>JBBELK010000579.1:0-497969 GCA_037783545.1 Henricia sp. BOLD:AAB3569 | reverse complement strand
TTACATCTGACATCTTGTAAAATGTTGTATTTTGTAAATTCAGGACATATTCTTTAAATGCCTTCTATTTCAAAGAGTGATTACATAAAATACAATTCATAAACATATGGTTTGAAGGCATTTTTAATGATACTTGTATTTTAATGATACTTGGACCCACATTTATAGAATGACCCATATGCCATTTCATTAGAGTACTCCAAACAATCCCATGAACCTCTGCGCCAAGTGGTTTTATTTACTTAAACCGTATATTTTAAATTGTCAACAAATTTTAATTCTGTCTTTCTTTTTTAATTGCCACAGCATCATCATATCTTTTTGTACCTCCAAATCGTTACATTTTCCACGGAGCCGAAGTCTTCCCGCCATCGCGCCCTAAAAGTCCCTGCGATCCAAATGACGACATCGAAGACGGCGACAAAAGCAGTGAACATCCTGACGATTGCTTGGACGACAGTGATATCATTCATTCTGCCAAAACGGGCAACAAAAATGAGATGCCATCCACTAGTAATGCCTTCAATGACCAAACAATAGAAGAAACTTTGCCGCCGTCCGAGCATGCTTTGTATTGTGGGAAGGATGCTGCAATGCATTCTGGGAAGGATGCTGCAATGCATTCTGGGATGGATGCGACAAGCCATTCTGGGATGGATGCGACAAGCCGTCAGCCGACAGAGGAACTCCCCAAGAAAGATTTGGACTTGACGCAGGATGCAGCATTGCATCATGGGAAGGAATCTTCCACCAATCACGAGGTCTTAGAAGATATTTAAGACTTGTTAAAGGCGCAAGATGATTCAAAGGTACAATCTGAATTGCACGACGCAATCCTGCCTACCTCAGAAGACCTTGATTTTATATGGCTCGGCAAGCTATAAGGAAAATTAACCTTATCACATTTTCAATTCATCGTGGGATTCGATGACGAACATTGCCAGCGAATTGGTTATGAATTCATCTTTAATTCTGATATAAATAAACACTGTTTTAGTCAAAACTTTTTTTCCAATTGTGTTTACCTTTCCGCCATCTTGAAAAGTCACATGATTACAACTGACTGGAGATGAACCTACCCCCGGGGATTGGTTCCTCTAGTCAGACTAGCTAGTCGGGTGACATCTAGATCGACTATGGTTAGTCTACATGTAGTTAACTATAGTCGCTCGCTCTATAATTCACACTCATTTCAACCTGTCTACGTAAACATAACAATAAATTAGTACAAACACCAGAAATCCAAAGTGTTTACGCATAGCGAGCACGATGCCCATGCTATGCAACCGAGTAGCAGATAGCGAGTTGTGTAAGACATCGCGTAACTGCAAAAAACCTGTGACGTATCTGCTTGATCACATGTGACCTCTGCATGGATCACAAGTACCAATAACTATGAATCGAGTTAATTGCCCAGGCCCAGCCGTCTTGAAATGTATTCCCTTGTACAACCGAGATTGCTAAAGTGTCCACCAGACGCTATTCACGTAAAACACACAAAGGGCTAATTGGATATCTTTGAAAGAGGCTGAGCGACATGTGGCTGAACTCTATGTACTTTAAAGACAAATTACATGATTGGAAAACTGTAAAAAAAACACAAACAGCATTACATAACTGAAGAATAATGTTGATAAACTACCTTGTAGAAATTTCAGCCACATAGATGCAGTAATATATCAGGAAACCTGAAAAATCCGTGCATTTTTTTGTGTTGAATGAATGGTAAAAAAATTGTCTGCAGACAAATTGTTTAAAAATGCACCTTCGGTTGGCAATTTCTCTCACAAAGATGTTTGCTTACCATTGCTATCAACACTTTGCGTGGGAGTTTTCTTGTCAACTCGTGAAGTAAAAGCTTGGGTAACTGCAAATGAGATGTATTGTGGCTTTAAATATCAAACGTTCTGCCACAAGATGGCAGCTATTCCATATGGTCCACATTTGTAATAAATTCATTCACCCCGGCGGTCCCTAAACCCTAAAAAAAAAACACTCAGATATCAACTTCTTCAGCACGAGATTCCAAAACGAAATTTGCTAAAGTTATTTAATCCCCAGAAATATATTTTATGAACCAGTGATGTTCTGAATGTAGATATATTTTTTTCATATTTTTAACTTTATACCTCAACTATACATAGAAATTGTAATTAATTATTGTGTGGGAAACATATACACGTACCCAAGAAAAGTGAATGGCATTAGTTTTATGTGATTGTCAAGATTTCTTTGTAAATATTAGAAAATAAGAGTTTTGTGTTAAATTCAGCATGCTGTGAAAATGTAGAACTAGAGTTAGCAAAATTGAAGTTGAAATAATTGGATTTTGTTTAAATTGGTTGTATGCATTTTGTAGTGAATGGATTCCTGAGACTGCTTTTTTTAATATATTTTTTTTAAACCTGAAAAGACAGAAGAAAATGGTATTTTAAAGAAACGTGTGCAGATTTTCATAGTGCTAATAGATGTAGCATAATTTCTACTCGCATTGGAACCTCCATGCAAAATATCCAAATGCACGGGATCAGTATTTCGACTAGAAAAAGACCTTTAATGACCCATTTTTGACCCATAGCTCAACTCGTAGAGCATTTGCTTGGTGTGTCAGATGTCTTGGGGAATCCTGAGGGAGTATACCACTGTGCCTTATAGCCGAGCTGGTAGAGTATCTGCCTGGTGTGTCAGAGGTCTTTGGGAATCCTGAGGGAGTATACCACTGTGCCTCATAGCTCAGCTGGTAGAGTATCTGCCTGGTGTGTCGGAGGTCTTGGGGAATCCTGAGGGAATATACCACTGTGCCTCATAGCTCAGCTGGTAGAGTATCTGCCTGGTGTGTCAGAGGTCTTGGGGAATCCTGAGGGAATATACCACTGTGCCTCATAGCTCAGCTGGTAGAGTATCTGCCTGGTGTGTCAGAGGTCTTGGGGAAAACCTGAGAGAATATACCACTGTGCCTCATAGCTCAGCTGGTAGAGTATCTGCCTGGTGTGTCGGAGGTCTTGGGGAAAACCTGAGGGAGTATACCACAGTGCCTCATAGCTCAGCTGGTAGAGTATCTGCCTGGTGTGTCGGAGGTCTTGGGGAAAACCTGAGGGAGTATACCACTGTGCCTCATAGCTCAGCTGGTAGAGTATCTGCCTGGTGTGTCGGAGGTCTTGGGGAAAACCTGAGGGAATATACCACAGTGCCTCATAGCTCAGCTGGTAAGTCGGGGTTCTTGAGTACGAATCCCAATGAAACCCATGTGATTTTGCTTTCATCCCATTATATTTAATTTACCTACTTGTGTATAATCTTGGAGTATTTTGTGCATGTAGTCATATTTGGTTTGACAACTGGACACGGCTCTTTTAAAACCGAAGTGAAAAAAAAAATTTCTTGAAAATGTGATGGCACAGTGTGCCTAGTCAAATTTATTCTGTTAATTTTTGTAATATGATTGTAAAATATGGACATTTCTTTACAGATCGAGGTAATATTTTGATTAATTTAAGAAATTTTGAAATCTTCATCCAGTGTTTACCAGTTTTGGATCACGCTCTACAATGTTGTTACTGTCACTTGAACTAAATTCGACAGTTAATTGTTTCAAGATAGCCTCGTTTATTTACAGATTTTTATTTTCATGCTATTTTGTATGAATTTCACAGAAAAATTCCAAAGATTTGTTACATCAGTTTATGGTTTAATTGTTCATTCTTTGGATATAGATTAAGCTGAATGTTTTGTTGGGTTTAGATTTTTAAAATGATATCACGCAGGTTCTGGAGTGGACATTACTATAGACTGCCCCAGGAAACGGCCTGATTTGCCAGATAGTCTGGTGCTTGACTCACTCGTACGCGAGCGCCATAGTGCGAAGGCGGGACTCTAGAATTTATGCAAATCTATCACGCAACTGGTCTATTGATTGCTTTCGATGACGTAGAACATCTGGGAATGTGTGGTGGTCAACAGTCACGCGCGTACACGCGTGCGCCAATTGAACACGCGTAAAAAATACTCACCAGCGTATTTTCATTCGAAGATGCCACACACGCGCGTTGCGATACGTGCAAAATATTGAGCATGCAGTCAGCTTGTAAACACGAAAGTGCTTCTACTTGATCGTAATTTTTAGCCTGAAGAAAGACATTTTTATCTTTATCGATACAACAGCCATAGCGCAACAACATAAAGCAAGGTTAAGCAACGGAGGTAAGTGCAACCAATTCGCTTTTCTTGCCGGTTATTACTCGAGCCACGTGGGTCATGAAAAATGCCCACCAAAATGGTGGATGGAAGGCGTGACGTCACCGGAAAGCAATCAATTACAGAAAGTGGCCCATTAGTAATAAAATACAAATAAAATAAAGTATTGATAGCAATGGTAACAAATACCACATGATTTGTTTTCTAGTGTAAAATGGTACCTTTGTGGGAGAAATTGCCAACTGAAGGTGCTTTAAAAAATCATCTGCAGACAATGTTTTTACAATTCAACACAAAAACCACGCATGGATTTCTGAAGTATTACTGCATCTATGTGGCTGAAACTTATACAAGGCAGTTTATCAACATTATTCTTTAGTAGTGAAGCTGTTTCTGTTTTTCAAACATGTAATCTATCTTGAATAGATCAACTAAAGGCAATAAAATAAAGGCTTAAAGGCACAATGTATCATTTGCAATGACCCAAAAATGTTACTTCATGAGTTGACTTTAAAAACATTCAAAGTACCAATGGTAACAAATACCACTTAAAGGCACAGGCTCGTCAGCAATGCGCGCCCGCCAAATTAGTGCTCGAAACACGCAGCTCCATGCCTTTGCTATGGAGCTGCGTATTGCGTGCATGGCACACATTTGGCGGGCGCGCATTGCTGACGAGCCTGTGCCTTTAAATCTGTTTCCTTCTCAATGGTACATTTTTGTACGAAAATAACAAATGAAAGTGGCTTTTTAAAAATGAATGCGCACACTCACTTTTATAGCATTCATCTAACTCAAAAACCATCATTATGCATGGAGTTTTAAGGTTTTCTAAAGCATTGCTGCATCCTAATTTCTGCAGGTTAGGTTACCAACATTCTTCTTTAGATGTTTCATGCTAATCTTACAGGATTTCATCAATATGTAACATCTACCTGATCCCAGTTGAACATTAGCAAGGTCACCATCAGTGCATCAGCGACACGTGTGCTTGGAGCATGGAGGAAGGAAAGACATTCCTCCATGCTTGGAGGCAGTGTCCGCACGTAGCTAGGTTGGGTGAAGCAACTTGTTGGAAACTTCAGCTTCGTCACAACCCTAAAAAAAAAGCATTAATTAATACGTAGTCAATCAAAGCTCCTTTTTACTTATTCGAAACGACAGCAGCAGCAAGCAGCAGCGGTGAGCACCAAACAGCAGCAAGCAACTGCAACTGCAGCAGCAGCAGCAAGCAACAGGAACAGCAGAAAGCAACAGGAACAGCAGCAAGCAGCAACAGCAAACAGCAACAGCAAGCAGCAACAACAGCAAGCAGCAACAGCAACAACTGCAGCAGCAGCAGCAGCTAACAGTAACAGAAGCATAAACGGCAGCAACAGAAGTAAACAGCAGCAGCGTTGAGCAGCAAACAACTCGAACTTAAGAATTAAGATCTTCAAAACAAACCGCGCTCGGTTTCCAAGCAAGGCGCGTGGTGTTTTTGTTTCTCTCGTGGAATGCACACGCGCGCGTGCCATGGCACGTGCTATGTGGCGTCACTGAATATTTTGTAAACGCGTCTAGCAACAACGCGCACACAGACACGCGAGTGTTTATGGATGGACCGCCACCCAAGTACATCATTAAAGATGAGGATCGTCAATGCACGCACGAGGAACAAATTCGTGCCACGAAATTCACAGCTCCATAGATATTAAGGCATGGAGCGGTGAATTTCGTGGCCCGAACTTGTTCCTCGCGCGCATTGACGAGCCTATACGTCTTTAACTTTTGCACTTATAAAAAAAAAACGGACTAAAGGTGTTGATTGCAATGATAACACACCACATGATTTTTTTCCCGTGAAAATGGTTCCTTTATGGGAGAAATTGCCAACTAAGGCTGCTTTCGAGCGCGGCACCAGGTGCTCCATGGTGCTCCATGGTGCTCGCCCGAAAGCGTGTGTAAGCATGTGTGTGACGTAACGTTTCCACCACCTGGGAGCACCAGGGACGAGCGCTCGAAAGCAGCCTAAATGTGCTTTTAAAAAATAAATTGTCTGCAGACAACCTTTTTTCCATTCATTCGTGCACAAAAACCATGCATGGATTTTCCAGGTTTTCTGATATGTATGTGGCTGAAATGTCTACAAGTATATTATACTTTAGTTATGTAGGCCTAATCCTGTTGTTTTGCAGTGACCCCAAAGCCTCACTAAAGGTGTTAATAAGAATAGTACCAAACACCACATGGTTTTATTTAAATAAAAATTGTATTTTTTGTGAGAAATTAACAATTTAAGGTGGTTTTCTAAAAAAAGTATTTCGCGAAAGACTTTTTTTTACATGCATTCAACTCAACACAGAAACCATGTATAGATTTTTAAAGTTTTCAGAATTACTGCACCTATGTGGCTGAAAATCCTAAAGGGTAGTTTTCTCAACATTGGCTTTTAATCACGAGTGGAAATAGCGCCCCTTTTAACAGTTCACCATTACAAATGTGTTCTACCTGTCTTTAATCTGTCTTTAACAGAACCACCGGAGCGAGGAGCTCTCGCCTACCGAAGAAAAGCGTAAATCCCCGGCGGCATATCCTTGCAAGGGCCCCCTAATGCCCCCGTTCCTCTTGGTCCCGTATACGCGTATACGCATTGGCCATGGGGATTCCTCGTGTGTTTACACGTACGTATAGGCCTAAGCCTATACGTGATGTCTGTCCTAAATGCATGGCAATTTTAGGATTATTAAACAAAATCAAAAACACCTATCGATTTCTACCCACGCCCATCCCCGAGCAATATTGTCACTTTTCAAGTGACAAAATTCCCCACCCCTGGGGCAAACTTTAGACCCCAAAAAATCCCCACCCTGGGGGAAAACTATGTAAATTTGCTTCCAGGTACGTCTAAAATGTAATTTATTTCTTTTAAATTCCCACATGGGGCGTACAAAACGTGGCCAAAATCTCCAGCTGATGCCTGTTCTCCCCCCTTGGTGATTCCAACCCCTAACTCTAATTCTGGGATGTAAAAACAAAAATTAAACCAAAAATTAAAAACACAAAATTGCACAGAAATGTCAATGGTTTTCTACCGTATACGCCCGATGTCGCGTCGCCGGCAGCAGGCTCGGTGGCTGCATCCCCATTACATGCAGCAACAGGTTTTGGCACGTTGCCAACTGATGGGTACACGACGTCCGCAATACGGACAGGTTGTGCATGGTGCGCTCTTCCTAATATTAATTATATTTTGTTTTTACGGCTTATCAAAATCCAACGAATTAGACAAATTCCAATGAACCTATCAATTATTTCCAGCAACCCGCCCTAGAATATATGTTTTCACTTTTTAAGAGACAAAATCCCCACCCCTAGGGCAAACTTTAGGTGACAAAATCCCCTTCAAATGGGGCAAAACATGTGTTTTTTGCTTCTCGGTACACTGAAAATTTGATTTATTTGGGTCAAAATTCCCACATGGGGCATAAAAGCGTGGACAGAATCTCCGGCAGATGTCCATGCTCTCCCTTGAGTACCCCCAACCCCTAATTCAAATTTTTAGATATGAAAAAAAATAATAAACACAAAATAAAAAACACAAAATTGCACAGAAATCCTACTACGAGTATTTGAAACAGTGCCAAAAATATTCCCACGACTTGTCGTCTGCTTTTGATCGGACACAAAATGCCTACGCACGACCCGAACATTTCGTGTATTGTCTCCCACAGTAATAAATTAGTCCGCCCACTGTGCACTTTCGACCAATCAAATTCTGGAATTGTGGGCCAGCGAGGCCGCAAGAGCGGAGGGATATAGAAAATATTGCGCTGTGCACGGACACTGGCTCGAACTGGTTTGGCCGACGCCATTTGCTTCAGTAAAATTTCGGACAAGGAACTTCGGTGCACCGAACTGTCCGTTTTTCCACAGAATTCTCCACCAAAAATGTGAAAAACTTTCGCCATTTAACGAAATTTTTTCAGCAAGTGGTTTTATATTTCGTGTCTTGGACCGTGTGCGTCAGAAAAAGTCTCCGCTTCAAAACTTTGCGTGGTCTTGTCGGCGACCCGTTGTGAAAAACTTCAGCCGGCCGGTCGCTTCTTCACGAGGTTTTTCCGAGCGGCCACAAACGTCAAGTCACCCGGGGCATGCTCCGCGGAGTGTGTTGTGAACTGTAGGCCTAGCCTATACACAACTTGAACTTGGTACGAACACTGAACTTAAACGCAGGCGTCGCTTACATCCTCAGTGAACTGAGCATCGAACTGGAATATAATTTTCTCCGGATTAATATGTTTGCAAATGTGACTTTTTGTGAGGTATGTCTTCAAGAATTGTTTTCAAGTGCAAAATTTTGTGTAAACTTCAAGATTGGTGAGTGGAAAAATCTTCTCTCTCTTTACCCCCTTGATGTATTTTTGTCCCGAGATGGTCACAATCCAATTCTCATTAGTCTAAAAAGCTAGGCCCATTATTCAAGCTTTTCTATAAAAAAAATTCTAAATTAAAAAACAAATCGTTTCTTTCAAGTACAACATTTCTTCGTTTTGTTTTTAATGTTAAATTGTTTTTGTATAACCACGAAAGATCATCCCGTTTGAGTAAAATATTTTTAATTTAATTTTCAAATTTCGCAATGAAAAAAAAAATCGTCGTCCATGTGACCAACTCGGGAAAAAAATTGCGTTCCCCACCCCTTTTTTAACCATTGTTTTTAATTTTTGGTACTAAGGTACTGAGCTACATTGTATATTATTAACCATGATTCGACGTTCGTTTAAATAAAAACATTTCGTTTTTCTTATTTCGGGAAAAAATAATTATACGAGTCCCCCTTTTTTACCATGAATTTTCTGTACTAGGTTCTAAGCTAAAATACCAAGAACGACCGTCCCGTTTGAGTAAATTATTTTTCGTTTTCACATTTCGCAAAAATATTATTTTTCTCCCTTTTTTTACCGTTGTTTTAATTTTTGACTCTAGGAATGTTTTCGTTTTTCATATTTCGCAAAAAAAGTCGTTGTCCAGTTGTGACCAACGTTAAAACATGTACATGTACATGTACCAAGATGGGAAATTTTTGTTTGCGATAATGTTGAAATATAATAAATAAAATATTCTCGTTTTCGTATTTCCCATAAGAAAAAAATCCCCTTTAATTTTCCACACGGTCCCCTCTTGATCTTCTGGCCCCCAAATACGACTCACACAAAATACCAAGAACGACCGTCCCGTTTAAGTAAATTATTTTTCGTTTTCACATTTCGCAAAATTGTTGAAATAAATCGTCACCAACTCGGTAAAATTTTATTTTTCCCCTTTTTTTTACCGTTGTTTTAAATTTTGACTCTAGGAATGTTTTCATTTTTCATATTTCGCAAAAAAAGTCGTTGTCCAGTTGTGACCAACGTGGAAAATTATTTTTTCGTTTCCCTATACCCCTTTTTTTCATTGTTTTATTTTTGTGTACAAGGTACTGAGCTATTGTTAAAACATGTACATGTACCAAGATGAGAAATTTTTTTCTCCAGCTGATGCCTGTTCTCCCCCCTTGGTGATTCCAACCCCTAACTCTAATTCTGGGATGTAAAAACAAAAATTAAACCAAAAATTAAAAACACAAAATTGCACAGAAATGTCAATGGTTTTCTACCGTATACGCCCGATGTCGCGTCGCCGGCAGCAGGCTCGGTGGCTGCATCCCCATTACATGCAGCAACAGGTTTTGGCACGTTGCCAACTGATGGGTACACGACGTCCGCAATACGGACAGGTTGTGCATGGTGCGCTCTTCCTAATATTAATTATATTTTGTTTTTACGGCTTATCAAAATCCAACGAATTAGACAAATTCCAATGAACCTATCAATTATTTCCAGCAACCCGCCCTAGAATATATGTTTTCACTTTTTAAGAGACAAAATCCCCACCCCTAGGGCAAACTTTAGGTGACAAAATCCCCTTCAAATGGGGCAAAACATGTGTTTTTTGCTTCTCGGTACACTGAAAATTTGATTTATTTGGGTCAAAATTCCCACATGGGGCATAAAAGCGTGGACAGAATCTCCGGCAGATGTCCATGCTCTCCCTTGAGTACCCCCAACCCCTAATTCAAATTTTTTGATATGAAAAAAAATAATAAACACAAAATAAAAAACACAAAATTGCACAGAAATCCTACTACGAGTATTTGAAACAGTGCCAAAAATATTCCCACGACTTGTCGTCTGCTTTTGATCGGACACAAAATGCCTACGCACGACCCGAACATTTCGTGTATTGTCTCCCACAGTAATAAATTAGTCCGCCCACTGTGCACTTTCGACCAATCAAATTCTGGAATTGTGGGCCAGCGAGGCCGCAAGAGCGGAGGGATATAGAAAATATTGCGCTGTGCACGGACACTGGCTCGAACTGGTTTGGCCGACGCCATTTGCTTCAGTAAAATTTCGGACAAGGAACTTCGGTGCACCGAACTGTCCGTTTTTCCACAGAATTCTCCACCAAAAATGTGAAAAACTTTCGCCATTTAACGAAATTTTTTCAGCAAGTGGTTTTATATTTCGTGTCTTGGACCGTGTGCGTCAGAAAAAGTCTCCGCTTCAAAACTTTGCGTGGTCTTGTCGGCGACCCGTTGTGAAAAACTTCAGCCGGCCGGTCGCTTCTTCACGAGGTTTTTCCGAGCGGCCACAAACGTCAAGTCACCCGGGGCATGCTCCGCGGAGTGTGTTGTGAACTGTAGGCCTAGCCTATACACAACTTGAACTTGGTACGAACACTGAACTTGAACGCAGGCGTCGCTTACATCCTCAGTGAACTGAGCATCGAACTGGAATATAATTTTCTCCGGATTAATATGTTTGCAAATGTGACTTTTTGTGAGGTATGTCTTCAAGAATTGTTTTCAAGTGCAAAATTTTGTGTAAACTTCAAGATTGGTGAGTGGAAAAATCTTCTCTCTCTTTACCCCCTTGATGTATTTTTGTCCCGAGATGGTCACAATCCAATTCTCATTAGTCTAAAAAGCTAGGCCCATTATTCAAGCTTTTCTATAAAAAAAATTCTAAATTAAAAAACAAATCGTTTCTTTCAAGTACAACATTTCTTCGTTTTGTTTTTAATGTTAAATTGTTTTTGTATAACCACGAAAGATCATCCCGTTTGAGTAAAATATTTTTAATTTAATTTTCAAATTTCGCAATGAAAAAAAAAATCGTCGTCCATGTGACCAACTCGGGAAAAAAATTGCGTTCCCCACCCCTTTTTTAACCATTGTTTTTAATTTTTGGTACTATAAGGTACTGAGCTACATTGTATATTATTAACAATGATTCGACGTTCGTTTAAATAAAAACATTTCGTTTTTCTTATTTCGGGAAAAAATAATTATACGAGTCCCCCTTTTTTACCATGAATTTTCTGTACTAGGTTCTAAGCTAAAATACCAAGAACGACCGTCCCGTTTGAGTAAATTATTTTTCGTTTTCACACTTCGCAAAAATATTATTTGTCTCCCTTTTTTTACCGTTGTTTTATTTTTGACTCTAGGAATGTTTTCGTTTTTCATATTTCGCAAAAAAAGTCGTTGTCCAGTTGTGACCAACGTTAAAACATGTACATGTACATGTACCAAGATGGGAAATTTTTGTTTGCGATAATGTTGAAATATAATAAATAAAATATTCTCGTTTTCGTATTTCCCATAAGAAAAAATCCCCTTTAATTTTCCACACGGTCCCCTCTTCTGGCCCCCAAATACGACTCACACAAAATACCAAGAACGACCGTCCCGTTTAAGTAAATTATTTTTCGTTTTCACATTTCGCAAAATTGTTGAAATAAATCGTCACCAACTCGAAAAAATATTATTTTTCCCCTTTTTTTACCGTTGTTTTAAATTTTGACTCTAGGAATGTTTTAATTTTTCATATTTCGCAAAAAAAGTCGTTGTCCAGTTGTGACCAACGTGGAAAATTATTTTTTCGTTTCCCTATACCCCTTTTTTTCATTGTTTTATTTTTGTGTACAAGGTACTGAGCTATTGTTAAAACATGTACATGTACCAAGATGAGAAATTTTTGTTTGCGATAATGTTGAAATATAATAAATAAAATATTCTCCTTTTCGTATTTCCCATAAGAAAAAATCCCCTTTAATTTTCCACACGGTCCCCTCTTCTGGCCCCCAAATACGACTCACACAAAATGCCACTGGTAAAAAATGTACATGTAGCATTTAATCCCATCCTATTCATTCATTCAATAACTCTTCGCATATTTTCTCTTGCCAAACCAAGTTTTTCTGAATGTATTACATACCTTTCTTACTTATCCTGGCACGCGCCGGCCGATGAATACAAAAAAGGCCGGCGCGTGCTGGTAGGCGTTTAAATAAAACAATTTCGTTTTTCGTATTTCGGTTAAAATAATTATACGAGTGCCCCTTTTTTACCATGAATTTTCTGTACTAGGTTCTGAGCTAAAATACCAAGAACGATCGTCCCGTTTAAGTAAATTATTTTTCGTTTTCACATTTCGCAAAATTGTTGAACAAAATCGTCACCAACTCGGTAAAATATAATTGTTTTCCCTTTTTTACCGTTGTTTTAATTTTTGACTCTAGGTATATGTTTTCTTTTTTCATATTTCGCAAAAAAATAATCGTTGTCCAAAAATTATCGTTTCCCCACCCCTTTTTTTATTGTTTTATTTTTTTGTACAAGGTACCGAGCTATTGTTAAAACATGTACATGTACAAAGAAGGGGAAAATTTTCGTTTGCGATAATGTTGAAATGTTTTTTATCGATAAAGATCGTACCGTTAAATAAAATATTCTCGTTTTCGTATTTCCCATAAAAGAAATTCCCCTTAAATTTTCCACACGGTCCCCTTTTCTGGCCCCCAAATACGACTCACACAAAATGCCACTGCTAAAAAATGTAGCATTTAATCCCATCCTATTCATTCAATAACTCTTCGCATATTTTCTCTTGCCAAACCAAGTTTTTCTGAATGTATTACATACCTTTCTTACTTTTCCTGGCACGCGCCGGCCGATGAATAAACAAAAAGGCCAGCGCGTGCTGGTGGGCGTGGCTATGAAGTGTACGATATCGACTCTGATTGGTTGAAAAGTTGAAGCCAGGTGCAGCCACCCGACAATCACATTGTCAAGTTCTGGCTCGATGCCCAGGCACGCGCACGTACCTGGCCGGGAGTACTCGGTAAATGCACATGGAAATATATAGCCTACATGTACATGAATGTTTTATACAAGGAGGCCCCCAAGGTTGATTAATGTGCATGGAAATATATAGCCTACATGTACAATAATGGTTTTATAAAAGGAGGCCCCCTCGAGGTTGATTAATGTGTAAAAGTAATTTATTCCATGAAATCTATCAACTATAATTCAAAAATTGCAGGAACATTTATACTTATAGCGTGAAACATTGCTGTATTTTACTGATAATGTACATGCACCACCAGCCTTATACCTTATTTTAATTATACCGTGTATTTAAATCGCAGTACATAGAACATAAATAATAGTTAAAATAGTTAATTGACTAATTAAGAAATAGGCACATACGACTTTAAATATAGTAGGACCAGGCAGTGTTCCAATGGAAAGTTGCCCCATTTTTCGGTTATTTAAGTTTCACTAAAAATGCTGGCACAATCACACCACGTGCTTTCGGGATTTTTTTTCTTCAATAAAATTAATTTCGAAAATAATGCTTGTTAAATATTAAATGCTAGAAAATGATAAAATGATAACAGAAATGTAATACTTACAAAAGCTAACGATATTAAATCACAAACTATAATTATGGTATATTATACATTTTGTCGGGGTTTGCAGCGTTCGCTTGCGTTCAGCAGCGTTTATCTGCATATAGGCTGTGCAGCATTAGAAAGCACTGTGCAGCGTGATCACGTTTGTAAACGAGTTGAGTTTGAATGTGTGATATTAAAAATAAATCAATAAAACATAATCGATAAACAGCACATGCGCGCTTAAAATCAAATAGTAGCATTTTTTTCGCGATATCGTCTGCTAGAAAAGGGAACCCAAATCTAGGTCAGTTAGTGCTATTAGCCTTGCCCGGGCTTAGAATAGCTTAGGTTAGGGAAGCAGTTAGTGTAGTGGGTTTCCCATTTTTTTCGCAGACGATTTTAGGCACTATTTTCCGGCATCCATTTCTATTGCTCAATTATGTTATATATTGGTCACCGCATTCGGTTGGAGCACTTGTAATAAGCAAGGATACATTGAAACACAAACAATCATTCAGTACACTGCAGGGTAAAAAAAAAATACAATACAGTTGTGTGAAAATGAGGTGAATATGTGAACGTGGATGCTGCTGCAAGCGTTTTTTTAATTATTATTTTTATTATTTTTTGTAAGCAGCTGCAATCGGCAAAGAGAGGCTGCAGCGTGCGCACTGCACCGCGGGGGGCTGGGGGTTGGGGGCATATTACTCACTAACTGGGGTTCAAGTTTAATAATCACTACTGCAGATGGAACTAGATAGTCGCCATTTCCGAAACATCACAAGATCTAATAATAATAACCCATGCACTTAAACCTAATTTAGAGGAACAGTTTGCATATATAATTATTCCAAAACAAATGGACACACAATAATGATAATTATGGATAACAAAACGCCCGGAAGTTACGTGGTGTGAGAAAAAATGTCTGTAGATAACAAAAATTGGGACTTCCATGGAATACTGCTTCCTTATAAGTATTCTAATCATGAAACCGAGAGGATCGAGAGGAGCATCACATGATGGATCAAGGACAATCTTAAAGAAATACGATGATGATTATAATATACGAATAATTATTATTCAAGAATTAAATTTATTAACATGCCAATTATTGACAGCCCAAAGCGAACTATAGCAATGCCTTGTGCATTGAAGAAGCAGACGTCAGCAATGCCTGGTGCGTTGATTTATGAAGACAAGAACTTTATTATTAATACCCCACGGTAGTTACTATTCCTTATTGAGAAAAACTGGGCTGTTCACAATGTTTAAATTATAAGTTGGGTCTCCAGCAGTGCCTGGTGCACTGAAGCAGTCTGCCGTAGACAATGCCTTGTGCGTTGCATTTCATAATTACACAATGTATGAATATTATAATTGTAAAAAACTCTTTAATTCAACAAACAGTCCCAAGCAATGCAGCATTGAAATGATAGGCTTCGGCAATGCCTGGTGCATTGCATTATGTAAATGAATTAATTTTATTAAATCCTTTCACAAACTAGCAATGCTGCATTGAAACTGTAGGCTGACCGCAATCTTTGTAATGTCTATTGTATTTTTATTGTTTGTATGCAAGGCTTCTCTATTTGTACGTATTATATAAGATTTCAAGATCAGCCTAAGCAAGACAGTTACTTCGCAAGGCTTCTCAGCTCCTCCAAACGTCTCCATCTCTAACCCCCCTCGATGCTGAACAGAGATCTCTCCATCAAATTCAAGATTTCAAGATCAGCCTAAGCAAGACGGTTCCTTCGCAAGGCTTCTCAGCTCCTCCAAATGTCTCCATCTCTAACCTATCTCCTTCGATGCTAAACAGAGACCTCTCCATCAAATTCAAGATTTCAAGATCAGCCTCAGCAAGACGGTTCCTTCGCAAGGCTCCTCAGCTCCTTCAAACATCTCCATCTCTAACTCCTTAGATGCTGAAGATAGAAACTAGAAATATTGTAGTTAAATCCCCTAGTACAGTTTGCATTGCAGTGTTTCAAATGTTCGATCCATTTGTCGGTATTTCTTTTACAAACAACCGCACCACATGTTTTCGTGATTTGTTTTTTTTAAATTAAAAATAATTTTAAAAACGCAATAATTAGTAAACGTGTTGTCTAAAAAATCAAATTATAAAATTAAATAATCTATAAAAACAAATAATTCACTCGACAGTGTCTGGGACATTGTCCAAAAATGAAATGCACGAAATTTATGATGGGGTTCTTGCATAAATATTACAAATTAGGCTGGGGTGCTTTTCACGCTTGTCCCACATGGTTGCAGCGTTCAGCAGCGCTCGGCAGCGTTCAGTAGGCTGTATGAACGAGTGTTAAAGCGAGATCAGTATGAATGGGTAATTACAACATACAACCAATAATTGTACACAAATCACGTACACTCGTAATCATGAAGCGCGTTATGCTGAAACACAGTTTTGCGCGCTTGCTTCTGTCGAAAATGGGAAACCTACGTAGTTAGATTTACATGTAGTTAGGTTGTAGGGCCTACTACATGTAGCTTAGGATCAGGTTAGAATAGGTTAGAATAGGTCAGGTGCCGTAGGTTTCCCGTTTTCGCAGAAGTTGTCGAGACTTTTTTTGTGTTTGGCGCAGTTCGATTACTTCGATATATAAATTTACATATACAAATAAATAAACTGGGATATGAATGTATGTGTGTATGTCAGTGCGTGTGTTTCGCAAAGGGGCCAAAGCAGTGAACAGCCGTCAAGCAGCTACAACAAGCAAAGCGAGGCTAGCGCATGCGCAGTGCATTGGGGAAGGGGTTAGGGTGAGGCAGTGGGCCCTTCAAATTCATTTGGGTTCAAGTCAAAATAGTGAAAAATTAATTGGGGAGCAATATAAATTCCATAATCTAAGTGTTAACAATTTTAACTTTTGTGAAAACACCCGAAATGTGTGGTGCGGAAAGTGCCAGCAACACGAAAACGAAACAAAAAATGTATACGTATTTGGAACACTGCTGCAATTAAATAAAATTATAAATATGGTCCCTAGCAGTGCCTTGTGCACTGAAACAGTAGGCCGTCTGCAATGCCTGGAGCATTGCTTTATTTATGCAAGAAATATAATGAATATTATAATTGACATGAATATTATAATTGAACCTTTCAACGGAGAATCCCAGGCAATGCAACATTGAAACAATAGGAAGTCCACAATGCCTGATGCATTGCATAATTTAAAAACAGCCCCTAGCAATGTTGCATTGGAATCGTCGTAGGCAGTCCAGTCCCTAGCAGTGCCTTGTGCACTGAATCAGTAGGCCGTCCGCAATGCCTTGAGCGTTGCTTATGCAAAAATGTTTTGAATATATGAATATTATAACTGTATAAAAAAAACACGAACAACCACTAACAATGCAGCATTGAAATGATAGGCTGTCCGCAATGCCTGGTGCGTTGCATTATGCAAATACATGAATTAATGAATTAATTATATATCCTTGTACAGTATCGTAATTGTATATAGATCCCTCCCACAAACTAGCAATGCTGCATTGAAACTGTAGGCTGACCGCAATTGAAATTATTCGTATTTTTATTGTAATGGTTAGTATTAATTTTATTGTATGTAGATATTTACATGAAAGACCTCTGCAAAAAAAGAGGTGACTTTCAAAAAGAAAACAATTGGAAAAGAAAACAATTTCTTGAATCCCCGCCCCCGATCGCTCTCCCCCACCCCCACCTGAAATCAAATTATTGTTTGTTTGGTGTGTTTATTTGGTGTGTGTGGTTATTTCTAAATCATATATTTTTTTAAACAATAAATTCCAGTCTTGTCTCGACTAAGAAATCAAAAGAAATTTGTCTCAAATTTGGCATGGAAACGAATTAAAAGTACCGTATAAATTTACGCCCCGTGGACAAGAAATTGTGCAAATACAGATCACGTGACTTCGAAAATAATTATGGTACCGTTTGTAACAAGAAAAATAAAACAGAACGATATGAAAATTGAGAATACTCTAAATTTCGTCGCCAAATATCTCTGGTCATTTCGTCACGACCAAATTCGAAAAGAAAAATTTCGTCGCAAAATCTCACCTCTAAAGCAGGCCTCCCACTGTGCGATTTTGGCCACGAAATACCTACGAATTGGTACGATTATCGGAGACTGCCTATCGAATCTACACACAATCGTACCCAATCGTACCCAATCGTAGCTAATTCGTGGCAAAATTCGCACAGTGGGAGGCCCGCTTAAATCTCGTTGCCAAATATCTCTGGTCGTTTCGTCACGACCCAATTCTAAAATAAGAAAAATTCCGTTGCAAAATCTCGTCGCAAAATCTCGCCTTTAAATCTCGTCGCCAAATATCTCTGGTCGTTTCGTCACGACCCAATTCTGATATAAGAACAATTTCGTCGCAAAATCTCGTTTCCAAATCTCGCCTCTAAATCTCGCCTCCAAATATATCTGGTCGTTTCGTCACGACCCACTTCGGAAATAAGAAAAATCTCGTCGCCAAATCTCGCCTCTAAATCTCGTCGCCAAATCTCGCCTCTAAATCTCGTCGCCAAATATCTCTGGTCGTTTCGTCTCGACCCAATTCTGATATGAGAACAATTTCGTCGCAAAATCTCGTTTCCAAATCTTGCCTCTAAATCTCGTCGCCAAATATCTCTGGTCGTTTCGTCACGACCCACTTCGAAAATAAGAAAAATCTCGTCGCCAAATCTCGCCTTTAAATCTCGTCGCCAAATATCTCTGGTCGTTTCGTCATGACCAAATTCGAAAATAAGAAAAATTTCGTTGCAAAATCTCGTCGCAAAATCTCGCCTCTAAATCTCGTCGCCAAATATCACTGGTCGTTTCGTCACGACCCAATTCTGATATAAGAACAATTTCGTCGCAAAATCTCGTTTCCAAATCTCGCCTCTAAATCTTGTCGCCAAATATCTCTAGTCATTTCGTCAGGACCAAATTCGAAAAGAAAAATTTCGTTGCAAAATCTCGCCTCTAAAGCAGGCCTCCCACTGTGCGATTTTGGCCACGAAATACCTACGAATTGGTACGATTATCGGAGACTGCCTATAGACTCTACACACAATCGTACCCAATCGTAGCTAATTCGTGGCAAAATTCGCACAGTGGAAGGCCCGCTTAAATATCGTCGCCAAATATCTCTGGTCGTTTCGTCACGACCCAATTCTGATATGAGAACAATTTCGTCGCAAAATCTCGTTTCCAAATCTCGCCTCTAAATCTCGCCTCAAAATATATCTGGTTGTTTCGTCACGACCCACTTCGAAAATAAGGAAAATCTCGTAGCCAAATCTCGCCTCTAAATCTCGTCGCCAAATATCTCTGGTCGTTTCGTCACGACCCAATTCTGATATAAGAACAATTTCGTCGCAAAATCTCGTTTCCAAATCTCGCCTCTAAATCTCGTCGCCAAATATCGCTGGTCGTTTCGTCACGACCCACTTCGAAAATAAGAAAAATCTCGTCGCCAAATCTCGCCTCTAAATCTCGTCGCCAAATATCTCTGGTCGTTTCTTCACGACCAAATTCGAAAATGAGAAAAATTTCGTTGCAAAATCTCGTCGCCAAATCTCGCCTCTAAATCTCGTCGCCAAATATCTCTGGTCGTTTCTTCACAACCAAATTCGAAAATAAGAAAAATTTCGTTGCAAAATCTCGTCGCAAAATCTCGCCTCTAAATCTCGTCGCCAAATATCACTGGTCGTTTCGTCACGACCCAATTCTGATATAAGAACAATTTCGTCGCAAAATCTCATTTCCAAATCTCGCCTCTAAATCTCGTCGCCAAATATCTCTGGTCGTTTCGTCACGACCCAATTCTGATATAAGAACATTTTCGTCGCAAAATCTCGTCGCAAAATCTCGTCGCCAAATATCTCTGGTCGTTTTGTCACGACCAAATTCGAAAATAAGAAAAATCTCGCCTCTAAATATCGTCGCCAAATATCTCTGGTCGTTTCGTCACGACCCACTTCAAAAATAAGAAAAATCTCGTCGCCAAATCTCGCCTCTAAATCTCGTCGCCAAATATCTCTGGTCGTTTCGTCACGACCCAATTCTGATATAAGAACATTTTCGTCGCAAAATCTCGCCTCTAAATCTCGTCGCCAAATATCTCTGGTCGTTTTGTCACGACCAAATTCGAAAATAAGAAAAATCTCGCCTCTAAATATCGTCGCCAAATATCTCTGGTCGTTTCGTCACGACCCAATTCTAAAATAAGAAAAACTCCCTTGCAAAATCTCGCCTCTAAATCTTGTCGCCAAATATCTCTGGTCGTTTCGTCAAGACCAAATTCGAAAAAAAGGAAAATTTCGATGCAAAATCTCGTCGCCAAATATCTCTGGTCGTTTCGTCACGACCCAATTATAATATAAGAACAATTTCGTCGCAAAATCTCGTTTCAAAATCTCGCCTCTAAATCTCGTCGCCAAATATCTCTGGTCATTTCGTCACGACCCACTTCAAAAATAAGAAAAATCTCGTCGCCAAATCTCGTCGCCAAATATCTCTGGTCGTTTCGTCACGACCCAATTCTAAAATAAGAAAAACTCCGTTGCAAAATCTCGTCGCAAAATCTCGCCTCTAAATCTTGTCGCCAAATATCTCTGGTCGTTTCGTTACGACCAAATTCGAAAATAAGAAAAATTTCGTTGCAAAATCTCGTCGCCAAATATCTCTGGTCGTTTCTTCACGACCCAATTATAATATAAGAAAAATTTCGTCGCAAAATCTCGTTTCCAAATCTCGCCTCTAAATCTCGTCGCCAAATATCTCTGGTCGTTTCGTCACGACCCACTTAGAAAATAAGAAAAATCTCGTCGCCAAATCTCGTCGTCAAATATCTCTGGTCGTTTCGTCACAACCAAATTCGAAAATAAGAAACGTTTCGTCGCCAAATATCTCTGGTTGTTTCGTATGAACATGAAATGTGTTTTGCTATGAACATCATGTGTTTTTCTATTATCAAAATGTGTTTTGCTATTGTATGTGCATATACATGTAATGTGTTTCGCTATGAACATCTTAAAGGTTTTGTGAGATGAAAATTATCACCCAGCTGTTTTTATACAGAAATCAAAAGATCAAAGTGTTGCAGACAAAGGGGCAAACTCAAATTTGTTTTCATTTCAAAAAGAAGTGACATTTTCTCTACTTCAAAAATGTCTTGTCAGGCGAGGGCGCTGTTTGTTGCTGGTCATGGAGGGAACCCACAGTGGAAAAACAAAGAAAGAACATTACATTTCAAACAGTAGCAGTAGCCCATTGATCCATTTTTGACACAAACAAACTTGTTAGGGTTGTTGCAAATGACATACTAAACAAACTCAGCAAACTTATATAGTTCATGATATCAAGAAGCCACTGAAAATGACATTAACTTTTGTACACAAGTCTATGGAGAATTCCTCTGTTTTTCCTGAGATGACATCACGGCTTTGCTCATGAATATGGAAATTCTCATTAACATAAAAATAGAAAATGTGCAATTACACCAAAACGCAACTATCAAATTCTCTGAAATTTACCGAAATGTGTAAAACACATCCTCTACTATTATTTTATGTAATAAAAACCCTATTTCACACGTCCTCGCTATGAACATCAATTCGGTTGCGCTATGAACATCAATTCGGTTGCGCTATGAACATCAATTCGGTTGTGCTATGAACATCAATTCGGTTGCGCTATGAACATCTCATGTAAACATCAGATGTGTTTTTCCATGAACATGTGTTTTGCTATGAATATCAAACCCAAGTTGTCTCATAGTGGAAACGAAGTAACGTATATGAATTTACGCCCCGTGCCGATGACATCCCGTTTGAAAACGCTTTCGAACGTTTGTACTTTTTATGGGCGATGTGTATATTGTAGGTTGTTAATTCGGTTGAACTAAGTCCGTAAGTCCGATAACCAACTATCGGCAAATAGTAGTAATCATATCTGAAGTGGGGAGTTTGCTATGTTAAACAGCGCCCTCTTGTGTCGAGGGTGAACTTGAAAAGTTGTACGTGGTGACGAGCATGTGTAAAGTTTTTGCGCTTGTAATGTGTAAAACTAAAATGCTCTTTAACTGGTAATATTTCGTCACGGTGCCAATCTGATAATTTGTTAACACCCGCGGCCCGCACCTCCCCGCCCCCCTCTCCGACCCCATTGTGTGGGCTGCCATTTGTGTTTCTAGAATCTGTTGTTTTTAAAACTGGGGCCATGTTTGTAACTTTTATACCACATATTCCGTCGTAACTCGGCACTCGCACGTAAAAAGTCTGTAAGTCCGGCAAAGAACTTTACCGGCACTAGGAACTTCGCCAACCGTCGTCTGCGAGTGCACCGCCTACGGTCGTCTGCTCACCGCGTACCGTCGTCTGCTCACCGCGTACCGTCGTCTGCGCACCGCGTACCGTCGTCTGCGCACCGCGTACCGTCGTCTGCGCACCGCGTACCGTCGTCTGCGCACCGCGTACGGTCGTCTGCTCACCGCGTACGGTCGTCTGCTCACCGCGTACCGTCGTCTGCGCACCGCGTACCGTCGTCTGCGCACCGCTTACGGTCGTCTGCTCACCGCGTACCGTCGTCTGCACACCGCGTACCGTCGTCTGCGCACCGCGTACGGTCGTCTGCGCGCCGCGTACGGTCGTCTGCGCACCGCCTACGGTCGTCTGCGCACCGCCTACGGTCGTCTGCGCACCGCCTACGGTCGTCTGCTCACCGCGTACCGTCGTCTGCTCACCGCGTACCGTCGTCTGCGCACCGCGTACGGTCGTCTGTTCACCGCGTACCGTCGTCTGCTCACGCGTATCGTCGTATTTTCAGCCAAGTATAAAATGGTAAGAAATTGTCAATAGGTAAGAGGTAGAAAGTTATTTGTATTAAAGATAGGTAAGAATATATCGGTAACATTGGTAAGAATGTTTAACATGGTAACACTAACAGGCTTCATCCCAACTGGCTGAGGCCAGTTACCAGTTCTATTCTTGTATACTAAGTTAGAAGGTAAGAATATATCGGTAACATTGGTAAGATAGTTTAACATGGTAACAGGCTTTGTCCCAACTGGCTGAGGCCAGTTGCCAGTTCTATTCTTGTATACTAAGTTAGAAGGTAAGAATATATCGGTAACATTGGTAAGAATGTTTAACATGGTAACAGGCTTCGTCCCAACTGGCTGAGGCCAGTTAATTACCAGTTCTATTCTTGTATACTAAGTTAGAAGGTAAGAATATATTGGTAACATTGGTAAGCATGTTTGACATGGTAACAGGCTTTGTCCCAACTGGCTGAGGCCAGTTACCAGTTCAATTCTTGTATACTAAGTTAGAAGGTAAGAATATATTGGTAACATTGGTAAGCATGTTTAACATGGTAACAGGCTTCGTCCCAACTGGCTGAGGCCAGTTAATTACCAGTTCTATTCTTGTATACTAAGTTAGAAGGTAAGAATATATTGGTAACATTGGTAAGCATGTTTGACATGGTAACAGGCTTTGTCCCAACTGGCTGAGGCCAGTTACCAGTTCAATTCTTGTATACTAAGTTAGAAGGTAAGAATATATCGGTAACATTGGTAAGAATGTTTAACATGGTAACAGGCTTCGTCCCAACTGGCTGAGGCCAGTTACCAGTTCTATTCTTGTATACTAAGTTAGAAGGTAAGAATATATCGGTAACATTGGTAAGAATGTTTAACATGGTAACAGGCTTCGTCCCAACTGGCTGAGGCCAGTTAATTACCAGTTCCATTCTTGTACACTAAGCAAGAAGGTAAGAATATATTGGTAACATTGGTAAGCATGTTTGACATGGTAACAGGCTTCGTCCCAACTGGCTGAGGCCAGTTACCAGTTCTATTCTTGTATACTAAGTTAGAAGGTAAGAATATACCGGTAACATTGGTAAGCATGTTTGACATGGTAACAGGCTTTGTCCCAACTGGCTGAGGCCAGTTAATTACCAGTTCCATTCTTGTACACTAAGCAAGAAGGTAAGAATATATTGGTAACATTGGTAAGCATGTTTGACATGGTAACAGGCTTCGTCCCAACTGGCTGAGGCCAGTTAATTACCAGTTCCATTCTTGTACACTAAGCAAGAAGGTAAGAATATATTGGTAACATTGGTAAGCATGTTTGACATGGTAACAGGCTTCGTCCCAACTGGCTGAGGCCAGTTACCAGTTCTATTCTTGTATACTAAGTTAGAAGGTAAGAATATATCGGTAACATTGGTAAGATAGTTTAACATGGTAACAGGCTTTGTCCCAACTGGCTGAGGCCAGTTAATTACCAGTTCCATTCTTGTACACTAAGCAAGAAGGTAAGAATATATTGGTAACATTGGTAAGCATGTTTGACATGGTAACAGGCTTTGTCCCAACTGGCTGAGGCCAGTTACCAGTTCAATTCTTGTATACTAAGTTAGAAGGTAAGAATATATCGGTAACATTGGTAAGAATGTTTAACATGGTAACAGGCTTCGTCCCAACTGGCTGAGGCCAGTTAATTACCAGTTCCATTCTTGTACACTAAGCAAGAAGGTAAGAATATATTGGTAACATTGGTAAGCATGTTTGACATGGTAACAGGCTTCGTCCCAACTGGCTGAGGCCAGTTACCAGTTCTATTCTTGTATACTAAGTTAGAAGGTAAGAATATATCGGTAACATTGGTAAGCATGTTTGACATGGTAACAGGCTTTGTCCCAACTGGCTGAGGCCAGTTGCCAGTTCTATTCTTGTATACTAAGTTAGAAGGTAAGAATATATCGGTAACATTGGTAAGAATGTTTAACATGGTAACAGGCTTCGTCCCAACTGGCTGAGGCCAGTTAATTACCAGTTCCATTCTTGTACACTAAGCAAGAAGGTAAGAATATATTGGTAACATTGGTAAGCATGTTTGACATGGTAACAGGCTTCGTCCCAACTGGCTGAGGCCAGTTACCAGTTCTATTCTTGTATACTAAGTTAGAAGGTAAGAATATACCGGTAACATTGGTAAGCATGTTTGACATGGTAACAGGCTTTGTCCCAACTGGCTGAGGCCAGTTAATTACCAGTTCCATTCTTGTACACTAAGCAAGAAGGTAAGAATATATTGGTAACATTGGTAAGCATGTTTGACATGGTAACAGGCTTCGTCCCAACTGGCTGAGGCCAGTTAATTACCAGTTCCATTCTTGTACACTAAGCAAGAAGGTAAGAATATATTGGTAACATTGGTAAGCATGTTTGACATGGTAACAGGCTTCGTCCCAACTGGCTGAGGCCAGTTACCAGTTCTATTCTTGTATACTAAGTTAGAAGGTAAGAATATATCGGTAACATTGGTAAGCATGTTTGACATGGTAACAGGCTTTGTCCCAACTGGCTGAGGCCAGTTACCAGTTCTATTCTTGTATACTAAGTTAGAAGGTAAGAATATTTCGGTAACATTGGTAAGAATGTTTAACATGGTAACAGGCTTTGTCCCAACTGGCTGAGGCCAGTTACCAGTTCTATTCTTGTATACTAAGTTAGAAGGTAAGAATATATCGGTAACATTGGTAAGAATGTTTAACATGGTAACAGGCTTTGTCCCAACTGGCTGAGGCCAGTTGCCAGTTCTATTCTTGTATACTAAGTTAGAAGGTAAGAATATATCGGTAACATTGGTAAGAATGTTTAACATGGTAACAGGCTTCGTCCCAACTGGCTGAGGCCAGTTAATTACCAGTTCCATTCTTGTACACTAAGCAAGAAGGTAAGAATATATTGGTAACATTGGTAAGCATGTTTGACATGGTAACAGGCTTTGTCCCAACTGGCTGAGGCCAGTTGCCAGTTCTATTCTTGTATACTAAGTTAGAAGGTAAGAATATATCGGTAACATTGGTAAGATAGTTTAACATGGTAACAGGCTTCGTCCCAACTGGCTGAGGCCAGTTAATTACCAGTTCCATTCTTGTACACTAAGCAAGAAGGTAAGAATATATTGGTAACATTGGTAAGCATGTTTGACATGGTAACAGGCTTCGTCCCAACTGGCTGAGGCCAGTTACCAGTTCTATTCTTGTATACTAAGTTAGAAGGTAAGAATATATTGGTAACATTGGTAAGCATGTTTAACAGTGTTTTAACACTAATGTTTTGTCTGCTTTTCGTTGTTTTTTTCTTGCTTGTTGGTTTTTGTTTGTTTGCTTGTTGTTGTTGTTGTTGTTTTTTGGGGTTGGGGGAGGGGCAGTTTTTTTTCTTTTTTGGGGTGGGGGAGGGTTTTGTTTTCTCCTTTTTTTCTTTTACATTAGCGCAAAGACCTTCAGCTCCTGACGTGGAAGGACCAAAAAGGAGCGCATCCAGGAAAGCAACGGGATGAATGGTGCCGGATGATGAGGGGATCCATCTCAGACCAAGATGCTGTTGGCTTGCAACTGGCGATGCAAGAAGGGAATCTGATTGGACGTCACCCAGCAACCCAAGATGGAAGCCAAATTGGATGCTGAATGGAGACTCTGATGCAAGGTTAGTCCATAGAGTTATAAACTAGAGTGTGCACTGGCTATTCAAGCCACGTGTGTGGACCGTGCCGATGCGGACGGCGCCATGTTTGCTTAACGCTGTGAGTGCAAAGTGGGCAACACAGCTTTGCCAACCGAGCACCCATAGCGTTAAGCCAAAATGGCGGCGTCCATATCAGCACATCATGTATTGGGAGTGCGCACTCTAGTTTACTATATATAACTCTATGGTTAGGTCTCGGTTTATCATCTTTACACATGTATTCAAAAAGGGACTCTAGTGTTTGACCAATGCAAAATGCTTCCCGATTTCTGTTAAACGAAATTTTGCATTTTATTTCATGCATCCGTTCTAGCCCTTTAATTGTCACAATGTCATGGTCATCACCAGAAGGAAGCATGTTTCTGGTGTAATCCCCATCAGTATGGTGTAATTTTAAAAAAATCTCATTTGTTTCTTTTCTCGTAGATGATTTGATTGGACTCTGACGTCACTCTGTCTTCCAAGACGAGCATCCTTCAGTCAGCGAGGATACCAATACAGAAATGCTCAGGCCTGGTTGGAGACGCTCTGATGCAAGGTTAGGTCTTGATTAATGCACTGGCATTAGGCTAGCACAATCGTCCTTATATTAAAAAATGGATTCTAACGATTGGCGGAATGTAAACGCCTCCTCATTAATATGGCTGGTGTAATAAAAGAATCTCACTTGTTTCTTTTCTTCCAGATGATCCTTTTGGACTCTGACGAAACGCTGTTGTCAATGATGAGCACCCTTCAGTCAGTACAGAAACGTCTGTGCTTGGATGGAGACGCCCTGATGCAAGGTTAGGCCGAATCTTAACGCCTCCTTATAGGAAAAGGAAAATTGCATTTTATTTCATGTATTTTATGTATTTTATTTCATATTGACCCCTTTCGAACACGTGCGAATATGCCATTTTGGGAGTCAAATAATGCGGAGTCATTGTGGAAGCAATGTGCGTGCGCGTTGTGTGTGTCTCTGGTTAGCGTAACGCGGTTTAGTTCACCAATGGGAGCCTCAGCATAGCGCTTTACGCGCGCTATGGACACACACAACGCGCACGCACATTGCTTTCACAACGACGCCGCATTGTTTTACTCCCAAAATGACGTCATTGGCACGAGCTCAATACATGTATTTCAGTAGCCCTTTATTTGTGCAACATTGTCGCGGTCATTACCAACATTTTTAAAGAGTTAACAGATTATTCGTTTGTTTTCTTCTAGATAATCATACTCTGACGTCGATAACGAGCATCCGTCAGACAACGAGGATACTAATACAGAAATCCTTGTGCCTTCCCCTTTGTGATACATCCAAGAAATGTCTTTGTGCTTCAAAGACTAAATAAGGACCCTCCTCGCATCAAGGAAGCAATATGAACATTATTGTATTCCCTTGATCTTTCAAGTCAGATCTTGCTCGTTGCCTTTTCTTGATTACATCTTTTGAAAAGAATCTTGGGACAGAATCTTAGATCCAGACTGATCTTAGATCCATTTAAGCCCTCCTTGTGAGGTGATATACAAACACTGTAGATGAGTCTTTTACCGAGTAACTTTTCCCGAGACAATAAGTCCAATGCGGACACAGCGAGTCGGTAAAAGCGCTATAGAAGCGTATGTCCAAGCCGTGAAGGTCATACTGCGAAGGGACACTGCGCATGCTCTCCCACGGTCTTGGTAAAATTTTCCCGTGTCAAGCAGTAAAATTTTGCCATTTTTAATTTTACCGCTGTCTCGGTAAAATCTCCCGAAAAAAAAGTCCAATGCGGACACGGCTTTAGTGCCATTGACATTGCAAGCTTTGGCCAGTTATTTGAGATGATTTGCAGATGGCTCTTTATAAATTTGGCTTTTTGTGATGGTCGGTTTGTGGGTGTATTACTTTTCTGTAACTTTAAATAACTGTAGATGTTTAACGCAGAACCATTTTAGTAATTTTATGAAATGTACAGCGCATTTGAACATATTTGTATGAAACTTGCGCTATAGAAATGAATAAATTATTATTATCATACTTAGTTCAATCCAAAACGCTTTTCAGCATAATAACCACTGAAGACTACTTTCTACTTAGCCACACTTTCCTTGCGATCATTTGTGATCTTGACATCACAGGTGTCGTTACTGAGCTGCACAAGTTAGTAGCCAATTTTGTGAAGTCAATTAACAGACAGAACGAGGCACTAAACTTGTATTGCTGACAAAAAAAATAATAGTAATAAAATAAAAATTCAAAACGTCAAGTCACTTTTGTGGATAAGGACGCAATAATGCTGATTTATGGAGTTGTTTAACTTGGTTGCCATCAACACATGGAGCCGGAAGGGAATTTTCCCAGCATTTTGTTTTCCTTAAAAAGGTTTTAAATGTGGGTTTTTCGCCCTTCCCGTAATTAGCATAAAAGTTGAGAGAGTTGCTTTTTTACTGCCTTTATTAGTATGTCGGATATTAAAGGTAATCTACTTGTTTGGTGATCATCCTCCAAGCTTTATACTTGTTATCAAGATGGTAATGGTAGTAATCATCCTGTGAATTGCCCCCATTCATGAGAAAAATTAGAAAAATATTTGAATCTCCAAATGAATGGAGCCATTCATTCATTGAAACCGCACTTGGATTTTTCAGGTTTTCTGAAGTATTACTGCATCTATGTGGCTGACATTTCTACAAGGTGGTTTCCTCAACCTATGTTTTCAATTACCAGTGAAAATCGTGCCGTTTTTAACAGTTTACCAAACGATTATACTACCTTTAAACAAAAACTAAACTATATAGTTTATTTTACTGTATTATATATTTTAAAGAATTGTAAAATTTATTTTAAAGAATTGAGGTAATGTGAAATAAATGTCTAATAAGATCAAAAGAGATGCAAAAAAATACAATGAAGGAATATACACATTGTAGGTGGTTCTCCGTTTTTTTACTACCCAGAAATAATTGAAGCACTCGGCTGTAGCATTAATTACAATCGTGAATACAAGTTTAGCAAAACAATTTATAATACTGAAAAAAAAACAAAATACCATAGCCATAATGCATAAGTGAAGTGTGTTATGGAATATAAATTTAACCTCAATCTATCTTTAGACTTAAAGGAGATTGTTCCGGGTCATATTTTTTACCCTTCCCAAGCAAACAAAAGTTTGTCATACTGCTTAGAATCTTGTACCTCAGTCATCAAACGTGAAATATAGCCATGGTCACATTTTTAAAAAATCTTCATTCAGTAAGCTTCAACGATCATTTGATTGGATTTTCTGATCTGATTGCATGCCTCTTTATAGCAATGTGACGTGTTTACATTTGGGGCGCCCTGATTGAGACAAAAGTCGACAGGCAAAAAGCCCACTAGTTTACATAGGCAAGTCCATTTTTTTTACGTAGCTTTGGTTTCAAAGCAAATACTTCTAAAATTGTCATTAGCACGAGTTTACTCTTTAGCCTAATAAAGACAGCTTGTGTTTTCCAAGTCGATATAATTTATAGATTTTATGAAGTTTCATAGACCAAGCTGTATTATTTTGCCTGCCGTTAAACAACAGTGGGCGTGCTAGATAAAACAAGTCACTGTACAGACCTTCATTTTTAAGGAACGTGATCGCGCAGGCGCTCCTACTGTTGTTTGCCTCCTGTAAAAAAACACTTTTTTTATCTCCCAATTTACTGATCAACTTATTACTGATTAACCTTTTTGAATATTCGAATACAAAAATCATTATTCAAATATTTGGTTATCGATTAAATATTCAAATATTCGAATAACTGGAACAGCCCTACTGAAATGTGTACCTTATGATGTCTCGTAGTCTTTCTCACAATCTCAGCCGATGCATGTTTGTCCAGCTACAGTTTGGACATTGGTAGCTCTGCAATGCACTCCCGTACAAGCTCCGTGGCATCCAATGCGCAGCCCCAATGTAGCGTAACACCAGAGCCACCATGTCCGTAATTATGAACAACCTAGGTGAACGAAAATGACAAGGGGTAAATTTTATAAGCTGTTCAGCAGAAAAATTTGCTTAATACAAAATTTAATTGCTTTGTATAAAATGGGTTAGCAGTCAAAATCGTTTGTGATGTGTACAGGTAGTACACTTGACTACCGGGGTAGTATCCTGCTACTCTTGCTAAGAACACAAATTGACGTATGACTTTGCCTGCTAATCCATTTTTGCAAAGCAAATAAACTTTGTATTAAGCAAATGTTTCCTGCTAAACGGCTTTATGAAATTGGCAATCTGTACCAGTATTTATATAATATTGGATGGCTTTGAGGGTGATATGAGAATATACCGCACGAGTCATGAAAATACAGAACGAGCCAAAGGCGAGTTCAGTGTTTTTATTTTTATATTGTTATATAAAATGAAGTTTTGTTTTGAAAGATTTCCGCGAGATTTTTGTCCGTTTGGTGTTAATAACTTTAGTTTTTGTTATTGTTGTACAATATTTTTTGTTACTGTACTCTTGCGCGCATAGCACACGTTCACGTACATGTTCACGCTCACGTACCCGTGTATATGGGTGCGCCCAGCGTGCACGCGCATCAGATTAGGGCTCTGTGCTGCACAGTATCAGAAACGCACGGTATCCGCAAAAGCTTCATTTTATATAATAATAAAGGACTTGTTCGGATTTTTTTAGAAAATTGATTTTGTTCTAACCTAACACTCATATAAAATACCTCCCCAAAATAATATCCATGAGAAGAAAACAGAAAATTGGCAATCTCCAATTTGAATGTGGAGACAAAAAGGTTGGTGGGATCACAGCACTGCTTTAATGTATTAATTAGTTTACAAATAATCGGTGGTTGAGAGCGCGAAATTTCAGAATGGTAATGAGAAAAATATGACGAATGATATGGTATCAAAATCTCAACACCCATGAGAGTCTCAAAAATGTGATCTGGACGCACCCCTTTAACATGGACAACTCACCTTTTTCTTTTTCCCCGATATGACCATGTCCTCTCGCTCGAGCCGAACGGATGAACGGCCAGGCCGTAAACCGGCCCACGTCTCGATAATTTCAGCACTCTAGTAAAAAATAAAATATTAATTAAGTCAATACATTGTTTCATTTGTAAAACTCACCAGCTGAGCTATGAGGCAGTGGTATACACCCTCAGGTTTTCCCCAAGACTTCTGATTCACTGGGTAGATGCTCTACCAGCTGAGCTATAAGGCACAGTGGTATACTCCCTCAGGTTTTCCCCCAAGACTTCTGACTCACTGGGCAGATGCTCTACCAGCTGAGCTATAAGGCACAGTGGTATACTCCCTCAGGTTTCCCCAGGACCTCTGACACAACAGGCAGATGCTTTACCAGCTGAGCTATGAGGCACAGTGGTATACTCCCTTAGGTTTTCCCCAAGACTTCTGACTCACTGGGCAGATGCTCTACCAGCTGAGCTATAAGGCACAGTGGTATACTCCCTCAGGTTTCCCCAGGACCTCTGACACAACAGGCAGATGCTTTACCAGCTGAGCTATGAGGCACAGTCGTATACTCCCTCAGGTTTCCCCCCAAGACCTCTGACACACAGGGCAGACCTGTACTCTACCAGCTGAGCTATGAGGCACAGTGGTAAACTCCCTCGGGTTTACCCCAAGACCTCAGACACACCAGGCAGATGCTCTACCAGCTGAGCTATGAGACACAGTAATATACTTCTTCAGGTTTCCCCCAAGACCTCTGACACCAGGTAGATGCTCTACCAGCTGAGCTATGATGCACAGTGGTATACTCCCTCGGGTTTACCCCAAGACCTCAGACACACCAGGCAGATGCTCTACCAGCCGAGCTATGAGACACAGTAATATACTTCTTCAGGTTTCCCCCAAGACCTCTGACACCAGGTAGATGCTCTACCAGCTGAGCTATGATGCACAGTGGTATACTTTCCCAGGTTTCCAAAGGACCTCTGAAACATTGGGCAGATGCTCTTCCAGCTGAGCTATGAGGCGCAGTGGTATACTCCTTAAGCCTTACCTTTAAACACAGAACAAGCTTTGTACACCTCAATGATGCCCTTCACATCTTCAGGGTTCGATTTATCATTCCAGTTGTTCACTTGGACTGTTCCTCCGCAGTGTAGGTATTCAGTGCTAGTATGAGAATAAAAAGGACGTGTAAGACCCCGTTCTAACTAGAAAAATCACTTCGTTCGATGAAGATTAGTTAATCATCGTTAGTTTATGAAGCGTGCGTTCACATATCACTTAATGAAGATCGAACGAAGAGCGGTACCGTTCACATTAAGCGACCGCTAACGAAGATCGAATGAAGCTGTGGGAGGCAATACAGTTTTCCAGTGGCACGTCAAAAACAACACTTGCAAGGCGCTTGACGCCCAACGCGCTTGTGCAACAAGGCCTGCCAAATCGCTTCATTGAATGAAGGGAGCGTTCACATTAGAAATTTGCTTCGTTGAATGAAGCTAAAAACCACTTTGCCCTGAACCACGGCCTACGCACGAAGTGGTTTTTAGGCGAAGTGGCATTTGGGCAAAGTGGTTGATGGGTGAAGTGAATCAGGGTGAAGTGGTCTAGGCTGAAGTGGCTTTGAGGCAAAATAAATTTTCATCTCATGAGACGAAAATTAATTGTTTTACTCATTTCTCAAAGACTATAGCACTTTAGACAAAACCATTTCAGGGGAAGTTTTCTACCGTAAACATGTTTATATTGTTTAAGTTATGTGTAAATCTGTGAACATTTTCTGATTTTCAAGACCAATACCAATAATGTATTGTACCTTTAACTTACCCGGGCAGGAGGTATGTTGCAGCTTCACCTTCGCCCAGCTCACTACAACAGTTTTTCCAAAGGGTTTTCATCTATTTGAAAAAAAGAGGAAGGCTGTTAAAGGCTCATTTTATCATTTGCAATGACCCAACATTTTACTTCATGAGTTGGCAAGAAAAGTGTTGATAGCAATGGTAACCAAGACAACATGAATTTATTCCTGTCCAAAATGGTTATTTTCTGTCTTCATCAGGGGCCAATTTCAGAGCCGCTTAAGCACAAATAGTAACCGCGTGCTTACCGTTTGCAAACAAGTTAAGCGCTATTTGACGGTCGCGGCCCATGCAAACGGCTATTGTTGCATCACTAAGTTTGGCTCTGCAGTTAAAGACACAGGCTCGTCAGCAATGGGCGCGCGCCAAAATTGTGCCACGAAATACGCAGCTCCATGCCTTTGCTATGGAGCTGCGTATTTTGTGGCACGAATTTGGTGCGTGCGCATTGCTGACGAACCTATGCCTTTAAGGCAGGTTTTCAGTTGCTCACCTTCCCGCTTACCATTAACGATGTCTATGAAATGGCACGGCACTCGTTAAGAGAAAATATGCTGTTAAGCAGCTGTATGAAATTGGGCCAAGGATTTGAACCAGAGACCTTTGACTCAATAGGCAGATGCTCTACCAACTGAGCTGTGAGGCACAGTGGTATACTCACTCAGGTTTTTTCCCCAAGACCTCTGACACACTAGGCAGATGCTCTACCAGCTGAGCTATGAGGCATGCAGTGGTATACCCTCAGGTTTTTCCCAAGACCTCTGACACTCCGAGCATATGCTCTACCAGCTGAGCTATGAGGCACAGTGGTATACTCCCAAAAAAACCCGAGGTTTTTTTTTAGCGTACCTCTTTTATTGAGAATGGCATTACAATCAATTTTTCAGGAATTAAACTTCCATCAAGGATGCTTGAAGAACATGTGTTTAAAATCAAACAACTTGAATACGTGAAGCATTACAAGCCCTCAATGTCTCTGAAATGTAAATCTAAATTTATGGAATTGCCCTAACTTAGTGGTCAGTTCATGAAAACACAATGTGATGACGTCAATTTCCACCCGAGAGGCGTGGTTAAGTGCCACTGCGTATGAAGGAATATAAATAGATTAACCTTACCGTAACTATTTCTCCTCTTATTGGGTAAACTTCTTTGTCGTTGAGTAGGTGTCGCACGCCGATGTCGGGGCAAACGACGATGATATCGTACAAGTCAGAAATCTTGAGAGAAACATTTGGGAACATAAACACATACATTCCTTAACCCTCTGTTCGCCCAAGGTGCTTAACTGAGAGGCACTTTTTAATTTTTTTTTAATTACAAAAACCCCAAAGTGCTAATTTTGCTGAAACTAGGTGGCTGCCTTGCCAAGGCACCCAACCCTATCAGCAGTTAGATTGTAGCATTCCTTCTAACAGCTCCCCAAATATCGCTTGGGTTGACGAGGCAATTGAGATTAAGTGTCTTGCCCACAGACACAAACACGTCGGCACAAGTGGGGCTCGAACCCATAACCCATAGATCACGAGCACGGCCGTGTACCCACTAGACCACACGTGCTCTCGTAGTCAGGAAACCAGCCTAAATATGTCGGTGGCATCACACAATTTCTTGTAAGCATGTACACAGTTTTTCATCGTTTTCTCAGAATGTACATTGGACACTGAGGTGACTTATGTACAGGCTGGTTATTATCACACACATCCTCTATCACACATGGAGGTAAAAAAGCAATTTGTAAGAATTTTCCAATCTGTAATCTCCCAAATTCTCCCCTTATTTTACCAAATGCCAATTCTTTCTTACCTCACTAAGAGAAGACAGCTTCTGTTTAATAACTCTGCCTCCGATGATCTTGTATCTATGAAGGAAAATACTGAAAACTTCAAAAATTGCTACAGCAAACAGAACAATTTTGTAATGATGGTTTGTTTTTGCCCTTACCCAACGTAATTATTAACACTGTATACTCAGTGCTTTCCCAAGACACTATGAAAAACTTCATAGCGTGCTCGGGTGGGACTCGAACCCACGACCTCCTGCATACAAGGCAGATGTCTTAACCACTCGACCACCGAGCTAGCCGGTGTTGAATGGCCAGTTCAAATAATTTCGCAACGGGGATCGCAATTAATCAGTAATTGATTTAGCTTGCGCCAGGGAGAATAAATGTTAATTAGGGTTTGTTTTGCCCTTACCCGACGTAATTATTTTTGCCAAAAATGAAACAAATTTATTACAAGAAGCACCACATATTGTAAAGCTCTATAGAGTAGTTACATTTGTCATAGGCGATCACTTACTCTTCCCTGTTTGTCCTCCACAAGGAGGAAGAGAACAATACAATCACCTGCTACACCTGAAACATTTCTATGGTTTCTACACGTCACATGACATGGCTCTATTGTTCTCTCCCTTCTTCTAGCATGTCTAGAGACAAACACGGGAAGTTAGAGAAAATGTCAATATTGGACTTTAATTTTTATTTTCTCTGCTCAATTTGACTTCAGGTAAAAGAAAAGAGGTTAATACTAACTCGTGTCCTGGAAACATCAACTCCAATTCACTTTTTAGGGGCGCTCCTGTTGTCACTTCAGCAACTCTATTATTAGTCTAGGCCCTAGACGGTCATTATGTGTTGGATACCCGACTGCCGCAAGAGGGCGTAATCACGCAATAGACTCGTTCGTAGTCCTATCACCATATCGTTTTGTCAAAATGACGTCTCGCGGCGATCGGTTTTCGGGACGGACGTTCAAAACAAAACACCAACAACGTCTAGGGCCTAGACTACAACTCTATACGAACGCTTTCTTATTCTGAGGCCCGCCCACTGTCAGTCCTGCCAATCGGCTCATCGCCAAACCCCTGTAAATAAGCCAGTTGCGTGATAGATTTGCATAAATCCTAGAGTCCTGCCTCTGCGCTATGGCGCTCGCATAATAAGAGAGTACTGCACCAGACTACCAGGCCGTTGGCAACGGTTGCCAAGTGGCAAGGGGGTGCACGCTAGAACATGTTAGCCGGCGCGAAAGTCTGTACGGTACCTGGAATACCTCGCACAGTACTCTATGCATTTTGAAGCTGGACCATCCGAAATTACATGTTGAAATTGCATGTTAAAACATGTACTCGCCATGAAATTTCGTCAAAATAACGAGTTAGAACGTCTTGTTTGACTCGAAATAGACGTTAACTTTGAAAGCTGGATCGTTCCCAATCTGTGCATGATAAATTCAAAAAAAAGAGTAACGATTTCGGGTTATAAGACTGGTTTGAAGCTGCCGATTTAACGTCACGAACCCGAACGAAGGGAGACGTATACACTAGACACCAAACTTGACTTGAAATAGGAGAAATAAGATGACATGCAGATTGTAAATCTTGCCAATATGATAAAATTAATAGCGCCGTTGATTGTTTATCCATTTGACGGAACATCGTCAGAAATTGGCGAGTTTTACTGTTCCAAAACGCGCGTTCAACATAACAGCGAGCGACTCTCGTTTTGCGTACAAGACCGGCATACGATTTCAAATACACCTTCCGAATTTTTTGAAAAGAAAAGGTCATGCCTGTTTGTTTCCGCAAATGATCGACGTCTCGCAGCAACTTGGGTAAAATCAAAAGTAATTCAATTATGAATTAAAATGATTATCTAGCTACATACAAGTTACAACAGATTTTAGAAATACTTTGGCTGCAAAAACTTGACCGAGCGGTTGTTGTGTTATACGTTGTTGAGTTTGTCTATATCCGTGCGGAATACGGAATTCACCACTAAAAATTGAGATGGGAAAAAAGGGCAGGCTCTAATTTGTGGGCGACAAACAGCACCCGTAACACACTTCGATTAGAATAAAATTTTAAACAAAGACAAACAATTATATCTCCTAACAGTCCTCAGTTTCACAAATCTGTCTAGCAAACACGAACCGGGATACGATCGACCTTTTTATTTTGGTATATTTAGTAGGCATCGCATAATTTTCGCATTTCCATTTTTCCCGGTCCACACACGCAAAATTCATGTTTCCTATTAAACCAAATCACGTTTCCTAACCAAATTTAAACTTTATGGGGGCATAATATCATGTAATATTAGAAAGAATTAGTGGCGAGGGTGTACGGTATTTATATCTCCACTTAATTAAGTCGCGTACGTTGATGTATTTCTCGCGATTTTACTTGGGCTTCGGAATATGCCGGTCATGTACGCAAAACGAGAGTCGCTCGCTGTCGCGTTGAACGGCGATCTGAAACAGCAAAACTCGCCAATTTCTGACGAAGTTCCGTCGAATGGATATTAAACAATCAACGGCGATATTAATTTTTTATCATATTGTGGCAAGATTTACTAGCTGCATGTCATCTTATTTCCCCTATTTCAAGTCAAGTTTGCTGTAAAGTGTATACGTCTCCCTTCGTTCGGGTTCGACGTTCAATCGGCAACTTTGAACCGGTCTCATAACCCGAAATCGTTACTCTTTTCTTGAATTGATCATGCACAGATTGGGAACAATCCAGCTTTCAAAGTTAACGTTCATTTCGAGTCAAACAAGACGTTCTAACTCGTTATTTTGACGAAACTTCATGGCGAGTACATGTTTTAACATGCAATTTCAACATGTAATTTCGGATGGTCCAGCTTCAAAATGCATAGAGTACTGTGCGAGGTATTCCAGGTACCGTACAGACTTTCGCGCCGGCTAACATGTTCTAGCGTGCACCCCCTTGCCACTTGGCAACCGTTGCCAACGGCCTGGTAGTCTGGTGCAGTACTCTCTTATTATGCGAGCGCCATAGCGCAGAGGCAGGACTCTAGGATTTATGCAAATCTATCACGCAACTGGCTTATTAGTAATAGCGCCCCCACCGCGCGGCAATAGTCAAACCAACATGGCAGACTCCAGGGAGTTAGATCGTGTTTCTGGTCCTGGCAGCGGAAAGCACATTTTAGATAAAATATGTCACACATATTTGCCGATATTGGGAGCTGCAAGCCACACATTGTTTGCCATGCATATACTGGATAGGAATCTCCTACCGGGGTAATCGGGATGAAGTTTGGAGGATCATTTTGTAGTGTGCAGGCCCGGCCGCACGCAGCGCAGCATGCCGGGGCCGGCCGGGGAGGAGACGGCACGTCTCGTTCACGCCGGTTGTGGCTGCACGCACACCGCGTCGGGCCCGGGCCGCATGACATTTTTGACACAGAGTTACAGCACCTTTTATAGCTCCATGGTGACAGTGTCTTGTGCCGCGCGTACTAGCTATGCCTATGGTGCATAGCTGCCTATGGTCTTTTGTCTAAATTGGTGAATGCCTATTTCTTCTTAAAATGCGTGCTACTCCAATATTTTATAGTCCTGCTGGATTCCTTTAGTCATCTGTCGTATCTCCAGTAGATCAACCATGAAAAATTGAAGCACGTCCAAATGACATTTTCGCACAAAATGTCTGCTCACGACATTACCCTGGAAAAAAAGAACTATCTCCCACTGTCGTTACTTGCCAAAATCATGCAAATTATGGACTCGGCCGTGGATGGCGTAAGACAGTTTCCCGTACCCCATGGGTGCAGATCAACTTGTCTTGAACCAGCTCGATCGTTGTGCCAACCCGACTGCTGTGCATTGTGTACACAGAGCAGTGTTGGTATTTTGGTCGAGTTGACTCCACTTTTAAGTCGAGTTGGTCACGATGAACAAATAGACGCAATCATTAGGTCTGGGAACCAGACAAAGCCTACTGCGCCCTCTAACATCCGCAAAGGGTTTAGTGTGTCGCGTGTCTTTTGTCTGGTTAGTAGTATTTCGGGGGGAGAGGGGGATCTTGAAATATACTACGCTCTGTAGAACCGTGAAAATGTTGACAACTTTGAACGTAATGTCCTTTCTCCCTCACAGATTCTTCCCAAAATGGCATCTCGGTGTCGCCAACAGCCTACTTTTCAACTCCCATCTCGGAGTAGGTCTCTATGTCTTCACCCGTCCCTGCCTACGATCGGCGTCTGTACAACGGCGCGTCCTATGGGGTGTTTATAGCAGCGCTATGTTCAATTTTGGCTCCGTTCTACTCTTTGCTACGGGAAAACAGTTACTGGTCGAGGATAAACTTGTGGGGACACTTTATGCAATGTCAGCGAGTCTGTGCTTTCTCGTCGTTGGAAAACAATTCTTTGATTTCTTGGACTCGCATTTCCTATGAGAGGACATTTATTTTTCTCCTGACAAAAATATATTTTTCAGTGAAACTACGATATCCTTCAAGTAGAAAGTTATTTGCTGAAGCACGCAATGGCAAATCAAAACCTGCTGTGAGATGATTTTTGCCGGTGCGTGCAGTAACGGTGTTTTGGCAGAATAAACGGCCAATAAATGCTTCTGTAATGGGCCACATTATTCCAACAGCCAAGATAAAAGCACAGGCTCGTCAGCAATGCGTGTGCCAAATTCATGCCACGAAATACGCAGCTCCGTGTAGCAAAGGCATGGAGCTGCGTAATGCATGGCAAGAATTTGGCGCGCTCGCATTGCTGACGAGCCTGTACCTTTAACACAGTTGAAAGTGTTGCGCACCATATCAGTAACAAACGTTTAAAACTGATGCTCTCAGTAGAAATACGTTTATTGTCCAAACGATTTTGTTTTTACTGTTCATTCAAGGCAAAAAAACATGCATGGATTTTTGTGGTTTTCTGAATGAAGTATTACTGCATCTATATGTGGCTGAAATTTCTACAAGGCAGTTTATCAACATTATTCTTTATATTAGTTATGTAATGATGCTGTTCCTGTTTTTAAAAGTTTTCTAATCATGTAATTTGTCTTTAATATCTTTCCCCGAATGCAGGCAAATAGGAAAATCTCTTTCTCGAGTCATTAGTGGGCAAATTCGGGTGGGCGACTAGACTTATCCATAGTCGATATGGGCAGTGCGGGCGACTATAGTTAACTAAACTAACCTACCCCCGGGGCTTGGTTCCTCTAGTCAGACTAGCTAGTCAAACGACGCAGCGTTCGAGTGACATCTAGTTCGAATATGGTTAGTCTAGTTAACTATATTCGCCCACCCGAACTTGCTCTGTCACCCGAACGCTGTGTGGTTTGACTAGCTAGTCTGACTAGATGAACCAAGCCCCTGGGGTAGATTAGTCTAGTTAACTCAGGGGCGGATCCAGGAATTTTTCCAGGGGGCGGTTTCGGCCCGTCAGATTTTGTTATATATATATATATATATACATATATATAAAGTACATGGACATCTTTTTCTTGCGTAAAAATGGACGTATAATATTTTGACAAGATTTTCCATTTTTGTAAAAATTTATTTGTCAATTTATTTATTAAAATATTAGTTTTTTGTTTTTTTTAAGAGCAGGGGGGTTTTGACTCCCCCCCCCCTCCACCCCCCACCCCCCGGATCCGCGCCTGTAACTATAGTCGCCCACCCGAACTTGCTCAGTGAGGTTTCGGTGTGCACGGTGATCACGACTACGATTAGCCAACCCTTAAAATCGTTATCTTTTGCTGTCCGTTTTTCACTAAGGTATAGAGGCGTTGCTATCAGTGTAGACAACAAAACTACACTTGGGATATTTGTGTAAACTCCACAAGTACGCACAAATCGATGACGTAAAATTCACTAATAGTCGTCGTTTTGCTTAACCGTATGCGACCGAAACCTCCCTATTGTCCAACCAAAAGGCACAGACTCGTCATCAATGCGCGCGCGCCAAAATCGTGCCACGAAATACGTAGCTCCATGCCTTTGTTATGGAGCTGCGTATTTCGTGGCACGATTTAGGCGCGCGCGCATTGCTGACGAGCCTGTGCCTTTAATAGTTCGTTGAACGAAGATATTTCGTGATATGAATTGAGTTTTTGACAATCGGACATACTAAAGTGGGATGCATTTTGAACAGTACTCGGCAATTATTTACAGCTACTCGGGCATTCTTTTACTTCAAAATAATTTCTTTAAAAAAATGCAAGATGGTCGAAGAATTGATAGCTTTCTCATGACGTCATGTTGTGTGTCAAACAATGCCGCGTCGTTGCGGAAGCAATGCGCGCGCGCGCCGCGTGTGTCCATAGCACGCGTAACGCGCTGTACTAAGGCGCCCATTGGTGAACTAAACCGCGCTACGCCGACCAGAGACACACGCAACGCGCGCGCACATCACCTCCACAACGACTCAGCATTATTTGACTTACAAAATGGCGTATTCGCACGTGGTCGAATACTATCTATACTAGTACCTAAGGCTTTGTGCCCATTATTGTGTTGATCGCTTTTTGAAAATAAAAACCTCTATGCATGATAATTGTTGCATTTAAAATTTGGGTTTTCCAGTTGGAGGTAGTATTTATACTCTTCCATTTTCTTAAAATATTAATTCTCCAATCGGAACAAGTTGTGGATAACAAAGCACTGATTGACCGATCACTTTGAAATCGCTTTCAAGACTGTCCTAGTCTGCTTCGGTGATTTTCTCCGGGGGCCAATTTCATAAGTTGTTTAGCAGAGAATTTTTTTTTTTTAATCAGAAAAATGGAGTTCGTTTTAACCTGACAATCATATAAAACACCTTCCCGAAATACTATCCATGGGAAGAAAACAGGAAATTTGCAATCTCCAATTTTATACGTGGAAACAAAAGGTTGGTGTAATTTCTGCTTTGTGGAACGCAGGGGGGCGGATCCAGGATTTTTCCCCTAAACTACTGACTGGAGAAAACAGGATAAATTAGTTTACAAAACATCGGTGGTCTTTTGGACGATGTCCTTAAAAATATGCGGATTGGAAGCGCGAAATTTCAGAGGAAAATTATGACAAATGATATGGTATATAAATCTCAACACCCGTGTGGAAAAATACACCTTTAAAAGGAGCGCCATGCGCGATATGTGTTTCGACTTTCGGGCACGACCAAAAGAGGGCGCCCTGCCCAAACAGAGGCACGATGACACGTGGTACGCGCAATCGGCGCTGATTGGTCCTCTGGCGTTCCTCGACGCTTCCGATTCGCTAACTTCGAACTTGGCGGCCAGAATAAATGGCATTTTTCAGAACGGAGCTTTAAATTGTCATAATTCAACGAGGCGTTGTGTGAGTAAGTTGTCGTGATTCCTTCTTGTCCGTTGTTTTATTTTGCAAAGAATGCAAGTTTCTGAAGCAAAAATTATTGATATGGACTAACGAAAACTATCTTTATTTGTTGTAGAAGGTGTATTTTGAAAATGAAGGTTTATTCCTCGGATTTTGTGGGGTTTTTTTACGGATATTTTCTGCCGGTCTCTGGGTTTCTCAAATTTTGCCTCGCTCTTTGCTCGTTGTGTATTTTTGTTGCATTGTATTTTGTCCTGTACAAAGGCCTACACATTTAAAGGAGTGATGTGACCAGATCACTTTTTTTTACCCATAACTCCCCGGGACTTACCTTATGGGTCATGAGATTTTTATATCATAACATCCGTTATATTTTTCTGATTACGAAACTGAAACTCCCGTGCTTCTAGGCCGCATATTTCCGAGGATATCGTCGAAAATCCACCGATTATTTGTAAACTAATTTTCCAGTATCAACGTTTATACGCTGAAAGCTGACTCGATAGTTTTGTTAAATTTTTTACTGGAAATTGCGAATGTTTTCGGGTTTTTGGGACATGGGAGGTGTGTATGGGAGTTATCTTGTGTGCAAAATTTCAGAATCTCAAAAACAAAGGCATCATCGTTTAATTTACTGTTGAGTGTTTTCTGCAAGTTCATTTCTCGGCCTAAATGTATTGTTCTATCAAATCTGTAGGCCTACTTACTAATGCGTGATGTTGATGAGTAATAATTAGGCTAATCTTGATTCTTACCATTTCTTACCCAAGTGTTTCGTCACAAAATCTCACTCAAATCTGGGTTTTTCCATCAAATCTGCACTTACCGAAATTTCTGATCAACATGATCAACTTCTTAACTCTTCTTACTCTTACTCTTAGCCAAACAATTCCATACGTGTTTAAGTTTGAGACTACGCTTACACTAATCTCACTAGACTGGTTCCCGTCCACATATTCCACACAGGAGAATATAAGGACAGGTAAAGGGCGCTTCATATTGATCTGTAATTGGTCGTCTTTGCGCGTGCGCATTGTGTTTTTTATATTTAAAAATTGGCCAAGCTCTTTGCTTTAGGCAATGTACTTTATTTACATAATTGGATATGTTTGACACGCACGGCCAAGTTACAAATGGCAATGCAAAATCTGTGCACTTACTAAAAATAAATAAATAATTATAACCACGTGGCGGGCAGAATTCTGCCAGTCATGGCTGCCCTTTACCGATCCCTATATTTTCGCAATAAGCGAACCAATCTATAGGGGTCGGGAACCAATCTATAGTTTTGTTTTCATTCTTCAGTGAATAAATTCAATGTTGCTATAAATGACTGAATTGATTGTTAATTTATTTCTTTCATTATTTTCTTTCCACAGATAGCATCAAGTTTTGTGTAGCATTACTAGCTTGTACAGTCTTCAGCCTGTAGATAATTGTACAGACCAAAGAATCCAGCCATGGATAAACAACTGACTATGGAGGATTACTCCAAGATTGAGAAGATTGGAGAAGGTATATATGCTCAGTATTCTGTCTGTTGTCGCAACGTCACTTCCGATAGGACTGGAGTGAAAACAACGGTGTGCCCATGGTGACAAGCGAAGGAACAAAGCTGTTGTCTATGCAACACGTACACGCTAAGCATGAATGAATTTGTTTTATCTCCAGTCACGGTGCTATGCCCGTATACAAAGGCATATGACACCGGGTCACAAGTGCCAGGATGTGCGACCGACAGAATAAGAAAACGATTCCATTTCAGCCAATAACGATCAGTAAAGAGGGGTTTTCCTGCACACAATGGAATTACTATAAATTGGTACAGGGGACATTTGACATATACAGACTGGTTCCTGATCCTATAGCTTATTGCAGAATGTCATCTCTAGCGGGAACCAATCCATACATGTTAAAGGTCCGTTGTACCAATTATGCTAATTCCATTTTGTGCCGAAATATTTTGAATGGATAGCTTCAAATGTGGGGTTTAAATAGGGCTTGAGTGTTAAGTTATAAAATTGTGTTTAAAGCGGGTGCCCCGTGGCAAATTACACTTTTTCAAATTGCAATGTTGGCATCTATGTAGTAGAATGAAAAATAACTGTTATATTAAAATGCTTGCTTGCAGGCACCTATGGTGTGGTATACAAGGGTCGTTGCAAGAAGGACGGCAGTATCGTAGCTCTTAAGAAGATTCGACTGGAGAGTGAAGAGGAAGGAGTCCCCAGCACAGCCATCAGGGAGATATCGCTACTTAAAGAACTGCAACATCCTAATGTGGTCAAGTAAGAGAAGACCCATTTCACGGTAGCCTATAGACGCTTTGCACATGCTGCCATGACGGGGCAATCACATCACTGTGCGCTATGCACTAAGGCACTTTGTAGATCTATTGTCACATCATTTAACTATGAAAACCTGCACCCTGTCATGGCCGCCGGTGCAAAAGGGTCTATTTGAAATGTTTTACAGTCGGACATTTTTCAGATTTTGCAAGTTATAATAATAATAAATATTAAACACAGTTCTTATATAGCGCATTTCAGATCCGACGGATCTATCAATGCGCTTTCTGCATTATTACCCCTGGTCATTGGGCTCAGTAATATCATTCCTTAATCCTTCTCAGCTCCCTGGGGAGTATACGTTTAAGGCCCGATATATTATTTTACTTTAATACCACTTCAGTCGAACATTGTCAATGAGACGTTTTTGGGGTCTTTGTAGATTACTTTGTTTTAACAGGAACCTTGTATTATCAGAAATGAGATAAATAATTAACGAATGATTCTCAGGGACATGTTATAAGCAGAATGTTGTATTTACCGTGCTCTTATTATGAAGGTTTAATTGTATTTCTTTGTCTCTGTTCTGTCAGCTTGAGCAATGTCCTGATGCAAGAGAACCGATTGTACTTGGTGTTTGAGTTTCTTACCATGGATCTCAAGAAGTACATGGAGACACTACGAGGCACCGTCATGGACCCTGCTCTGGTCAAAGTGAGTCAAATGAGGAAGTTTCTTAGGGGCCGTCAAAAGTTGTCAATATTTTCACGGTTATACCAAGCGTAGGAAATGTGAGGGGTCGAGGGCCGCGTAGGATTTTACATATGCTATAAAATGTTTACATTTCATGGTATTGCCATTAAAATGTTGATCAGTAGCATTTCTGGGGGAGGGAGGGTGGGGTTTTGAACTGTCAAAATGTTGACAACTTTGGACGGCCCGTCGGTAATTGGTTGAAATCGGAAACGTGTGCTGTTGGGTTTACCAAATTCAATTTGTTGGAATTCATCTTAGTTGCCTGTAATGAGTCTCCCTCGTCTCGAGTCGAGTCAAACTGACTTAGAAGCAAAAGGATCACTGCTTATGCACAAAACATTGACACTTAAAATTAGTTTTTTCCCTGTCGCAGAGCTACCTGCACCAGATTGTGCAGGGCATCCTATTCTGCCACTGTCGGCGAGTCTTGCACAGAGACTTGAAACCCCAAAACCTACTGATTAATGAGAAAGGAATCATCAAGCTGGCTGACTTTGGACTGGCCAGAGCATTCGGTATCCCAGTCAGGGTCTACACTCATGAGGCAAGTCCCAACAATGTAGTTCATGAATTATTTCAAAATCTTAGTTCTGTGTACAGGAGTCGATTACGCAAAGAAACATTTGCGATGCGTCGTAACAGCTGATAAATCCATCACAAAGTTACCACTACCAACTTTGCCAAGGGTTCTGCGCTAACCTCGTCCCCATTGTCTGAACGATAGCACTTGACCACCCTGGGGACGATGTTTGGGCTCTGCCTATAACTTGCGATGTATACCTATCATAAAACGCAACTATAAAACCCATTGTAAACTTACAAAGGGTTCGGTGAGTTGCGATGGATCTCGGCACTTTGTAAAATCGACCTCAGATCTTTTTAGTGTTGTGAAATGGCACACCACAGGCGCCCCTGTAAAGAGCAAAGAACAAGAAATATTACCCCCTAAAAGAATTTGAGTGATGCGTCACTATGGGCACTGCCATTTTGTCTGAAAACTGGACACAAACTGACGCTTCTGTGTAAAAGTCCTTTGTGCATTCCTATTGCAATACACGAACAAGTTGTATGCAATAACGTCATTCTTTGCTGTATCTGTCCATGTTTGGTTGTTCCAATAATTGACGCCTTGTTTACTTGTCATAGGTCGTTACACTGTGGTATCGAGCCCCCGAGGTGCTCCTAGGCTCCCAGCGATACTCAACACCCATCGATGTCTGGAGTATCGGCTGTATCTTTGCTGAAATGGTTACCAAGAGACCTTTGTTTCACGGAGACTCGGAGATTGATCAACTCTTTAGAATATTCAGGTGAATAGACAAATTTCACATTTTGGATATGGCGTTCATTGCATTTTGCGATAAATCTTCAAAGCAGTGTTGAATTTGCCAACAAGTGACCAATGTCTGTACGTAATCGTATGTTTGATTGTAGGACACTAGGCACACCCAGTGAGGCAGTATGGCCCGGTGTGACTGAACTACCTGATTTCAAGACGTCGTTCCCCAACTGGTCAACCAACAACTTGGCCAAGTCAGTCAAGACACTAGATCCTGAGGGAATGGATCTACTACGGGTAACTATGATAAAGATTTACCTTTGTGATTGTCTTTTAAGAATAAGGATGTATTTCATGGGTGTGTCTTGAAAATAAACAAGTCTATGGTAAAATGCTACATATAGGTAGACAGTAGGGATGGGAATTTATGGTTAATTCAGAAACCGGTTTGCAATTCTTTCAAGTGTCGGTTAACCGTTCGGCCAACACTAAAGATTGTTGCTGGTGTTTATAGACACATGTGCAATGCACACAATACCCAAGGATGTGATTTTTCAGGTTTTTTTTCTGAAATCGGGGTTTTTTTTAGCCAAAAAACATGACCTGTGTGAATCCCACGCCGTAATGGCTTCACGCTGCGCGCTCGCAATTTCAGGGTTTTTTTCAAACATCCAATCACATCCCTGAATACCCGTAGGCCCCCAAAATACTCGAACCTTTATCTGGTAAAAAAATGTCCTACAACCACACGCCTCGAAATTCATTTTCGAACGTAATTTCACGCTCTGCTTTTGAAATGTTTCTCCCATAGAAAATGCTAATCTACGACCCAGCAAAGCGCATCTCCTGCAAAGCCGCATTACAGCACCCATATCTGAGGGATTGCGAGGGCATGGTGCTGCCTGCGAGAATAGGCCAATAGACAGCGGGTGCTAATCATGTGATGCACCACCAGGGTGTACATGTACAGGTAGCTGATGTGTATCATAATTGTAGATAAATTAGGAAACGATCGCAGTGTTGAAAAGAACTTGTCCTTGTTGAGTGTGTTGGAATGGTTTGTATTGTGTGAATGGGTTGATGGTGCTCAACGGCCATCTTGTGTCCAGGACGCAAAGCTCAAGATTATGAAACAACTCGACCAGATCAACATATGTATTGTGGAAGTGACTCCTTGAAATTAACGGAGGCCACGGAGTCCATTGCCTCTGCTCTTGGTCTGCAATCCTCCTGTAGACTTTTTCATTTTCCAATGGAAGTGCCCTTTTCAAACTCCAAAAACGGAAATGGCAGTGCCCTTTCAGTGACGAATTTCAAGCCCGTCTTCTGGCAACCCAGTCTCAACTTCAAGGAGTGCCGAGTAAACATTTCATGGTCCGAGTTTAAAGCAAATGGGGTGCCTAGAGTGTTTGTGATTGTCCATTTTTGGGTGACGAGCTTGTACAAATGTGTAGTGTTTCGAGGAGAAAAGAGACCTTAATTTAAGTCGGCAATTTATCATTTGCAAGATAAAAATGTTTGAGAATAAGGGCGTATATGTAACGTATCTAAAGACGAATGTTGGTAAACCAGCCTGCAAAAATTGCAGCTAACCTTTAAAATTCATGCATGTTTTGTGTTGAAGGGCCGTCCAAAGTTGTCACGGTTCTACAAAACGTAGGAAGAGGGAGGTACCAGTACTTTACAAGCATTGTAAAATGTTGATAAGTAGTATTTCGTAAAGAGGGGGGGGGGGGGGGGGGGGGAACTGAAAAATACTACTCTCTGTGAAACTAAAAATATTGACAACTTTGGACAGCCATATTTAAAAAAAAAACCACCTTCAGTTTAATTTTTTACAAAAAGTACAACTTTGGGTCATTGCAAATGATATGTTGGGCCCTCTATAGTCTGCCATGACTTACTGTTGGTGGATTTGTTTGTCGAAGAGCTCATTCAAAAAAACGAGCACAAATGATATACAGTAAACTCCGGCCAAGTCGACAGTCTGACGAAAGTCCCAATCGTCACAATGGAGTTTACTGTATACAAAGTTGAATGAAACATGGCTTTGTACCATGCTTCCCGATTTGAAAAGAGGAATTAGTACTTCATAATTATGTGCCATGGCAAAGAAAATTAGATCAAAAAATCTTGGATCATTTCTGCCAAATCGTCATGTTTTCGATGATGCGCCGTCTATTGTGTATTGTAGTTTAGGTACTTTGTATTTGTTACATTCAATGGGTATTTAAATATATACATTAATTGGTTTTTTTACCTGCATCACATTAGCCACGAAAAAACTATTTAAAAACTGGAATGTGCCTTGACTTTATATCTTTTGAGCTCAGACTAGTTTTGATGTTTGGCATTTTATTAACGCAACGCATCAAATCTTTGTAAATAGTTTCCCTCCAAGTTCAGCATGATATATGCAGCCTTTGCAATATTAATGTCGGGCCAAAATAAATGCAGGGAAATAATTAGCAGTTAATAAAACAAACTGAAAATTTTAGATGTCATTCCAACCGTGCATTTTGTAAAAAGTACATTTCTGCGACAAACGAGGTAATACAAGTAGGTTCCAGTTCTCTTCAAATGTGTTTATTTTTATCAAAAAGAAATATATCCGAGAACTTCAACACCACCCCCCAAAACTTTTAAAAACTATACCCTATTAAACAGTTAAAAGCTTCTTTTTTTTAAATTTGAGAAATTACATGTTAAGACATCTGAACAGAACTATTCATTTGTTTTTACAATCCATATACATAAAACCTTAGTTCAACAAATAAATGCAAACAATTCACAATCTTAAATCAACACAGCAATGTGGGGGTGTTGTTAAACAAAAAAAACGAGTTAACCATGCATCAAGTGGGATTTAATACTGGAGTTGAAACCTAAAATTAAACATTCAGTTTTAATTTTGCTGTCCAGTTTCACATTTAATAACATAACAGTAAAAATATTGTTCATCCAAAAATGATAAAAAATTAAGCTATATCTACGCATGCTCGGAGTAACAAACAATTTAAAGGTGCAAACTTATTTGTGATTGCCAGAACAAAATAAACAGACAACACTCTAGTTGATTTCCCTTTTTTTTTTTAAAACTTCGAGTAATATTTGAAGCCTACATGTACATTCGTCTGCACAGTGCGCTTATAAACATTTGAAGCTTTGGCAGTCGGATATGCATGATCGGAGGATCAAAATTATTGATATTCAAAATCTTTGGTTTCCCTTAACACCTCATTTTTTTGTGAAAATTCACTTCACTGAAGCATTTGTTGGCAGTAGCTTGCTATTTGAAACCAGCTGTTCAATCCTCGTCAAAAAAGGTTTTCTTGTTGCCCAGAACCTTCTCTGATCTGTCCATTATCTGCAAGAAAACACACCGTTTTTACATCAAGGAAATTGCTCTTCATTTGACAGAGTAATAATTTTGTTTCACATAAATAGCGTCCGATGTACTGACATATTTCCTTTTACATGCACACGTAGTTACTAGTATCCAGATGACTAGACTAAATTTGTCTTGCTCTGTGATGTGTATGAAGGTGCGAAATATGTATTCATGATAAGATTACTTTCTAAACTGCACCCCATTTGAAGGCAATGAATTCAGGGTGCCAGGTATAGTGCAATGCTTGCACGCAAAAGGCAGATTACATGATTGGAAAAACGTTTTTAAACGGGAACAGTGGCATTACATTACTAAAGAATAATGTTGATTTTAGAAAACCTGAAAAATATGAGTGAATAAAAAAAAATAAAATAATGCTATCAACACTTTTGGTTAGGTTTTAGTAAAACAGTGAGAAAACTGTAATGTTTACCCTGTTGACGCCACGTTTCCTGGGCTTGCGTTTCTTGCAGTTTAGTTTGCTCACTCTATCAGCTCTCAACTTATCCCAGTATTGCTGCTCTTCGTCACCTACATAATGACGGAATGTAAAAACGTAACACAATTAACATTTGTCGTAGTTGGACACTGGAATTTTGATTATTAACCTAACTCAACAACAAATATTTTGGGATTTAAACCCAAGACCTCTGACACACCGGGCAGATGCTCTACCAGCTGAGCTATGAGACAGTGGTATACTCCCTCAGTGTTACATGGATGTACAACTGAGCAAAGTAATGAACAAGAAAAAATTGGGTGTACACAAAAATTAAGGGAGTATACGACTGTGCCTCATAGCTCAGCTGGTAGAGCATCTGCCCGGTGTGTCAGAGGTCTTGGGGAAATCCCGAGGGAGTATACCACTGTGCCTCATAGCTCAGCTGGTAGAGCATCCGCCCGGTGTGTCAGAGATCTTGGGAAATCCCGAGGGAGTATGCCTCATAGCTCAGCTGGTAGAGCAACTGCCCGGTGTGTCGGAGATCTTGGGGAAATCCACCACTGTGCCTCATAGCTCAGCTGGTAGAGCATCTGCCTGGTGTGTCAGAGGTCTTGGGGGAAATCCTGAGGGAGTATACCACTGTGCTTCACAGCTCAGCTGCTTAAGTGTCAGAGGTTTTTGGTTGTTTTATTTCAATAGCTTAAATATGTTGGAATTTACTTTGCTTAAATAACCAATAGCTGAAACTGAAAACAAAAATACCTGACAGCATCTTTAAGTCAACCTGTCCATTCTCGAGAGTCAATCTATTGGCTTTGCCAACCACTGCCTTTGCCCCCTCTGCTGATTTGAGTCGTACAAAGCCACTGCTGTCACCATCTTTCAGGTCAATGTAGGCAACTGGGCAGATTTCTTCAAGTTTGTCCTGAAATTCAAAAGCAACATTTACTATAAAAGGAGCGTGTCCAGATCACATTTTTCATGGGTGTTGAGATTTTGATACCATATTTTTCTCATATCATCATTCTCATACCGTATATTTTCAAGGATATCGTCAAAAAACCACCAATATTTTGTAAACTAATTTCTCTGGTTCCGTAAAGCAGTGCAGTAATTACACCAACATTTTTACTTCCACATCAAGATTGGAGATTTCCTGTTTTCTTCACAAAAATGTTATTTTGGGGAGGTATATTATGTAATTCTTAAATGAAAACAATATCTTTTTTTCTGGAAAAAATCTAAACACACTGCTTTAACTACTAATTTATTTATTTATTTATTTTTTATTGCTGCAAATTTGTTTGTGATTTTGGCAATTTATTTCTGATGAAAAGCCCACATGTTGTCCCAACATTCAAATCAACCATTTGACTGAAAAAACTTTACTCAACCTTACCCTAAGCTGTTTGTGTGATGCAAACTCCTTGTTCCTGCTAATATTTATTGTCATTTCCTTGCTTACCCTGAGCTGCTTGCCCCTGCAATCTTCATTGTCATTTCCTGCTTATCCTAATCTCCTTGCATCTGCTAATCTTCATTGTTCCTTGGTTACCCTAAGCTGCTTACTTTAAGCAAACTCCTTGTCCCTGCTAATCTTCATTGTTACTTCCTTGCTTACCCTGAGCTGCTTGCGTTAAGCAAACTCCTTGTCCCTGCTAATCTTCATTGTTATTTCTTTGCTTACCCTAAGCTCCTTGCGTGATGTAAACTCCTTTTCACTGCTAATCTTCAGTACAACACCGGGAACAAACTCGGGTTCTGAAGACTTCAGCTTTCCTTCCGATACCTGCAGCCGATTTCACGAAAAAGTGCATAGCTTGCGCAACTTTTGAAAATGGCATAGGCCCCATACAAGCACCTTATGTGTAATTTTAACACGAAAATTGCACAACTTATGCAATATAGGTTTTGCAAGTGGGCCTATGCAATGCTTAAGGTTTCATGAAATACAGTACTGGGAACTACCAACGTTTAGTTATCAAACAATTACTGTCAATATTTTGAATTACTGGCGGTACAGCAATAATTCAAGGCATAGACTTGCCCAAGTCTGACCTGCTGTGCTCGGTCTGCAACGCGCAGCGCCCCCTGCGGACCGGTGGCCTGTCCAATCTGTTTTCTTCTTTTTCCCGTCTCAGAAAGTCTTCCGAGAGAGAAGAAATGAGATTCAACAGGCCACCAGTCCAGAGAGCGTGCTGCATGCACCGCACCACAGACAAAACACAGGAAGTCTAGACAAGGCGCAAAAAGGCCATATATAGAAACGGTGTTTTTCAGAGGGTTACTGATATCTAAAATACAAAGTATGATGTTTTGTTGTTAAAATGAAGTAAATGCTTTAAAAATTCGTTCAGAGAAGACAACAAATCAAATTTGCTGAAAACCACAGACAATATATCTTTAATTTACTACTGTCTGGAGATCGAATCCAACTATTGTGGGATTAACGAAATGTCTGGGATCGGCTACTGTTTGGGAATTCAGCATTGTGGCGATGTTCTTTGATTTGGCAGTTTACCGTACCGCTTTTGTAAGCCCCCAAAACGTCAATAAACTGAAAGGGTACCTTAAAGCAGCATGTTGTATTAACAGTGCTCTTATTATCGAGATCTCACGTACCTGTGGTTGTACCTCCTGTTGATGTTGATTATTCTGGCCTTTTGTTGGAGTGAGTTTTTCATGCGTTTCTCTTAGCGTTTGTTTCAACTGCTGTCGGCTGGCTTTCTGTATGGCGAGGTATTCCTTCTTCAGTGATAACCACTCTGTCCTGTTTTAGATAACCACTTTCATGTTAAAGAGAGAACTTTATATAATATCTGCAATACACAGGCATGCCTTCTTTTTTTAACAGATTGTGAAGTAATATGATAAAACAAGAATTATAGACAGAGGCTTGTAGAAAACAAAACATCAAACTTAAAGTCCTTACTTTGGAATAACTGTCAGCTGCATCATCGGCGCTGGCGGCCCCTCCTCCTTTTTATTTCTACGACTTCGGCTTCGCTTTTTTCTCTTGTCCCCTTCGATGTTCGACTCAACGCGACGTTTCTTCGCTTCTGGTACGTCATCATCCTTGTCCCGATGACCTGATGATTTCTTGACCTTTGACTCTGCGATACTCTGACCCGGGTCATCCCGTTTTCTCTTGTGTGTCTCCGAGGAATCGCCATCTTTCTTTGATTTTTCTTTTTTAGCGTCAGTGCTGAGATTTTCATCTCCGTGTGACTTGCTTTCATGGTTTTTGTCGCTGTGTGTATGTTTTTCTTGCACTGTGTCATCACCGGAATGCTTTCGTTTTTGCGAACTCTTTTTATCCTTATGTCTACTGTGGACATTTGCGTCTTTTTTGTCCTCGTCTACGATTTCCGAATGATGCTCCTTTGTTTTACCATCATGATGTGTTTCTTTCCGCTTTTTAACTTTCTTAGAAGTATTAAGATGACTTTTGTCATCACGGTCCTCGACTACTTTTTCTGAATCCCCTTTGCTCTTTGAAACTACTTTATCATCCTTTTCGGACTTTCCCGCTGCTTTTTTCTTTCTTGGTGTTTCGTCTTGTGCCAAATCGGATGCGGTATCACCATTTTCGCTGTCATCTCGCTTTCTCTTGCCGGGGATCTCCTTGGCATGTTTGTCCGAGTGTCTGCTCGCGGGTATTGGCTTGGGTTTGGCGTAGTGTTCGGGAAGAATCAAGCGTCCTTTTCTTGTCGTTGGGAAGTGGCCATCAGGATGAAAGTTGCTTTTTGGGGGATTGTTTAGGAGCTGGATTTAAGAGGAAAGGAATCAAGTGTTGCGTGTAACTTTCTGCAGCTAAAGGCCAATAGGCCTATTACACCAGTGTGCCATGTTAGGGGGCAGGTTTCTTAAAGACAGATTACATGATTTGAAAATGTTTAAAAACAGAAACTCAATACGAATGTGGACAGATGTCCATATTTGTATCAAATTTATTCACCCCGGCCGTCCTTGGGTCATAATCCCTAAAAATAATCACTTATTTATACTCAAAAACAGGAACAACAGCATTACATAACTAAAGAATGTTGATAAACTGCCTTGTAGAAATTTCAGCCACAAAGATGCAGTAATACTTCAGAAAACCTGAAAAATCCATGCATGGTTTTCGTGTTGACTGAATAGGAAAAAGTTGTATTCAAAAGGTATAACACATGATTGGTAAACTGTTAAAAGGGGCGTTATTTCTACTCGTGAATAGAAGCCCATGTTGATAAAACTGTCCTGTAGAAATTTCAGTCTCATAGGTGCAGTAATACTTCTGACAAATTTTAAAATCCATGCATGGTTTTTGTGTTGAGTTGAAAGGTAAAAAAGTCTTTTGCAAAATACTTTTTTAGAAAAGCACCTTCAGTTGCAAATTTCTCACACAAAATACCATTTTGGACTGAAAACAAATCCCGTGGTGTTTGGTACCATTGCTATCAACACTTTGGGTCATTTTTCTCTCGTCAACTCATTAAGTAAAATTTTGGGTCACTGCAAATGATATAATTTTTACCTTGCATGCCTTGGCGGCATCCTCTGGAGTAGTGAATTCAATGAATGCAAACCTCTTAGGATCGCCGGTTGTCCTGTACCGGGGCAAGCTGATGTAGCCAATGGTTCCACATGGCGAGAAAGCTTTCTTCAGCATGTCGTGGTCGACATTATGAGGCAGGTTTTCCTGGTAATTTCAAGTAGAAAACACAACATGGAGTGAAAGTAACACCACAGGAAAGTGTTAATTTTTTTTGGTTGATTTTATGCCAGAACTTTGTCAGCTGTTCCAAAATGGCATTTTCCTTAGAAATATACACTACACTCACAAAAAGTTAGGGATATTGGTGTGGTTCAATTTTGGTTTTTTTTGTTTCACCTATTCCTGTGACAAACTGTATCTGTCATGCAGATACAATTGTGGTTTTTTTACGATATCCTTTAAATATATGGATTCAAAGTGCAAAATTTCAGAATGGTAAAAATATGACAAATGATACGGTATCAAAATCTCAACACCCATGGGAAAAATGGGGTTTTAAAAATGTAATCAAACTAACCTGTATTTATTTCTTGCTATGAGTTAACAGAAAATAGCATCTGAATATTATTCTTTTCAGTTTGAAATTCATGATTTTTCACGTACGGAAAATACGTTTTAACACAAGTAATTTGATGGGACTTACCACATAGACTGTGACATCATCGATGTCGTACTTCGGCTCTTCAAGCGGTGTCTTTCTTCTGATCTGTGTTTTATCCTGGCTCACCTGCATACAGTATATAAGAATAAAAGGTAGAATACATGATTGGTATCTCAAGGAATCAGAAATGTTCACAGATTTACACATAACTTACACAATATAAACACGATGACGGTAGAAAATCTGAAGTGCTATAGTCTTTGGGAAATGAGCAAAACAATTATTTTTCGTCTCGCGAGACGTACATTCATTTCGCCCAAAACCACCTCCCCCTGGACCACTTCGCCCTAAAGCACTTCACCCAAAGGTCATTTCGTCCCAAAACCATTTCGTCCCAAAACCATTTCGTCCAAATGCCACTTCGCCCCAAAACAACTTCGTGCACAGGTCGTGGTTCAGGGCTAAGTGGTTTTGGGGCGAAGTGACTAAACCATTTTTTGACCATTTTCTCAAAAGTTAGTCAAAGTACAATGTACAAAGCTGATTTTTACTCAGGTTGGTTTTAATCATGCATATCTTCAATCACACAGGGGGATGAAACTATTTGTAACAATTTACCAATCATGTATACTACCTTTAAACTGAAAATGTGTGTGAACAGGGCTAATATCTACAGTGTGTTCATACATGTACCTCCAACAATTCCGACTTCTGCAGAGCTCTTGCAATTAACGCTTCGTCTGTGGTCAGCTTTCGAATCTGATTAAAGGTCGCGATGGTGGAGATGTGAATATCTGTCAAAATAAAAAGGGACCTCAACTGTAACTTATTTCTTGATAATTAAATTACAATTGTTTCAATTGTGGGAACTCTTATTCTGAATACATTTTTGTATTCATACAGCAAAACAACGTACAAATTCAATCATTTAGTGGGAATTGCATTGATCTTTTTTTTTTCACTAAAATATCGTATGTGCACTATAGGCCTATAAAAGCAAACATTTTTATTCTTACATCCTTCTTCAGTCTTGTCGATCTCTTGCTTAAGAAAGCGATCCTTCCGAAGATTTGAATCGCCAAAGTAAAACTCAATCTGCTCACGGATTTCACGCTGTAACTTCTTAAGACGTCTCCTTTTTTTCCGTTCCTCACTTTCACCATGTTGGGGATTTTCTGTTCTCATTTCCATTTCGGCCATCCTCTACAAATGCAAAACTAAGAATTAGTGTGTCGATCATGTTGATTCTAGAAGGTAATTTCCGGCTTTAAATCTTTGTTCATGACAATGAATGTGTACGGAAAAAATACCATTTTCAGATAGGCCTACTCAAGTCAAGAGCTCAAGTTGATGTCAGACTTATTATTAATTATAAATTATTTCTTAAACTTTCCCAACAATCATTCATTATCGTCTAATCAACACCCCCGCACCCCCCTCCCCCGGCCCCTCCCCCGTACTGGCTCGGGCTCGGACGCCGACCTGTACCTAGGCTACCTCCACTCCGATCCCCCGCTATTTATAAATCCAATCCCTCTCTCCCGACGCCACGCCATTCCAAAGTAGGGCACAAAACCCTGGCCGTTTTGTTTTACAATATTTCCCCCAAAAATATACAAAAAGTACGTTTTTCCAGGATCTTCTGCTGAGCAACGCTACTTAAAAACAAAATCTTAATAACAAAAAGAGCGCCACCTCGCGTTGAAACTTTGGAGGATGGATGCGGCAGCCAATCAAAATTCATTCTTTCCACAAAATGGCGGCGCCCAGGAATTGCTGAAGATTTTTTTTTTCCTCCATCGATTTTTGCCTTTTGCTCCTCTAGAAAAATATGGATCTGCCTCCAATAGGTACGAACCCGTACGCCAAATTTGCAAGTTTTAGTGAACAGCCAAAAATATCTCTTGCGGATGCTATTCATAATTACCACGGCTACGATGAAATTGTGCGACTCGTCGAAGAGGACCCCCCGGAGACTGTGAACAAAAAAGGTAAAAAATTGCCGGTACCTACAATGACGTATGCAGGCGACGGTGCCATACCGCGCTGTTGGGTAAACTCAACCGTTAGCCAACTCGACCGTTTTCGACATTCCTTACTTTTTTAAACATGTAGGCCTACGCCACCCATTTTTTGTACTAACTTTTACCATGTTTACAGCTGTAAACCTATTGTGTGTGGACCTGTTTTTGTGTATATGCAATGTGTATGTCATTTATGTGCATAGCGGAAAATCAAGAAAGACAATCAAATTTTATAATTAAAATGTAAAATACACTATAAATTACATTACACGTAACATAAAATCTGCAGACGGGATTTCACATGGGAGAAAATCTTTGCTTCAAAAATGGTGTTGTAAGTAGGCCTAGGCCTATTTCTTTTAATTATTTTCCAATCATGGACATCTAAAACCACTATACTAGGGAACCAAACCAGCTGGGAATTGTTATGTGTGATTCCAATTTGAGGCAAAATGAGAAACAGCCACTGTATGACGAGGTTGTGTTCTGTCCCTACGGTAACCCGTAGGGACAGAATCATTCTGTCTAGAGTATGAGCCAATGGACCACTCGACCATGAAACTCCAATTTCTTTTGTTCATTCTGTTCTTGCGTGTAGGTTGGCACGGCCTTACACCATTGCACAAAGCAGGACTCCGTGGGGACCCCAGCATCACCAAACTACTGCTAGAGCATGGAGCTAACGTCAATGAACCCAACGACTACGGCGAAACACCGCTTCATTACGCATGCAAACGGGGAGCCATTGTGAATATTCACGTCATGCTACATGTCGAAGAGGGTGTAGTCAAGGGTGACGTGTGGCAACGGGACTTCTCAGGGAGACATTGCCTACATCATGCTGCAGCGGGGGGCAGTGTGTAAGTGCTTCAAAGCCCTAATAGAGCTTCTGCACCGGCGGCCATGACAGGGGGCAGGTTTCCTTATTTAAATGATGTAACAATAGAACCACAAAGCACCTACTCATGCATGACACATGGTAACAATGTGACTGCCCCCTGTCATGGCTGCCGTGCAAAGGCTCTATACATCTTTTGTAGCGCCAAAAATGTTACTTCATGAGTTGACAAGAAAAACCTGACTAAAAGTGTTGATAGCAATGGTAACAAACACCACGTGAGAAATTGCCAACTGAAGGTACTTTTTTTTAATGATTTTTACCATTCATTCAACAGACAACCATTCATTCAACAGACAACCATGCATATATTTTTAAGGTTTTCTGAAGTATTACTGCATATACCAGTATGTGGCTGAATTTCTACAAGGCAGTTTATCAACATTACTGTGTCCCGCTTGCACATGTGTATGGAGATGAATTTTTATAAAGGGTCGAAAGGACTTGAATTGTAAACGTAATGGTTTTAAAAAAGTGTTGGTGTCCTCCGTTATAATATTCTCAAAACTATAATACCATCATGTCTACATGTATACTATTTGTAACCCTTTTTGGGCCAAAGTTATCTCTTCAGAACAACTGAAACTTATTTCTTTTATTTTGAGACCAGACAAAGGTTTTCCTCGAAAATATGGTCTGTGTTGCCAAAATGCCCCCTTTACTGACCTACATGTCTGAAACAGCATTTTCCTGTTTTTATTATTAAATCTACAGGCTTTGTTGTGTTTTTATTGCAGATTGGCCCTTCACTACCTGGCAGAGGCTCATGGGATGGCATTCCATGATAGGGACGCAAAGTAAGTTACCCAAGAAAAAATATTTGTCGGATGTTTATCATTAAATCTGTGAGTTGGCCATTAAATGGGTTTAACTGCAACTGGATACATGTTGCAACTGGATAAATTTTGATTTGTTTTTTCTTCAATTTTTTTGACTGTACTGGTACGTAATCTGACTGTAGTGGTAGTTAATCTTAATTGCATTCTGTCTTTCCCTAGTGGTCAGACACCGCTGCATGTCGTCAGTCTCCAAGGTTTCCAAGATGCTTTAAAGTATTTGCTAAAGAATAACGTAAGTACACATGTTTGCAGTCGGTATTTTTTGCGGTACCATGGCCGAGTGGTTAAGGTCATTGACTCGCAACAAGGGTGAAAACTTGGGGTTGCAGGTTTGATACCCGGCCATGGTACCTGTGCCCTTGAGCAAGGCACTTACACACTTGCTCCATCCTTCGGAAGGGATGTAAAGCCGTTGGTCTAGTGTGTTGTGAAATGCACTTAAAAGATCCAGAGGCACTCTTTCGTGAAGAGTAAGGGGATTCCGCGGTGTCTCCGGCCGTCGGCTGCCAATGGCACCACCCACCTATGTATCTCGATGTTTAGGTGGAAGGCACTTGTAAGCTTTATGTAACAAGATTGGTGCCTGTGATTGCGGAGCCCCTAAACCCTAAACCACCTGCACGAGTGTACCATCTTTAGCCCCCAAGTGGTGTCGACGGACTTCTAGCTCTTGACAGTGATACTGTGGACTGGCTGTCCTAAGACTTGCCAATTTGACCTTGGATGTGTTCGAACGAACGATTAAGATATTTCTTGTATTTTGAAAAAGAGATAAAAGCCATATAGAGATATGATTTTCTTTTCCCTGTGGTCTGTTAGAGGTCTGAAATCACATGGACGGATAACAACGGGAACACTGCACTACACATAGCCTGTATCAATGCACTGAGTGAAGCATGTTGGATACTCCTAAGCCATGGTAACTGTGGCATGCTGAATACCAAAAACAACCGCGGCCAGACGCCACTTCAGATACTGCTAGAGGGTCGGACATCAGGGTAAAACATTTCACTTAGATCTCGTTCACTTTTGGGAAGTTGTTTCATATGAAGATTAGTTAATCATGAGGCATGTTCAGATGATATGTTGATAACTTGAAGTTAAGGGGAGCTTGTTCAGATTTGTCAACAAATTGATTCCGTTCTCACCCAACAATAATTATATAATATTGGATGGCTTTGAGGGTGATATGAGAATATACCGCACTAGTCATGAAATACGGAACGAGCCGAAGGCGAGTTTGGTATTTTTATGACAAGTGCGGTATATTCTCATATCACCCGAAAAGACATTCAATATTATTATTGTTATATAAAAATAAAGCTTCGTTTTGAAAGATTTTCGCGAGATTTTTGTCTGTTTGGTGTTGAAAACTTCAGTTTACAACTGCATGTGCTTTTGTTATTCTTGTACAATATTTTTTGTTACTGTACTCTTGCGTGTGCTTGGGTGCGCCCAGCGTGCACGCGCATCAGATTGGGGCTCTGTGCTGCACAGTATCAGAAACGCACGGTATCCGCAAAAGCTTCATTTTATATAATCATGGGAAGAATACAGGAAATTTGCAATCCCCAACTTTGATGTGGAAGCAAAAAGGTTGGTATAATCACTGCACTGCTTTATGTAACCGGATAAATTAGTTTACTTCGGTGGATTTTTGGCGATATCCTTGAAAATATACGGACTGAGAGCATGAAATTTCAGAAATGGTAATGAGAAAAATATGACAAATGATATATGGTATCAAAATCTCCATGCCTATTGAAAAAATGGGGGTGTCAAAAATGTGATCTAGACACGCTCCTTTAATTGTTATGCACATTCTCTTACATCCAGGCATTTCCATTTACACAAAGAGCTAACCTACTGGGCAGAAACCAAGACCCCTCACCTACCCCCTAGAGGCCCGCTCTTCACCTGGTACTTTCTTGTGACGCTACCGGCCCATTTCTTTGGCCTCATCGTTCTGGTTCACCTCGTTATACCGATGTACGGTGTGGTATTCACCACCGTGGCCACTGGTTTCCTGGCATTTTTCATTGGTAACCAGGGTCATCGACTCAAGCACATTTCTAGGTAGGTTCAGTGTTGTAATGACTTAAACTTGAAACTCTCCGATTTTCACTGACTTGACTTGACTTGACTTGACTTGACTTGACTTGGACACGAGTCACTGACACAAATGACTTGACTTGACTCAGACTTAAACAATTTTTGACTTGAGTCTGCCAAAAATGAAATTGTACTTTTTATGCAATTATTTTTTGTTATTTTGAGGACCGAATTGTACTTCAGCACTACAGAAACCGAAAACTGAGCTTTGTTTAAACATGGAGCATTCTTGGCAAGAACAACAAATATTATCCTACACGAATGAAAATGTCAGCGTTTAGACTAGACTCGCATTGAAATTAGCTTGAACAAATTTACTGTCATGACTACTTGACTTGACCCAACTTGACCAACATGTCTAGCTTGACTTGGCGTTAGTTTCAAATGACGTGACCTAACTTGGGACTTGAAGGCAGGTTAACTTGACTGTTTACATATCACGCTGTATGCATCACGCACTACGTATGACGGATACATGGATCAGGGCAGGAAATTCGTCACTGAAAGGGCACTGCCATTTGTGTTTTTGGAGTAGTCGTTTGGAGTTTAAAAAGGGAACTTCCACTGGAAAATGTTAAAGTCTATTGAAAAATTATAAGGCCAAGACAAGGGTCAACAGAGGCAATGGCCTCTGTGGCCTCCGTGAATTTCCAGCCCTGATGGATTTTCGGCTGATGAAGATGAAGTTTACATCTTCCCATAATTGAATTATTAATTTCCTGTATTTGTAGGTGGTCCAACCCAGTGTACTGCGGGGCCTTTGCCGGCGGTCTGTTTCATTCAATTCTCTGTCATTGCTGCAAGCTCCTTCCAGATATCCTTTATAAAGCTAAATGGTTTTTACTCCTTAACATGGCGATGCCGATCGACATGAAAACATCGCTGGCGATAATGCTTCCTGATTTTTCTTGAGCTTTTGTGCGGTGTTCGTGTTGCAACAACTTGAACGCAATGGCTCTACACATTTTCAAACTGCACACCAATCACTCACAGAAGCCTTCTCCAAGGACATGCTAACCCGGGTCGGCACGCTAACCCGGGTCGGCACGCTAACCCGGGTCGGCACGCTAACCCGGGTCGGCACGCTAACCCGGGTCGGCACGCTATCTCGTTTCCCACGGCAAACACTAACCCGGAGAATCGTCTCAAGGCCGCCGTTAACCCTGAGATTGATGGGTTAACCCACCTCCCGACCAGGGCTAGAAATTACCCGGGTTAAGTGGCATTTTTGGCCAGTTAACCCGGGTAATTCGTAACCCCGAGATTTGCCGTATACACAACATGGGCCTAGAAATCCTGTTGTCTTGTCAAAGAAGAAGAAATTCCTATGACATGCTCCATGCCCACGTGTGACTAGGCCTTCTAAGTCACTTCGTCAAAGGGAGCTTTTACATAACAATTTTGCTTTGTCGAGTTAAGTGACCTCTTAGTCGAAAGAAGCAATTTTAATTTTGAATGATCGGGAAATCTCTCAAAAGTTAATTAACGAGTTGACAGGGAAAAACTTTTCTCAAAGTAAAGATTGAATCGGTAGCAACTATCCAATGAAATGTTTCCGCCCGAGATGATATAATTTTACCAGAAAATAATTCATGAAGATGAAAATTGTATTATTTTTAGAAAATATGGCTCACTCATATTGGTAGACATAATGTCGTCATCATGTTGGGATTTTCACGCCTGAGTAAACAGGGGCTAGTTTTGTAAACAAAGCTAAAATAACTTATTAAAGATCACCCTTATTAAAGATTTCCCTTAACTCTTCACTTACTGTTATGGCCAATCAACACCTACACACACTTGCTGCTTGACGTCCCACTGATAGTATCCATCGTGTATCTGTACTTAGTCTTGCTGTTCCGGGATGCAGGCAAGTGTGAGAATTCCAAGGCTGATCCATCCCTCGATGAATCGTTCCTAGACATTCAGCATGTAGCTTCGGGGGAAATCAAGTATGATGACTATTGCGGACCATGTGAGGTATTATTTTCCTTTGTTATTTTGCAGCACTCTTAATACTCGCATTTTTATCTGGGTTGCTTTCGAGCGTGGCACCGGGGATCCCCAGTGTTCCCTGGTACGCGTTCGAAAGCACGTTGGTGCACCAGATGGTGGCACCAACTGCTCCCGACCACCACGTCGTCGGGACAACTGGGAGACATGCGCAGTTGCGCGAACTCGCGCATGACTCAGCAAAAATGGCTGGCGCATCGTACAATAATTCTGGAAATTTGGGTTGATATTTTGAATGTTCAAGCTTCCACATTAAAACCAAATGTTGTAAATATTTTCATGATTTATTTTCATCAGATATCTGTGATTTATTTTGTGGAAGACCAAGATTTATTAGTGGGGATGTAATTTTTAATGACCGTGGTGCACCAGGGATCCCAATAACGCTTTTGAGCAGGATCGCATGTACGCATGTGTGTGATGTAACGTTCCTAACGCCTCGGAGCACCAGGGACGAGCGCTCGAAAGCAGCCCTTGTGAAGTCGCATGGGCTCTGCTTTCATGTCACATTTTTTATTTATTTACCAAATCAATAGCATCATCAACACTAGCCTTGTTCAAGTATTTGATCGTAAGCTTGTCTTACGATGCATGGTGGCCGGCAAAGCGAACCCATGCGGCCAACTGTAGCCAGCGAATAGGCTGGTTACCGGCATATCTTGGTCTAGGCTCAATCACAGCCTTGTTTATTTTGTCCATGCCGTATTATGTGTTTCTTTATATCTGCGTTCGAAATCCGAGTAGTTATAAATGTTCATATCTTGCATAACATCCAATCATAGCTCACTATTTTGACCGTGGCCGATCGGCCGGGCTTGCAAGCATGTGTCACTACACTGATACAGTGTGTATGTACGTACGTGATATGCTTGTCGTTGCTTATGCAGTATTGCATGTCATGAGTGTGTGCACTGCTACAATCGAGGAAATAACGGTGGTTTGAATTATACAACTGACATATTGCAAATTGTGACTTTCTCGAAGACCATAAGATAGCCCTCACATACCGGTACATGTATTTTCTGCAAAGGTATGACATGTTTGTAAACTAATACCAACTAGGTACGTACGGAAATTCTGCTATTTTTCAAACAGTGCCGTATTGCTCCGTTAAAACAACCGTTAACCAATGAGCTTACGTCTCGTGCTCTCCTTTTGAAAAATTAACATAAAGAGTCCCCCCCCCCCCCCCCCATAAAACACGGCATGGACAAAACGAACAAGGCTGTGATTGAGCCTCGCGCGTGTAGTCTTGTTTCTAGATGCAAAAGGTGAACCGAAAAAGGCGAATCAGACCCGGGTCTGATTCGCCTATGAGTTATAGTAATGTGGTTTTCAGTACATCTTTTTCATTCCAAATTCCCTTTACTGCGCTTTTTTCTCAGCGACGTGCACAAATTTACACGCTAAACGGCTCAATGTGAATCCAGTCTTATTTGTGTGATTTCTTTATTTCTAGATTGTGATACCCGACCGAGCAAGGCACTGCAAGTTGTGTGAGCAATGCATGCTGAACATGGATCACCACTGTCTATTCCTACTACGCTGCATCGCTAAAAACAACCACCGACACTTTGTACTGCTAATCCTCTTCAGTCTACTCTCGCAGTTCCTGTTTCTGGGGTATTCCTTGCAATACCTGAACAAGCTCTACACGGGTCAAACCTGGTGGGAGTTGGCGACCGCCGTGGTACACCAACAGGGTTGGGTGTGGTCTATGTGGCTCCTAAACATTCCCTCTATCATATGGGGTCTTTCTTTATTGTGGTTACAATTTAAGTTGACGGCGAACGGTGTGACGATGGTTTGGCACCCCAAAGTAGAAAAGATGATAAATATCAGCGGAGTTGTGTTGTCTCGCTCGGACAAAATCAAGAATTTGAGGAATTTTTTCGCTGGACGGAGGATTTACACCGCCGACGAACTGCGACAATTGGGCAAAGTTTGATACAGTACTGATTTTGGTGTGCTTACTAGAGGGATATTGTTCATGTTATAGTACTACATGTACGTAGGTCTTTCCACAGTAAATGGGCCATTTTGGCAACACAGACCATATTTTCGAGTTTTTAAAATAAATGTACATGTGTGTCCCAAGCGTAATAATGCTTTTTGTGTCAACTGAAGTGTGCCGTGCGTAACACCAATTTTGCTGATTTGTCACTTTGATACGTATTTCCTAACAAAATTTATTGACCCTGCTAAAAAGAACTTTAAAACATTGCCACTTCTCAAAAGGGTTCAAAATCTGTAGAGCTATGGTTATTTCAGGCTCTTGAATTTTTTTCACTCAGGTTGACAGATATTGTTATTTTGAAATGCTCCAAAACCTTTTGCCGAAGTCACTTTTGTGACAAAACAACCCACTTGTAAATTTCTATAAACACATACGTTTTTTCTACTTTTGGATAATAATTCTTGAAGAAAAATACATTTTTTGTATGTTCTGTGTCACTATAAACCATTTGAATTTGGCTGTTTTTGTGCCTGCTGCTGTTTCATGCAGTAATCCTACTGCTATTTCATGCTATAAACTACCTACTAATTGACCAATCAGAATCAAGGATATTGACCTGAAACTTTTCTCTGCCAATCAAGGCGGATGATGCATTGCTTATAAACACAAGACAGAATCATCCCACTGAAAGTTTTAATATATTGTAAATGACACTGGTAAACTGGGAATTAAACAAAATGAGAAATCTGCTTGTCTGCAAATAAATTGCTGCTAAGAATTTGGAAAATTTGTTTTATAAAAATGTACTAGTTAAAGATCTTTTATGCTGCTGATTGTTTTATATTTGTGCAGTGTTTGCTATTGAAAAAAGTAAGTGTAAAAAAGTAGTTTTGTATCAGAAGTAATATACAACAAGTAACAGTTGTAACGTGACCTTATTCATGTAGAAATGATTGTCACAATTACGTAGCCTTTTTCGTGTTTCGTATCAATAGTGTATGGTGTACTGACACATATTTTCACATGCACACTCGGTATCCACTTGACCAGACTAAATTTGTTGTTGCTATGTGGTGCATGAGGCGGGTGTGAAGTACAGAATCAATACCGTAGGAGAGAATGGCATAAAGCAACAAGACTGTTGGTTGCCAGCAGGGTTGTGGTCGAGTCCATCACAAGTCTATCACAAGTCAAGAGCCGATAAAATCACGAGCCGATAAAATCACAAGTCCCACACAAGTCCGTCACAAGTCCAGTAACAAGAAGCAAAGGATGAACACGCACAAAAGAATGCCTTTGTTGGAGTTCATTTGAATAGCTTGTGACTTGAATTAAGACCCAGGGACTTGTGGTGAACTCGACTACAACTCTGGTTACGAGGCAATGGCGTGCACCACGTGGCAACAGCAGCATAGTATGCAGATTCTGTGAAGAATTTGGGGCGCCAGTCTTTATGCAAATTTTCCACACAAAAGACTATTTGAAAATTGTATCCGCATTTATGGTCTGTTAAGGTGTGTGTCCACACTGAAGTAAATTGTGACAGAAACGGCAACCGACGGCGACGGAACGTCTACGTCGGCCGCCAGCAGCTCACTGAAAGTTGAAACCTTTCAACTTTTGGCGTTTGCCGCCAACGGCTAATGTTGTCGTTTCTGTGGACGTCCAAAATTGGGTGCACGCCGAAAATAAAATGGTAGCGGAAGGGCAAAATGGTCCAGTGTGGACGCTGTTTTAGATGTGCCAGTTACTTGTAATGTTTTATCATACAATGTGGGGTATTATGGCCGAGCGGTCTAGTGCGTCCGGGCCGGGACGGGTTGTGGCACCTGTGCCCTCGAGCAAGGCACTCGACCACACTTGCTCCCATTCCTGTAATTGGCGGTCCCTCCGCTGTTGGATGTGGTAAATAAAAAAATATATAATGTAGTTTTATTTTCAGTACACCATACTGAAAAATGTAATGCGCATTTTAATAATGCACTAAAGATTTTGTAAATAATTCTATACAAAAATGACAGTACTCATGAAATTTTGAAATATTAATTTGATTCATTTGGTGCTTAGGCACACAGATTTTTTATCAGTAATTAATGTGATTAATTTTATTTCTATCGTATTTTATTAGTGGATAGTTTACAGTTAGCTTTTGCTTTTAAATGGCATTAAAGAGAAATTGACAAAAAAGCCTAAAATGAGGTAACTTTTCAGTCTCTTTAAAAAAAGATGACTAAAAGGAAGGTGATTGATTGATTGATTTTATTAAATTACACTTCGTGGCCCACAGGCCAAATTACATGTAATTTACAACATTAAAATACATACTTAAATATTCACATAAAATAAATAATACATATCCAAATTACTTTACAGAGAATGTAAGAAAAAGTCATCTAAAATAAAATAATTCATATTTACTTATTTAATAAACTAATAAAGTACGGGATTGGACTATTCTTAAACCGAGTTGTTCTTGTGCGGATTTGAGTTATTTGGCAAGAATTACGGAGCTGTTTACCATGGCATTCAGGTTTAGTGGGAGGAATGAGGTTCTTTGTTCTCTCCGATTTGGACAACCCCTGGGCAAATAAGTGACAATGCTCAAGTCTTCTCATAGACAAACTGTCAAGATTACACGTTTCCAAAGCTTCACTATATGTTGAATAAGACCTCCCCAAAATAGTTTTACATGCTCTTTTCTGGACTCGTTCAATATCATTACATTGCTTATTTGATGCAGACAAGGTTTAAATTTGTTTTTGGATGCTATATTAAAATGGGCATGTGTAATATTTTAAGGTTAATATATGTATTGGTCAAATATGGAATAACCCCTTTCAAATTGTTATACACTCGATGACCAGGGGTAATAATGCAGAGAGCGCATTGAGAGTTCTGTCGGTTGTGAAATGCGCTATATAAGAACTGCTATTATTATTATTATGCCGTATAGCGCGCTTTGAAAATCAACGGTTATACGCGCTCCTAAAAATAAATGCATGACGTAATGCTGAGTGCTATTTTAAACACTATAGACAGCCGAAGTGTGACGTGCGTTGCCATGGCAATTGGATCTAAACTATCATGGCCGTCGGGAAAAGTACCATTGGAAAAGCACTGGGACACGGCTGAGTGATTTGTAGTTTAGATCCAATTGCCTAGGCAACCAACAAAAGGTGACGTATTCACTTCGGCAGTCTATATACGGTAGCCGGTCCACATATTCCGTAGGGAATTTTTTCTGCTGATCATTGGTTGGTGGAATGGACATGATTATTTATATTATCTTCATAGCGCCCTCATGGAGTTGTTAAATTAAAAGATAAAAGTAGTCAAGTTGCCCGTAGTCAAGTGGTGAAGAAGTAGGACTATAAGCTCAGACTGCTTCAGTGAGCCCATACTCGCTTACTTTCCCGCAATTAACACGCCACTTGTTAAAACAGTACATTTTCTAGGCAAGGTATATTGTTTGTCATGTTCGCTCGTACGCTCCCACCTGACCCAAGAAGTCTCATCTTTTCAATTCTGTTCAATTTTATGGGGGTAATCCGTCACTTTTATTCCCTAATTTCCACTTAAAACAAAACTACCCCTGCTAAACAGCGAGACCATCATCCATTTTGGAACAAAAGCACATACGCTACTGGGAAAAACTAGGGTCACTTTTAGGAGCTACATTGTCCAAAATGTTTATAGTTGGAAGAAAAAATACCCCACATCACGGCGATGGCCATAGCCTACCGCAGACCAATAAGCCAGTTGCGTGATAGATTTGCATAAATCCTAGAGTCCTGCCTCTGCGCTATGGCGCTCGCATAATAAGAGAGTACTGCACCAGACTACCAGGCCGTTGGCAACGGTTGCCAAGTGGCAAGGGGGTGCACGCTAGAACATGTTAGCCGGCGCGAAAGTCTGTACGGTACCTGGAATACCTCGCACAGTACTCTATGCATTTTGAAGCTGGACCATCCGAAATTACATGTTGAAATTGCATGTTAAAACATGTACTCGCCATGAAGTTTCGTCAAAATAACGAGTTAGAACGTCTTGTTTGACTCGAAATAGACGTTAACTTTGAAAGCTGGATCGTTCCCAATCTGTGCATGATAAATTCAAAAAAAAGAGTAACGATTTCGGGTTATAAGACTGGTTTGAAGCTGCCGATTTAACGTCACGAACCCGAACGAAGGGAGACGTATACACTAGACACCAAACTTGACTTGAAATAGGGGAAATAAGATGACATGCAGATTGTAAATCTTGCCAATATGATAAAATTAATAGCGCCGTTGATTGTTTATCCATTTGACGGAACATCGTCAGAAATTGGCGAGTTTTACTGTTCCAAAACGCGCGTTCAACATAACAGCGAGCGACTCTCGTTTTGCGTACAAGACCGGCATACGATTTCAAATACACCTTCCGAATTTTTTGAAAAGAAAAGGTCATGCCTGTTTGTTTCCGCAAATGATCGACGTCTCGCAGCAACTTGGGTAAAATCAAAAGTAATTCAATTATGAATTAAAATGATTATCTAGCTACATACAAGTTACAACAGATTTTAGAAATACTTTGGCTGCAAAAACTTGACCGAGCGGTTGTTGTGTTATACGTTGTTGAGTTTGTCTATATCCGTGCGGAATACGGAATTCACCACTAAAAATTGAGATGGGAAAAAAGGGCAGGCTCTAATTTGTGGGCGACAAACAGCACCCGTAACACACTTCGATTAGAATAAAATTTTAAACAAAGACAAACAATTATATCTCCTAACAGTCCTCAGTTTCACAAATCTGTCTAGCAAACACGAACCGGGATACGATCGACCTTTTTATTTTGGTATATTTAGTAGGCATCGCATAATTTTCGCATTTCCATTTTTCCCGGTCCACACACGCAAAATTCATGTTTCCTATTAAACCAAATCACGTTTCCTAACCAAATTTAAACTTTATGGGGGCATAATATCATGTAATATTAGAAAGAATTAGTGGCGAGGGTGTACGGTATTTATATCTCCACTTAATTAAGTCGCGTACGTTGATGTATTTCTCGCGATTTTACTTGGGCTTCGGAATATGCCGGTCATGTACGCAAAACGAGAGTCGCTCGCTGTCGCGTTGAACGGCGATCTGAAACAGCAAAACTCGCCAATTTCTGACGAAGTTCCGTCGAATGGATATTAAACAATCAACGGCGATATTAATTTTTTATCATATTGTGGCAAGATTTACTAGCTGCATGTCATCTTATTTCCCCTATTTCAAGTCAAGTTTGCTGTAAAGTGTATACGTCTCCCTTCGTTCGGGTTCGACGTTCAATCGGCAACTTTGAACCGGTCTCATAACCCGAAATCGTTACTCTTTTCTTGAATTGATCATGCACAGATTGGGAACAATCCAGCTTTCAAAGTTAACGTTCATTTCGAGTCAAACAAGACGTTCTAACTCGTTATTTTGACGAAACTTCATGGCGAGTACATGTTTTAACATGCAATTTCAACATGTAATTTCGGATGGTCCAGCTTCAAAATGCATACTAGTACTGTGCGAGGTATTCCAGGTACCGTACAGACTTTCGCGCCGGCTAACATGTTCTAGCGTGCACCCCCTTGCCACTTGGCAACCGTTGCCAACGGCCTGGTAGTCTGGTGCAGTACTCTCTTATTATGCGAGCGCCATAGCGCAGAGGCAGGACTCTAGGATTTATGCAAATCTATCACGCAACTGGCTTATTCAGCTCGCAACTCGAATATTCATGAGCTCGGTGCACGTAGTACGGGTGCACCCTTTTGAGGGTATTGAGATATTACTCTGCTTCTGATTGGTTCAAATGAATATGAATATTATAGATCTCTATACAGCGCCCTCATGAGTTGTTAAAAAAAAAAAAAAACGAGTAGGTTTAGCGAGTTGATTGGTAGCTAGTCTAGTGGTAAAACGTAGGACTATCAATCAAGAGTTGCGAGTTCGAATCTGCTCTCGTACAGAATTTTTGTTATTAAATGAGGAAGACCTAAGCACTTAATTCTAATTAACTCTCGAAACACAGCGTGGAATTGTGTTAATTGACAGCTATCAACAAATTACATGCTTTATGTAACACAATGAACACATATGCATGTGGTTAGGCCAATCAGGAGCATGATGTGCCCTCGACCCTCCTAGGGAAAAAATACGCTGGCCGGAAGGGGCACGCAAAGAACATTGCATGGGTTTTATTAGACGTGGGATAATAATACGTGGACTTGAAACCAGTCTGATAGACGTAACTCGAAGTTGCTAGAGTTGTTTCCGGAACTCATATTTCACATTAAAAAAAAACCGATTGTGTACAGTGTATACGTGTACATGTATATGAGGTCCGGAAACCAGTCTAAACTCTTAGTCGAACAAAATCGACTAGTAAAAAGCTGCACTCAGTCACTGCACTCAGTCAGTCTTGATCAAGTGGTGTAAACAAACGCACGTGTTTGTTCTCTTTGCTTTTTTGGACTTTGAACAAGATTCTCGTCTGCTAACACCAAAGATAACAACAAGTTGGCACGCCGCACGATCATCTTCGTCAACGACGTCGCGTTCCTACTACTCTCCAGGATAAAGTCGGCGCCTGTTATGTACACTGCAGTTTCGCAGCCTTTTTATAGCTCCATGGGCGCGTATGGGCATCATCATCATGGTCTACCGTCTAGTCATGCAGAATCAGGTACGTTGTCGTTTATGTTATTTTTATACACGGAAACAATTGAGAAGTTGGTCATGGATTCCGACCTTGTGCACAAAACATTTGAGATTGGCTGAAATTTTCCAAGTGCTTTTTAAGAAAATCTTTTATTTTTCCTACTCCTGAATAAATTTGTGTTTCTCTATCAAATCTGCACTTAACTGGTGCTTGATAAGTAATTTTAAAGTCACGATCAACTTCTCAATTCTTACCGTCATTTTAAGGAGAAAATAGTGATGTCTAACTTGGACATACTTATACCCACATTTGGAGAAAAAATGGCCAGCATGCCCATTTAGTTCACCTCACGTACGTATTAAAGTTATTAGATTTTAAACACGTATCTAATGATCTTCAGTATGGGGCCGCGACAAAAGTTGTCAACATTTTCACAACATTCCCTCCCCCCCACCCCCCCCCCGAAATACTACTTATCAACATTTTTTGTCACTACCATGAAATGTCAAAATTTTACAGTGCATGTATTGTAAAGTCATACACTGCCCTCGACCCCCTCACCCCTTTCTATGCTTTGTAGAACCGTAAAAATGTTGGCAACTTTGGAAGGCACATCCTTGAGGAAAGTTTAATTCAGGAAAAGATTGACGCTATTCTCAATAAGTGTGGGAGATTGTATAGGAAAACCACCTCATGCACCAAAAATAATAAGGGCTGAAAAAGAAACTTGTCAAATAGCTGTGAGGTTGACAAACAAATTGCCTCTAGTGTCTCTTATAGAACGAGCAAATGCAGTAAAGTTGTTTTTAGGAAACACATACATGTATATAGTGATCATGAAAAACAAAACAATAAAATTACAAATTCTTTCCTAATAATAACAATTGTCTGTTTCTTTATTTGACAGGATTTGTGCCATGCATGATCAAGACGAAGAAGGGACTGAATATAACGGGAGGGAGGTATGAGCGACAGTTTTACTTTTGTAGACCAATATGTTTTAGCCAGAGCGGTGTCTGGGTAGTATGCATTTCGGACACACGTTAACTAAGAAAGCATTGACTTATGGTGTTTAAAGTATCCCAGAGGTGTTCAAAGTAGCCAAGGGGTTGTCCAAAGTAATCAGAGGTTGTCCAAAGTAGCCCAGGCAGTGTTTAATGGAAGCCACACAAATCGTACCACTCAAAATAACAGCGGTACCGCTTTCATTACTGGCGGTTAGATTTGTGTGTCTTCCCTAAAGTAGCCCAGTGGGTGTCCAAAGTATCCCAGGGGGTGTCCAAAGTAACGGAAAGGGTTTCCAAAGTCGAAAAGTAGCCAAGGAAATGTTTCAAGACACCCCAGTTGATAGAGAAGTCTAGATGCAAAACAGTCCAAAGGGTTTGTAATTTACCTCATGCACCCATATTGTATAATATCCAAACACACAACTGGCTAAAACTATTGGCTGTAGTTGTAACATTAGCCCGATATATATATAAAAACATTATTTTGTTACTTTCAAAATGGTTATACAAGTAACCACTTGACGCCGGGATTATTTTTGGCAAAAGTACCACTTGTTTGAAAAAAAAGGCAAATGTGATTGGCCAGAAGTTAAGACCAGGTCAAGTGCCACAAATACTGACTCTTGAGAGTCATTTCTGCATTTATTGTATGAATCTTCTCACCAAAAGATTATACTTTGCAACACTCCGAGATTGCCGCAATGAAGCGAGATTTGCTAAACTGACAGGCCGTCCACAGCTGTCAAATTCAAATTAAAAACACGGTGTATACAATTGAATGGTGGACAATAGGTTTACACGTCAACCTTGGAAGACGGTGGCCAAGCTGGCATTTTAACTCGTCAACCACCCCTGTGACTATACATTGCCAAAATGACACATCCTCCTGCATCAAGTGGTTAATGTGAAACTTTTAAATCAGAAGGCCCTGACTGATTCTTGATGTTTTGATTCATTCTGTGAAATTTGAATACACTGACAGTCAATGAAAATGCATTATTTGTTTTGAAATAAATATGCCTCGGCAATTTTGTGATGTATAATGCATTCAGCTGTTTTCATTGAGTCTTGACACAATAGTCTGAGTACTCAGACCAGTGAATTTCATGCTTCTATGACTTTGTTTCTTATTTCTTTTCACAACATTTATTAAAATATTTTCAAATCTTAAGGGTAATTCATTTTCATTGACTGTCAGTATACATGTGCATCAATCATAGGCAAAAAACCACATTAAAGCACGTGGCATTGTTTGTTTGGTTTTTTTTAGAAGTTGGTAGCCTTCCAGCGGAATGTTGTTATAGCCAATATCATGGCATCGACAACAAGTGTTGCAACTCACCCCACACAGGTCATTCAGGTTGATGACCAAACAAACTTGCCTTTCTGAGGGCCCTTGACAATATGATTCTCCCAGAAACAGAAAATGGATCATTTTATTACTGTGGGAACCGGTAAAGTTGTTCAACCAGGTCTCCTTGGACCTGAAAGAAATCACTGAAACGGAACAGTGTTGATTCCAAAGTGCCTTACTAGTGCCTGTCATCCACAAGTTCTCCACTGTAATGTGTTTGAAAAAAGTGTTAATTTTAGAGTAGATATTCAATTAAAGATAATTCTGCCTCAACACTTTTCGAAATTGTGTAAAATTAACTACTGAAATGCATAATCTCTGTGATAAATTTATCCTGCTTACGATTGGACCATCTTTTCACATTTAACAATTTAGAGGTCCTTTTTATGGCTTAATCTCTGGCAGAATGCACCTTTAAAAGTTTTTATTTTATCATGTGTAGTCTTTTGCCCCATTATAAATTGTGTTTATATCACAATTGTGTTATTGCTTGCCATGTTGGCTCATTTTATTGTATTGTAATTTTGTCAACATTTTGCTTTTTTTTTTACAGAGCTCGTAAGGGGACTCAATTCCAAAAACATTTTTTATTTGGTTCCCTCAAAATACGTTTGTGCCGTCGAAATAGGTTTTGTTCCCTCAAAATTTGGAGGGAACGAAGTAATATTTTGAGGAAACAAAAAGTATTTCGAGAGAACAAACTTTATTTCGATCAGGGAATGAAATAAAAAATGTTTTTGGAATTGAGTCCCCTGACGGGATCTGCACTTTTAGCTCTTTTTTACATTTCTATTTGTCATTTTTAGTCAATTTATTGTAATTTTCTTTTCATCCTTCGCCCTTTAATAGCCAATTTATTGTAATTTTGTAATTGTTAGCCTTTTGAGCCCATTTATTGTAATTTTGTAATTTTGGTGCCCCATCATTTATTTGGTAATTTTTAGCGTTTTTAGCCCATTTATTTTAATTTTGTCATTTTGGCGCCCCATCGTTTATGGTAATTTTGTCATTTTTAGCTCATCTATTGTAGTTTTTTCATTTTTAGCATTTTTATCCGATATTTTGAAATTTTGTCTCTTTGGCGCGCCATCATTTGTACTCGCCATTATGTAGCTAAGTGTATTATGGTGCATGCGTGAGACCGTTAACTTGGTCCACATGCGCCAACAAAATAAAAAATATGGTGCACGAAAAAAACAAATTCTGCACCCTTCGCCCCCCAAAAAACTTGTCCTCCCCCTCCCACTCTCTCCACCTCTGTCTCCTCCCCTTGCTGCCTCCTCCACGTGTCGTCTCCCCTGCGTTGTCTCCTCCGCTGTCTTTATTCATGGGGTTAGTGGTTAGTACATATTATTATTATACACATCAAACATGGGGTTAGTATATCAATCATGGGGTTAGTATATATATCAATCATGGGGTTAGTATATGCTCGCCGCGGGAGTTGAACCGGGGTCCTCTGGTCTCGAGTCCTCTGCTCTCTCCACTAGACCACCGCGGTGACCACACCAGGTTAAGAATTTTGGACCTGATGAATATTAGAACGAGAATTTAGCATTAACTACACCCAAACGGGAGCACCGTAAAGGGCGCCCTCTCGTGATATGAAGAGCGCCCTCTTGTGACGTAAAGGAAAACAATCATAGTGAAAAAAAAAGAATATGACTCAAAGAGGATTCGAACCCGCAATCTTTCGATTGATAGTCCCACGTCTTAACCACTAGACTACCAAGCGACTCGACAAACCCTAATTTTTTTCTCTATATATATACAGAGAGAGAGTATGAATATTCATTTACAATGCACCAATCAGAAACCTCGATGAAAATCCATAGCAACTAAAGGACGACCTAGGTACCTTTCAAAAATTGTCAACGTCCCGGACCGGGCTTTAAAATTTGTTTAGTCCTCCAACAAGTTAATCCTGGAAAAAACAAGCGGCACTGTGTACAGCTCAAAACATTCCTGTATGGCAAACCTAAATAGATTAACAAACGGAGCGAGAAAATAACTTTCATATCAGCTATGTTGATTTTTGTTTCAACTTCAAACAACCCCCTAATTAGTAATATTTGTTATCGGTTAAAATCCAGGGCCGGTAGTCTAGTCACAAATACAATACAACGTAATGGCTATGGTTTGTGCGGTGCATGCAAATGTTGAGAGACACCTGTAGCCAATCAACTAGCCGGATTTTGGCGCATGCGCACTAAACGTTACTCTTTAACTCGGCCACCTTTTTAGAGAAATTGCTGGACTTTGGCCAAATCTTTTTATGATTCAGACTTTCTTCAAAATTGCAGAAAATGTGGTTATAGAGCCCAGAGCTGACACTCTTATCCTTGATTTTGACTGTTCACCCAATAACTAAACAAAACTTGGGTGTTAAATTCACCACTCGATATCCATGTACAGATAGTCTAGCCACAAAAACAACGTTATGTCTATGGTGTGTGTATGCAAACGGTAAGAAACTCAAACAATCAATAAGTAGCTGATATGTTGATTTTTGTTTCAACTTCCAACAACCCTCAAACATTTGTTACCGGTTCAAATCCAGGGCCGGTAGTCCTAGTCACAAATACAACGTAATGGATATGGTTTGTGCGGTGCATGCAAATTGTGAGAGACGCCTGTAGCCAATCAACTAGCCGGATTTTGGCGCATGCGCACTAAGCGTTACTTTTTAACACGGCCACTTTTTGAGAGAAATTGCTGGACTGGAACAATTGCTGCAACTGGAATAATTGCGATTTTTGGTAACCCTAGCGTTTTATGTAAAAGGGCTACGGTAACCCTAGCTTTTTGTAAATCATTTTTTGCCAAATTGCCAAAAAAGCTAGGGTTACCGTAGCCCTTTTACATAAAACGCTAGGGTTACCAAAAATCGCAATTATTCCAGTTGCATCAATTGTTCCAGTTGCAGCAATTGTTCCAGTCCAGCAATTTCTCTCAAAAAGTGGCCGTGTTAAAAAGTAACGCTTAGTGCGCATGCGCCAAAATCCGGCTAGTTGATTGGCTACAGGCGTCTCTCAACGATTGCACCGCACAAACCATATCCATTACGTTGTATTTGTGACTAGGACTACCGGCCCTGGATTTGAACCGGTAACAAATGTTTGAGGGTTGTTGGAAGTTTAAACAAAAATCAACATATCAGCTACTTATTGATTGTTTGAGTTTCTTACCGTTTGCATACACACACCATAGACATAACGTTGTTTTTGTGGCTAGACTATCTGTACATGGATATCGAGTGGTGAATTTAACACCCAAGTTTTGTTTAGTTATTGGGTGAACAGTCAAAATCAAGGATAAGAGTGTCAGCTCTGGGCTCTATAACCACATTTTCTGCAATTTTGAAGAAAGTCTGAATCATAAAAAGATTTGGCCAAAGTCCAGCAATTTCTCTAAAAAGGTGGCCGAGTTAAAGAGTAACGTTTAGTGCGCATGCGCCAAAATCCGGCTAGTTGATTGGCTACAGGTGTCTCTCAACATTTGCATGCACCGCACAAACCATAGCCATTACGTTGTATTGTATTTGTGACTAGACTACCGGCCCTGGATTTTAACCGATAACAAATATTACTAATTAGGGGGTTGTTTGCAGTTGAAACAAAAATCAACATAGCTGATATGAAAGTTATTTTCTCGCTCCGTTTGTTAATCTATTTAGGTTTGCCATACAGGAATGTTTTGAGCTGTACACAGTGCCGCTTGTTTTTTCCAGGATTAACTTGTTGGAGGACTAAACAAATTTTAAAGCCCGGTCCGGGACGTTGACAATTTTTGAAAGGTACCTAGGTCGTCCTTTAGTTGCTATGGATTTTCATCGAGGTTTCTGATTGGTGCATTGTAAATGAATATTCATACTCTCTCTCTATATATATATAGAGAAAAAAATTAGGGTTTGTCGAGTCGCTTGGTAGTCTAGTGGTTAAGACGTGGGACTATCAATCGAAAGATTGCGGGTTCGAATCCTCTTTGAGTCATATTCTTTTTTTTTCACTATGATTGTTTTCCTTTACGTCACAAGAGGGCGCTCTTCATATCACGAGAGGGCGCCCTTTACGGTGCTCCCGTTTGGGTGTAGTTAATGCTAAATTCTCGTTCTAATATTCATCAAGTCCAAAATTCTTAACCTGGTGTGGTCACCGCGGTGGTCTAGTGGAGAGAGCAGAGGACTCGAGACCAGAGGACCCCGGTTCAACTCCCGCGGCGAGCATATACTAACCCCATGATTGATATATATACTAACCCCATGATTGATATACTAACCCCATGATTGATGTGTATAATAATAATATGTACTAACCACTAACCCCATGAATAAAGACAGCGGAGGAGACAACGCAGGGGAGACGACACGTGGAGGAGGCAGCAAGGGGAGGAGACAGAGGTGGAGAGAGTGGGAGGGGGAGGACAAGTTTTTTGGGGGGCGAAGGGTGCAGAATTTGTTTTTTTCGTGCACCATATTTTTTATTTTGTTGGCGCATGTGGACCAAGTTAACGGTCTCACGCATGCACCATAATACACTTAGCTACATAATGGCGAGTACAAATGATGGCGCGCCAAAGAGACAAAATTTCAAAATATCGGATAAAAATGCTAAAAATGAAAAAACTACAATAGATGAGCTAAAAATGACAAAATTACCATAAACGATGGGGCGCCAAAATGACAAAATTAAAATAAATGGGCTAAAAACGCTAAAAATTACAAAATAAATGATGGGGCACCAAAATTACAAAATTACAATAAATGGGCTCAAAAGGCTAACAATTACAAAATTACAATAAATTGGCTATTAAAGGGCGAAGGATGAAAAGAAAATTACAATAAATTGACTAAAAATGACAAATAGAAATGTAAAAAAGAGCTAAAAGTGCAGATCCCGTCAGGGGACTCAATTCCAAAAACATTTTTTATTTCATTCCCTGATCGAAATAAAGTTTGTTCTCTCGAAATACTTTTTGTTTCCTCAAAATATTACTTCGTTCCCTCCAAATTTTGAGGGAACAAAACCTATTTCGACGGCACAAACGTATTTTGAGGGAACCAAATAAAAAATGTTTTTGGAATTGAGTCCCCTTACGAGCTCTGTAAAAAAAAAAGCAAAATGTTGACAAAATTACAATACAATAAAATGAGCCAACATGGCAAGCAATAACACAATTGTGATAGAAACACAATTTATAATGGGGCAAAAGACTACACATGATAAAATAAAAACTTTTAAAGGTGCATTCTGCCAGAGATTAAGCCATAAAAAGGACCTCTAAATTGTTAAATGTGAAAAGATGGTCCAATCGTAAGCAGGATAAATCTATCACAGAGATTATGCATTTCAGTAGTTAATTTTACACAATTTCGAAAAGTGTTGAGGCAGAATGTATCTTTAATTGAATATCTACTCTAAAATTAACACTTTTTTCAAACACATTACAGTGGAAAATTGCTATAACGAACACCATAACAAAAAACATTCTGCAAAAGTAAACATCTCTCATATGACTTCCAACTACATGTATAACTATAACAAAAAGAAACATTTTAACAGAAATTTTGATCAGAACAGGTCTATTGAATACAAAGAGAACTTGTGGATGACAGGCACTAGTAAGGCACTTTGGAATCAACACTGTTCCGTTTTAGTGATTTCTTTCAGGTCCAAGGAGACCTGGTTGAACAACTTTACCGGTTCCCACAGTAATAAAATGTGCCATTTTCTGTTTCTGGGAGAATCCTATTGTCAAGGGCTCTCAGAAAGGCAAGTTTGTTTGGTCATCATCCTGAATGACCTGTGTGGGGTGAGCTGCAACACTTGTTGTCGATGCCATGATGTTGGCTATAGCAACTTTCCGCTGGAAGGCTACCAACTTCTTTAAAGAAAACAAACAAACAATGCCACGTGCTTTAATGTGGTTTTTTGCCTATGATTGATGCACATGTATACTGACAGTCAATGAAAATGAATTACCCTTAAGATTTGAAAATATTTTAATAAATGTTGTGAAAAGAAATAAGAAACAAAGTCATAGAAGCATGAAATTCACTGGTCTGAGTACTCAGAATATTGTGTCAAGACTCAATGAATACAGCTGAATGCATTATACATCACAAAATTGCCGAGGCATATTTATTTCAAAACAAATAAGGGTGATGCATTTTCAATGACTGTCAGAAAATGAATCAAACATCAAGAATCAGTCAGGGCCTTCTGATTTAAAAGTTTCACATTAACCACTTGATGCAGGAGGATGTGTCATTATGGCAATGTATAGTCACAGGGGTGGTTGACGAGTTAAAATGCCAGCTTTGCCACCGTCTTCCAAGGTTGACGTGTAAACCTATTGTCCACCATTCAATTGTATACACCGTGTTTTTAATTTGAATTTGACAGCTGTGGACGGCCTGTCAGTTTAGCAAATCTCACTTCATTGCGGCCACCTCGGAGTGTTGCAAAAGTATAATCTTTTGGTGGGAAGATTCATACAATAAATGCAGAAATGACTCTCAAGAGTCAGTATTTGTGGCACTTGACCTGGTCTTAACTTCTGGCCAATCACATTTGCCTTTTTTTCCAAACTAGTGGTACTTTTGCCAAAAATAATCCCGGCGTCAAGTGGTTACTAGTATAACCATTTTGAAAGTAACACTCGACCAAAGAAGTTCTGTCACCAGTAAGACATTTGTAGATATTTATTATGAAATTGGATTTAATGTAGGAAAATAATATACCAAATTTTAGCTGAACATATCACTCAAAGGAATAGAGCTCAACGGACTCCATGATGGCAAGCTTCACGGAACAGGAATGCAACAAAGGAGTGTGGGGTCAGAATGAAAAACACTAAAAAAACAACGATGTCAACTTTATTGCACTCAAGCAAGGGGAGTTACAGTTCAGTATTTTGCTTTCACCATACCTAATGCAATGGCACGATTCAGATTGGACAATTTAACCAGTTTGATTTGGATGTTTTTGACAAGACATTGATAAATCCAAACTCACTTAAAAATTTCCTAATTGTCTACACACAAATTGCCCAAATCACAAGTTGCATTGTTCTTTGGTGTTTTTCATTCTGACCTTACACTCCTTTGTTGCATTCCTGTTCAGTGAAGCTTGCAATCATGATCTCTCTTGAGCTCTATTCTTTTGAGTGATATGTTCAGCTAAAATTTGATATATTATTTTCCTACATTAAATCCAATTTAATAATAAATATCTATAGACCTGATGCATGGCGGCCATGACAGAGGGCAGGTTTTCATATTCAAATGATGTGACAATAGACCCACAAAGTGCCTACTCGTGCATGACGCACTGTGACAATGTGACTGCCCTCTATCATAGGGTCTATAAATGTCTTACTGGTGACAGAACTTTTTTGGTCGAGTGTATATCCTGTAGCTAACATCAGGCTAAGGTTACAACTACAGCCAATAGTTTTAGCCAGTTGTGTGTTTGGATATTATAGAATATATATAGTTGCATATGAGGTAAATTACAAACCCTTTGGACTGTTTTGCATCTAGTTTTCTCTGTCAACTGGGGTACTTGAAACATTCCCTTAGCTACCTTTCAACATCTCGAGTGGTGTGTCGATCCTTAGCTACTTTTGATAACCCCTGCTTCTGTTAATTGGGACATCATCTGGGCTACTTTAGACACCCTGTGAGCTACTTTGGAAACCCTTTCTGTTACTTTGGACACTGGGCTACTTTAGGAAAGATACACAAATCTAACCGCCGGTAAGGAAAGCGGTACCGCTGTTATTTTGACTGGTACCGCTGTCATTACCAGTGGTTAGATTTGTGTATCTTTCGTCATTAAACACCGTCTGGGCTACTTTGGACAACCTCTGATTACTTTGGACAACCCCTTGGCTACTTTGAACACCTCTGGGATACTTTAAACACCATAAGTCAATGCTTTTTTAGTTAACGTGTGTCCGAAATGCATACTACCCAGACATCGCTCTGGCTAAAACATATATTGGTCTACAAAAGTAAAACTGTCGCTCATACCTCCCTCCCGTTATATTCAGTCCCTTCTTCGTCTTGATCATGCATGGCACAAATCCTGTCAAATAAAGAAACAGATAATTGTTATTATTACTATATTAAGGAAGAATTTGTAATTTTATTGTTTTGTTTTTCATGATCACTATACATGTATGTGTTTCCTAAAAACAACCTTAATTACTGCATTTGCTTGTTCTATAGAGACACTAGAGGCAATTTGTTTGTCAACCTCACAGCTGACAAGTTTCCCTTTCAGCCCTTGTTATTTTTGGTGCATGAGGTGGTTTTCCTATACAATCTCCAACACTTATTGAGAATAGTGTCAATCTTTTCCTGAATTAAACTTTCCTCAAGGATGTGCCTTCCAAAGTTGCCAACATTTTTACGGTTCTACAAAGCATAGAAAGGGGTGAGGGGGTCGAGGGCAGTGTATGACTTTACAATACATGCACTGTAAAATTTTGACATTTTATGGTAGTGACAACAAATTTTGATAAGTAGTATTTCGGGGGGAGGGAGTGTTGTGAAAATGTTGACAACTTTACGGCCCCATACTGAAGAACATTAGATACGTTTCTATTAAAAATCGAATAACTTTAATACGTACGTGAGGTGAACTGAATGGGCATGCTGGCCATTTATTTCTCCAAATGTGGGTATTAAAGTATGTCCAAGTTGGACATCACTATTTCCTCTATAAAATGACGGCAAGAATTGAGAAGTTGATCATGACTTTAAAATTAAGCAGATTTGATAGAAAAACACAAATTTATGTAGGAGTGGGAAAAATAAAAGATTTTCTTAAAAAGCACTTGGAAAATTTCAGCCAATCTCATATGTTTTGTGCACAAGGTCTTAATCCATGATCAACTTCTTAATTCTTTCCGTGTATAAAAATAACATCAACGACAACGTACCTGATTCTGACCGCATAGCTAGCTCCATGTTCTGACTAGACAGAAGATGATCGTGCGAAGATGATCGTGCGGCGTGCCAACTTGTTGTTATATCTTTGGTGTTAGCAGACGAGAATCTTGTTTAAATCCAAAAAAGCAAAGAGAACAAACACGTGCGTTTGTTTACACCACTTGATCAAGACTGACTGATAGTGCAGCTTTTTACTAGTCGATTTTGTTCAGCGCCCTCAGCTCAAGATTAAGAGTTTAGACTGGTTTCCGGACCTCATATACATGTACACGTATTGATCACGTTCAAATGACGTCACTTCCTACAACACGTGTACAAATTGCCACGTGCATCATGATTTTGAGCGTATTTTTTGGTGACGCGCATCGATTGCGCCGTATTTCGAACAACACACGCGTGTGCGTGCGCGTACTTTATGGCGTTTAATACGCAGTAGCCTTTTTTCCTACGAAGATGGCGTCTGTGAACGTGATCAATCGTTTTTTTTAAATGTGAAATATGAGTTCCGGAAACATCTCTAGCAACTTCGAGTGACGTCTATCAGACTGGTTTCAAGTCCACGTATTATTATCCCACGTCTAAAAAACCCCCACAATGTTCTTTGCGCGCCCCTTCCGGCCTAGGAGTAGGAGGGTCGAGGGCACACGATACTCCTGATATTGGCCTAACCACATGCATATGTGTTCATTGTGTTGCATAAAGCATGTAATTTGTTGATAGCTGTCAATTAACACAATTCCACGCTGTGTTTCGAGAGTTAGAAAGTGCTTAGGTAATTTGTAGGTCTTCCTCATTTAATGACAATTACGAGAGCAGATTCATTACAGCACACTTTCGGAAAAAGTGGTCCTCCCCCCTTCCCTTTTTAAACTTGTTTTCTTATGTAGCTCGTGTGGCTGTGCAGCTGTCTGTGCAAGGACAGATATAAAAGCCCATTAACACGTAATTGGATCACAGCGTGTGGCAATGTGAGGGTAACTCAGTGGGTGTGTGCATTGACCACTGGTTTGCATACCAGAAAGCTGGTTGGTTGTGCCTGGTCACTGCATTCAAAATTATTAGATCCATGGGTATCATTCGAACTCGCAACTCTTGATTGATAATCCTACGTTTTACCACTAGACTACTACTAATCAATTCGCCAAACCTACTCGTTTTCTTTCTTGTTTAACAACTCCTGAGGGCGGTGTATAGAGAATATTAATATTCATATTGATTTGAACCAATCAGGAGCAGAGAAAATTCTCAATACCCTCAAAAGGGTGCACCAAAGGGCGTGTTTGTTTCGGACGGATCCGCCGATCCCGAGATCTGCGCAGATGGTTCAGCTAGATTCAACAGACTATGCATAGCGCTGAATCATCTGCGCAGATCGGGATCGGCGGGCGTGTTTGTTTCGGACGAATCCGCCGATCCCGAGATCTGCGCAGATGGTTCAGCTAGATCCAACTATGCTTAGCGCTGAACCATCTGCGCAGATCGGGGTTGGCGGATTCGTCCGAAACAATTAAACACGCCCCAAGTAAATAGGCTGGGATCCTAGCCCAGGTTGGACGTCGTCTTCATTGCATTACGAGTATCCCCATGTAGTATGCGGTACGGAGTCCAACCTGGGCTAGCTGGGATCCGTGCGCCGAGCTCATGAATATTCAGGATGGATCCAGGGGGTTTGCCACCAGGGAGGGGTTTTGCCCGTCAGATTTGTTATGTCAGCTCGTTTCGGACAGGTGGACACACATGCACAAAATGCATAACGTTATATTTGTTTTGTGTCGGAGCAGGGAGGGGTTTTGATGAGAAGTATAAGAAGAATGAGAAGTGAATGAGACGGATCAGTGAATGAGAAGTGAATAAGAAGGATGAGCAGTGAATAAGAAGTGATGATCGGTGAATGAGAAGTGAATGAGAAGAATGAGAAGTGAATGAGAAGGATGAATGAGAAGTGAATGAGAAGAATGAATGAGAAGTGAATGAGAAGAATGAGAAGTGAATGAGGTGAATGAGAAGAATAGTGTTGAATCTGAATTTCAGAAAGAGAGGGCGCTCTATCAAATTAAGGGTGGAATCTCAGAACTCCCCCTCCCTCTGGATCCGCGCCTGATTTTGTATACCCGCAAATTATTCTCTATTCGAGCTGAATGAGTCTGGTCTTGTGTAGAAAATGGCCATCGCCGTGATGTAGGGTATTTTTTCTTCCAACTACATGTATAACGTAATGTGCCTTTGTTCTAAAATGTGCCTTTGTTTGGCAATTTTCACTGTTGAAGGCGTATAGTTTTGTTTCAAGTGGAAATCAGGGAATAAAAGTGACGCCCGCCCAGTGGCGCATACCCTCCTAGAAAAAAAATACGCTTCCGGCCAGCGCCCAGCATAGCAAGGGCGGTGGCGGGTGGGAGCGTACGAGCGAACATGACAAACAATACCTCGCTTAGACAATGATGTTCCATTTTAACTAGTGACCATGGTGTCGTGTTATTTGCGGGAAAGTAAGCGAGTATGGGCTCAGAAGCAGTCTAGGCAAAACATTGAATAACATTCCGTTAATTTAATTTTTAAAAAGACTCAAAGCAGAATCGAACTCGCAACTTCTACTTGATAGTCCTACGTCTTCACCACTAAGCAAAGTCACATTACCTATGCTGTGCAGACAAAATAACTGCGCAAACATGTTGGTACAACCATCCAGTTTTTCCCAGCCGCATACATTTCCCGTACGCGTACCATTTATAATGGTCCCTATTGTGCTGGAACGTAACACTTGGGCTGTTGACGCAAGATTGGATTAACAAAAATACAGCAATTTTTAGTGTGCAGTTTCATGTTGCAGAGTACTGGCTGCTGCATACAATGACATGCGCCTTCTAAACGAGTATTTACGATAATCCTGTGTATAAGGCGCACCCGTGCATGAGGTGCACATTTTTAAGGGGCACCTGTGTATAATGCGCACCCTTGTATAGGGCGCAGCTATATAGGGCGCACCCTTGTATTTTTTTGCCGTGGTGAAAAAAGTGCGCCTCGTACACAGGTTTTTATGGGAGTTGGAAAAAAGTTTGGGTATCCATATTGCAATGGAATGATTCTGATCACAGCTGGGAAAAACCTCGCCTGAAATATAAGCCACAAATTCTTCACTTTCAAATGGAGGTGCAGTTTGGAAAGTCACACACTACATTGTTGTTACTATAAGTGGTGCACGGTAAACACGGTATTTATTCTGTACTTCACACATGCCGCGTGCACCACATGGCAACAAAAATTTCGTCTGGTCAAGTAGTCTGCATGTGAAAGGAAGTACACCAGACTTTATTCGTGTGCAACATGCAAATGGCAATTTGTTTGCCATATTTTTAGAAGCCTATATATATTAACACTCATATAAACGTCCGAGCGTTCAAAATTACACTCATGTTAAGCACAGTTTCATAATGGTTAGGCCATGTTTGCAACAACAAAAAAAGACTTATGTTTTTATTACGATTTATAATGCTCACGACAGACCTCTTAATTCTGCCTGCTTATTTACATTTAAAGTGTTTGCTGTAAAACACCAATTTGTATGGAAACCAGTATTATATTCACACAGATGGCTAACTCAACAGTTATAATTACAGCAGGATCTTTAAGACAAAAACAGTTAATTTACAGTTAAAAATAAAAATATTTAATATGCAATACTTTATTATTTTGTAGATTATCAAAAAAGAAAATTAAGTGAACATTGTGCTTATTTGAATATAGTAACTAATCTTAAGTTTTTAAGCTGAAAATGCGGCATTTGAAGAATAATTGCACATCTGTACATATAGACCGTATCCAATAGCCGCCATCTTGTAGGGCAGTCCAAAGTTGTCAACATTTTCCAAGTTCTACAGAGAGTAGTATTTTTCAACACCACCTCCCTTCTCCCAAAATACTACTTAACATTTTTTTTGTCACAACCACGAAATGTCAACATTTTTCAGTGCATGTAAAGTCCTATGTGGCCTTCGACTCCCTTCCCCTGGTCTGTAGAACCTGAAAATGTTGACAATTGTTGACCATGAGTTTAAATGACAAATTTCTCCAAAAGATGGCAGCTAATCGATACGGTCTATAGACCGTATAGAATATCCGCCATTTCGTGGGGCATCTTTTGTTACTTAAACCGTTTAACAATGGAGGCACAATATGCGCATCCTCAAGGAACAAAAAAAACTACACCACGAAATGGCGGCTAATCGATATGGTCTATACAAAAAGAAAAAATCCTGAGAGCAATTTTTTGGGTGGCCACTTTTCTTTATAGTAATACATGCAAGTTTAATCATGTTGAAAATTCAACAAAATGAGTTTTCCGAGAGGCCTTAAAGATGGACTGTCCGTTTTCAGGCCGATGTCGGCGTAAACAAAATATTTAAAAGTTAAATTGCCATTTTTCTAGATTAGAAAAAGTTATTAGCTTTCATTTGGTACCGATAACCTAAAAATCCGTCAAGGAGTAATGCCAGTCGATTAAAAACAAGACTGAACAATAAAAGGCAGGCCCTGCTTTTTAATCGACAGGGTTATGACGTATAATGTACACGCGCACATGTACAACATGTGAAGCCCATTTAAGTTTTTAAATTGTAAATCTTAAATTTCATTGCTAGGTCCACTTGGATCTGGAGAAAGGCACCGAAGCGGAACAGTCTTGAAAGCAATTCCAAAGTCGATCAGTGCCAAATCGGTATGTACACTGTATTCAACACACTTAAAGAGCAGGCATATAACAGTGTACATGTATGTATTTTTTTTGGAAGCTAAAATTACATATATGTAATTTTAGCTACCAAAAAAAAGAAAAAAAAGAAAAAAAGAAATGAATTCTTATTTCTGCTGGGAGTAACAGTTTTAGGGTGCATGCGATTAGCTTCCTCGAGTCAGCCCTAACCTGTGGATGCTCAATAAGTGAGACCATTAGGACAAGGTCACTCGTGGAAGCTAATCAAACATGCCCCTTAATAGTATTAACATGTCTTATATCTTAGAAAAAATTTGGAACTTTAAATGAAAGACTTTGCGATCTTTACAATGAGAAATTCATTCAGCAATACATATAGTAATCAAGGCCTTTTTCCAAATGATGACTTAGGCTCAGGCTAATACTGCTTGAGTGAACTTAGACAGAAGACTGCAGAGCTGCATTCGGAAGGTTGTTGGATTGCTATCCTTCCCACAATGCAGTTGTCTTTCGTGCAGGGGTGTTTGCGAAAAGGTGTATGGCCACATGGAGCCGGAGCCTAAGCCGAGGTCGAGATTTGGAAAAAGGCCCTAGATACAAACCTGGGGCCAATTTCATGGTGCTGCTAACCACAAAAATGTATTTGCTTAGCACAGATTGTTTTCTTTATTTTGCAAAAATGGATTAGCAGCCAAAATTGTATGTGATGTGTATTTACTGATATTCTGCTACCGTTTCTCAGAATACAATTTGACAATTTCTGGTAACCCATTTTTACAAAGTAAATAAATAGTGCTTAGCAATTCTTTTGTGGTAAGCAGCGTCATGAAATTGGCCCCTGAATCTTTAGTTGCACTAAAACTTTAAAAGCACACCATGTCTCGAATTACTTAATTTTTCTCTAGTGATTTCAAGATACCTTTTTCACTAATTTATATGGATTTCATAATCAAGTCACCAATCAAAAGCATGTCATTCTGACTTTTTAGTGGAATGATTAGACATTCAAATACAAAACAGAATAGACAAGTTGACAACTACATATTTCTGTAAAATCTCATCTGCACGTAGAGTAGGCCAACAAAATCCCTACTGGATCAAGTCCAATACAGTGAAACCTGCTATTAAGGCCACCTTAATAAAGAGGCCAACCGTTTATAGTGGCCAACCGTCTTTGGTCCCAAATGCAATTGTGTACAATGATAATACAATCTTTGTAAAAGTGGCCACCTGTTTATAGTGGCCAGTTTTGTCATGGATGCGAGGGTGGCCACTATGGACAAGTTTTACTGTAACTTAAACATTGGTCTAGCGATTTCTATGCTGCATGTGACTGGCTGTCCATTGCTTTTTGTCAATTTTTTCCCAATTTAAACAGTAAATTTAACTATGTGGCCAAATGTCCATGAGTTTAGGAAATCTGGATGCAGTGAAAATCAACTTGGATCCACCGGGATTCGAACAGCGGATACCCTACCAATCGAGCTATGAAGCCAAATGGTGGTCTTGAAACACAGTATTGCAGTTGTTCCTCACTGATTGGGATTGGCTATTACGTGAGCTTAGCAAGCCCTACAGAGGGATAAACCCTTCAATGAGATAACCACCCCTCCCAGAGATCACTTTAAGATACGACCCAAGCCCCTGCCCAGCTAGGCGATTGAATCTATAAGTCAACTGTAATCATGCAGTTGGTTAATGTGCTTATCCACAGTGCTGTTGCCAGACAAGTTTTGGAATTTTGTTTTTTAAAGCTTTTCTTTTTGGCAACTTTTATTTAAACTTTATTTTTTTCTACATGTATAGTAACTTTTAAATACATGTAGTTCCATAAGCTTTTTTTACTTTAATGAATTAGCAATATTTTGCCAATTGGAATATTCCGACATTTGGTTTTCAAGCCATGTAATATTAACAGCCAATAATTATTTGGTTTTATTATCTAAAATGCACTGTACACAGCTCAATGTTTGCACCAGTTATGCCAATCAAGATTGCCTATTACATCATTTGCAGTGACCCAAAATTTTACTTAATGTGTCAACAAGAAAAACCATGACAAAGTGTTGATAGCAATGGTAACAAACACCACATGATTTGTTCCTGCGTAAAATGGTACCTTTGTGGAAAAGATTGCCAACTAAAGGTGCTTTAAAAAAAAATATAGGTTGTACGAATGAAATATAGCATCTATGTTGCTGAAATTTCTACAAGGCAGTTTATCAACATTATTCTTTAGTTATGTAACGCTGTCGTAAAAAAAAGTTTCATCTGCGAATGATATAATAGCCTTTAAGCTTGGTATATTAATTTGGCGAAATTTAGTTATCTCATGTCTGACAAAACACCAAAATTTGTTCAAAATCCTCCTGGCAAGATTGGTTATTTCTGAATTTCACAGTCATGTTCACAATCCACTTGTTCTAAATTTCATACAACAGTCAAACCTGTGTTACTGACAACCTGCCTAAAATCAGTGCGTGTGATCACGCCTAATTACCTGCCAATGCATAGTTCCGACCTGTCAATCCAGCCGAACATGCAGACCAATCACGACAGAGCTACGAAGACAGCGCCCACGTAGGTCAGAGTGCATTTTCTCACAAATAAAAAAAATACATGCTTAAGTGATGCTCAGCTGTACAGATTGTATGCGGTGAATTTTGGTTTCAATGTCGGGCGATTTACTGTATGACATCCCTGTATTACATAAATTTGTGCTTTCCCCATTGCTTCGTGCGTTATGCACCACCATTTTTGCGATAGCTTGTCAGGCGTAGTAACAGTAACTAATTGGGGTGGGGTTAATTGGGCAATCTCGGAACTATGCATTGTGAATACAAACAAATACATAATTAGCTTTTTGCTCAAAATCTTTGCACTATATGTCCGTTGACCTGAATTCTTCACATTCAAATGGACGTGCAGTTTAGAAAGTCACATACTATGCTGCTGTTGTTGCTACGTGGTGCACACCATTGCCTATCAACTATAGCAGTCTGGGTGCTTTATGCCATTCTCTCCTACGGTGAACGCATTATTGATTCTGTATTCCACACCTGCCGTGTGCTCCACATAGCAACAAAAATTTAGTGTACTAAGTGTGCCTGTGAAAGGAAGTACATCAGTACACCAGACGCTAATCATGTGACACGTGCAAAAGGCTAAATGGAATGTCAGTGCGACACAACACTTACAAATCAGCATGAGCTCCAACAAGCGTTTCCACTTCAACGTAGCGAAGACGGACGCGTACATTCCACCTTCGTCAACTTGCGCGCAATTTTTCTTGTCACGAAGCAGCGTCAGCTTTCCAGCAACAAATTAAGTATTTTACGCATTTCTCGTCTCCTAAAACTCGGCCGCATTTGAAGCATGCTTTGTGCGAATCGGCGGGCTTGGCTTTTTTCAAATCCTCAAATGTCCGAAACGTCGCAACCGATTCACGTGAAATGCTCGCGGACGTTGCTCGCTTTCCTGCGTACGGCCTCTACGTTGCTTGAAGCTAGGCTGTCAATCACTGCCGTCAGGTCCTCCTTAATCATAGCCCCTTTCAAAACATCTGGTAGGAACAAATAAATACAGCGACTTAAAGACAGGGATGACATTGTCAATCAAAGAAAAAGTCTGAAAATTGATAAAGTCTGAAGAATGCATGTATCCTTCTATACCAATGAGTGAGTTTGGAGTTTAACGCCATGCCAGCATCAGTGGCCATATTCATGGCCATATTCATGGCGGGATTATGTTAATATATAAAGTGCTTGGTTTTAATTAAAGATAATTAAATCATGTCACCATTATTAACACTTGGTTGCACACAGTTGTATTTATACTTCTGACTTCAACTGTATATATATGATAGGATTGACAATTGGAGATGAATTTAGTTGGCCATGTATGCCAAGGACCTGGGTTCGAATCCCAGTCGGGGCACTGCAATTTTCTCGTGTTTCTAAATTCATCTTCAAATGTCAATGTGTAGCTTCCCTGGCTGGCTACGAATAAATACTGTGTGTATAAGGAGCATGTGGTCTGGTGGGTACACGCCTTGCTTGTGATCGAGAGGTTATTGGTTCAAGCCCCACTTGTGCCAACGTGTTTGTGTCCGTAGGCAAGACACTTAATCTCAATTGCATCGTCAACCCAAGCGATATTTGGGGAGCTGTTAGGGGGAATGCTACAATCTAACTGCTGATAGGGTTGTGCGCCTTGGCCGGGTAGCCACCTAGTAGAAGCGAAATGGTTCTGGTGATTACCTGATGGCAGCACTGCCAGGATTACACTGTAGGGTAGATATATGCGCTATACAAAAATCCATTATTATCATATTTATAAGGAAAGGCAATGAAAGGACTTGTATCATCTTTTCTTAGAGCAAGTCACATATGAATGACAAAGCTGGCATTCTCCTCGTCAATAAATCAAACACTTACCTGACTGTGTTAGGAAGCCGACGAGTGACAGAACATTGCACTGTATCTCGGGGGCCGTCGTGTCAGCCCTCAGTACCCTGTTGACCATACCTAATAGATTGGCATCAACTAATGCTTGGACAGCAGGAGAGTCTGAAATCAATAAAATATTTCAAATTCATAAATACCTTAGACAGTTTACGCATCCTCATTGGCTTAGAGCACATCACGTGCTGGTTTTAAATGAGCGATAATGACCAGTGATAATGACCAGCTGGCTCGCATTTCTGCCCACGCCCCAGTAAGCGTATGGAACACACACACACACGCACACAGAAACTGCACGCTCCCAAAAGCACTGTGACATCTACCCGGTCGTGTGCGTGTACACAACACGCCTGCATTAAGCATAACGCGTGCAATCGAACAAACAACTCGACGCACAGCTAGCAGTTTGAACGTGACGGTTTGAATGAACAACTCTATGAATGGAAAAAGTGAATGCAAAACGACAGGCTAATTTGGGTGAGTTTTACCGATTTTCACAAAAAGGTATTTATGAATGGGAATAAAAGTAGGTTTAGGCAATTTTAAACAATATGTTTAAAACCGGATAGGGTCCTGGCCATTCATAATGGCCCGCACCTTCGGTTTGGGCCATTATGAATGGCCATTATCAATGACCCAAGTGTCGTTATTCTTGCCGTTCGTGCTTGCAGGAGTATACTCATGCTCGAACATGGCCCTACTGTGACCATAACCTTACCAAGCTGTGTTGAAGAGAGCAACGTAAGCGCTATCAGTGCTTCATTCTGCATCAATGTGTGTTCACTCATAGCCATGGCAACCAATCGTGGCATCCCACTGTGGTCAATAATGCAGTGCATAACCTGTGTGTTTGCCGAATGCTTGATGAGGGCTGCTAGTAACCTAAAGAAAATTAAAAGAAAAACCTTTATGCAAAATAATTCAATCAAATATGCACAATAACACTACAACCTTCTTTTCTGAATGTTGCAGAGAAATAAGAGGAACAATTTGTGACCTTTTTAATAAAGGAGCGTGTCCAGATCACATTTTTTACCCCCACACATTTTTCCCATGGGTGTTGAGATTTTGATACCATATCATGTGTCATATTATTTAGTATGAATAAGTGATTATATTTAGGGATTATGACCCAGGGACCGCCGGGGTGAATAAATTTCATATAAATGTGGACAAATGTCCATGAGTTTGGGAAATCTGGATGCAATGAAAAGCAACTTGGCTTCACCGGGATTCGAACCGCGGACCTACTGCTTAACGTGCAGACGCCCTACCAATTTAGCTATGAAGCCAACTGGGGGTCTCGAATCACGGTATTGCAGTTGTTCCTCACTGATTGGGATTGGCTATCATGTGAGCTTACCAAGCCCTAACAGAGGGATAAACAATGAACAGCATTTGGCATCAAATGACCACAACACAAATGAACAAATACCTATTTGCCTCGCCAGCCACTCCTGCATGTATCTGACAATCACACAGCTCAGTAACTCTCTCAATAAACTCAACATTCCGACCCAGGGATACCGCCGTTTCACCTGCCAAAAAGCACAAACAAAGATCAATAATTTCCAACTAAGCACAGAAAATTGGCTGATGAATACAATATTATAAAGGCCAGTCTAGACGAGCCAACATTTGTTGGCCAACAAGGACCAACATGAAGTTGGAACTTGTTTGTGCTCGACTGCGCGAACCCAGCGTATCTCGACTGCAGTTGGCTGCTGCCTTCACATGACGGGCGTTCTAATCTGCTATTGGCCCGTTTCTCCAACAAAGTCGGGCGATAACCAACTTGTTGAATATTGTTGGATATTGTCTGGAGCGGCCACACCATCCAACTTTTGGTCGGTAGACATTGTCAGACAAATGTTGGCTCATGTAGACTTAGCTATTATAAGTACCTTGTCCATCAATCAGCATCCTACATGTTCCTAGGAGTTTAAACAGGACTGGCTGCATGTCCAGCTTCAGTAAGGGAAGGATTACATCAAGGATTCCAGCTTCAAGTAGAAGGGGCTTGTTCACCTCTGGGAAATAAAACGGGTAAAACACAGGAGAAAATAGAGATGTAGATTATTATGAGACAACGTTTAAGATTTGACAGAATGCAGTCTGGTTAATGATGGTTTAGGCCGGAAATCACACAGGAAAATTTTCGTAATTACTCGATTGTAATACGATTCTAATATTTCCAACGACCGGGGTCACATGACATACTTATTGTAATCGGACTGTAATCATACAGAATCGTCGGCTAAACCAAAACTTGGGCCAACAGAAAGGTCAAATTATTACTATGATTATGTCTCATTTTGAAATTTTGGAGTAATGGATATTGATAGGTGCACTACTTGAGGAAATCTAATTCAAATGGCATGAATATTAATAAAGCCCCGAGTCTTGATCAATCAGATCTCTACGTCTAATTCTGGTAGCAAACTCCATAGCCCGTGTACAAAGTGAGAGACAGGTTTCTCAAGTCGGTAACTGGAGGTCGACTAGACTTGTTCCCAGTCCATTCGCGACTACACTACTGAGGTTTACAAACCAACCGGTCCAGTTACCGACTTGACATCACATCTAGGTCACACGCAATCTCGTCGTCGTATTGTAGTCCATCCCATCGTCCCCCACGGTGGCTTCTCCCGTCTTGCATGCGAGTGCTTGCTGTCTCACGGCGCAACAGAAAAGTCACACGTTAACGTGCGTGGAAATGCACGGGCGGCGAGGGAGGAAGTATGCGCACGTGTGAGACCGGGAAGGGGCTTGTGGGATGGATTGTAATAGGATTACAAGATTCCCAACCTACTTGGAATGGCAAGGTTCTTGAGTGCACTCAGCGCAGCATGGCCTAGTCTCATATCAAGGTCTTCATCTTCTGGTCTTTTTAGAAGCTCTAGCAGTGGTTTTAGCACACCTAGTTCCACAAGTCGGATGCAGTGCTCATCTGAAAATGTATAAAGAACCATAGAGCTGTCAAATGTTTAACCTTAAGGACGGAGGCTCGTCAATGCACGACAGAAAAATTCGTGCCACGAATTTCACCGCGCTTCATACCGGTACCTTGCCCTGGCAGCCGCTCTTACGGTCCCAGAGGGTGTAAGAGCATGGTGCAGGCTAATAGCCTCGTCCATTCTGCAAATAGGGCGTGTATCTTTTTGAAATCAAATATTTATTACAGAAAACACACCCTTTGTAAATTCATGGTGCAATATATCTTACCATTACGTGCAAAGTTGCCAATAGCCAATGCCCCAGATATCTGGTAGAGATCACCTGGTGACTTGATCCAGTCTGACATTACGGTCTTAAACAACGACCCTTGACCTTCATCAAATAGATACTTCATGCTTTCATCTGTGGACACATTTAAAGAAATGTATTTTTGTATTGTAAACTCAGCCCAGACTGCACAATATCCGACTCATTTTGCATGGTTGGGTAACAAAATGCAGCAGATTTTTTAGAAAGATTTGGGGTAGCTGTAAATATCACACATCAATTCATATTTACCGAGAACAAAACATCAAAAATCAACAAATTGCATAACGGCATACTGAACACAAGTTCTCCTTTTCCGAACTAAGCATACAAAAACAAACTTGACCTCTGACCTCCAGTAAGCAGGAGGATGATGATGTCACTGGCGACTCTCTCGATATCAAACTCATCGTCTGATTGGCTAGCTCTGGCCAGCTCCTGGTCGGCGAACTTGCCCACGACTTCCTGCACCGCTGGTACTAGGTTATCCTTGGCAAACTCCACCTTCATGGCATCTTAAGAGGAAAATAACAGGCATCGATTCAGTGCCTATAGTCATGCCTGCGTTGGATTAATTATTTATTCATAATTATTATATAAAAATGAAGTTTTTGATACTGTGCAGTAGAGAGCCCCAATCTGATGTGTCCACAACGGGCATTATGCACAAAGCATTTTAATATCGAGTAAGTACATTGCGCATGCATGCCATGCACGTGTGAGTACGATATCAAAATATACTGGACAACAATAACGAAAGTGCACGCTGTTAATGCAGGAAGTACACTACTCTGTCCAGATGCGTACCTCATTAATTGTACTTATAATGTACACTGATAGTACGTCATGTTCATGCTTGGTTTAATATAATCACCCTAGAATGTGAGATTATGCAATTGATCAGTCATGTGTTTCAGAGTCAAGCTGGCTGAAGGGGTCAAAAAACCATCTTTCGCTCTCTTTGCACATTAATTCTGGTGGTAGTGACTGGCCAAACAGCCCAGTGGTCGATTTAGAGCATATTTTACATGCACCAGTGCATGTCAAATTTCATCTGTGCATGTAAAATTCAGCCAATTTTCAAGAAAGAAAAATCACATTTGTGCTTGCAGATTTTTTTGTCCAAATCGACCCCTGAAACAACCCATCTATTTTCTTAGAGTAAAAGGGGCATAACCCAGAATAGGAGCTTACCATTCTCAGCCAGGGTAGCGATAACCTCAAAGATGGTTTCCAATTGGTCATCATCCCCAACCACCTTGAGTGCCTTGATCAGGAGCTCCGTGATTCCACTGTTCACAAAACCCTCCTTATTCTCATCTAAAAAATACAGATTTTGTTAGCGGATGTCGGTATAAGGAGCGTGTTTTGATCACATTTTTGACACCCCTATTTTTCCCACGGCTGTTGAGGTTTTGATACCATATCATTTGTCATATTTTTCTCATTAACATTCTGAAATGTTGCACTCTCTATTTGTATCTAAGGGATATCATAAAAAAATTGAAGATGTTTTGTAAACTAATTTATCCGTTCCATAAGCAGTGCAGTGATTACACCAACCCTTTTGCTTCCACATCCAAATTGGAGATTGCAAATTTCCTGTTTTCTTCCCCTGGATAGTATTTTGGGGAGGTATTTTATATGATTGTTAGGTTAGAACCAAATCCACTGTTATAAGTGTAATTGGGAATATTAACACAAATAATGATTACTTGACGGTTGCCTTATTTGGACTGCAAATCTACTAGAAATTCGTCTTGCACCATTAGTACCATGCTACGAAACTAAGATTTCAATGAGATAACACCTAGATACCAGTTGTACAATATGCCGAATGTTCGGAGACATGGGACATGTTGAGTTTTTTCTTGCCAGACATTACACATACACATAACTTTACTAACTCACCAAGTTCAGCAATGTTGCCAACACACATGATGACTTTACCACACAAGTTGATGTCATCAGGGAAGTCCCTCATTAGGGTTACTAGGAGCTCAATGCCTCCGTGCATTCTAACTTTGGTCTGAAGCACGCCTTATGCAGTAATAAAGGACAAAATCAAGTTAAAGGTAAATGTTCATGACAATATTTGTTGGAACTGTTACAAACTAAAGGGGCGAGTATGCTACCATAATGTTATCTTTTTTTCTAAAAGTGGTGTTACGCATGGGACACTCTGTAGTTGATAGTAAGCAGGTAAGCTTAATAAACGTGGGACACACATGTACATTCTATAGTAAAACAACCATGGTGTTACGCATGGGACACTCTGTAGTTGATTGTAAGCTTAATACACGTGGGACACACATGTCCATTCTATAGTAAAGCAACCATGGTGTTACGCATGGGACACTCTGTAGTTGATTGTAAGCTTAATACACGTGGGACACGCATGTCCATTCTATAGTAAAGCAACCATGGTGTTACGCATGGGACACTCCGTAGTTGATTGTAAGCTTAATACACGTGGGACACACATGTACATTCTATAGTAAAACAACCATGGTGTTACGCATGGGACTCTCTGTAGTTGATCGTAAGCTTAATAAACGTGGGACACACATGTCCATTCTATAGTAAAACAACCATGGTGTTACGCATGGGACACTCTGTAGTTGATTGTAAGCTTAATAAACGTGGGACACACATGTCCATTCTATAGTAAAGCAACCATGGTGTTACGCATGGGACACTCTGTAGTTGATTGTAAGCTTAATACACGTGGGACACGCATGTCCATTCTATAGTAAAACAACCATGGTGTTACGCATGGGACACTCTGTAGTTGATTGTAAGCTTAATACACGTGGGACACGCATGTCCATTCTATAGTAAAACAACCATGGTGTTACGCATGGGACTCTCTGTAGTTGATAGTGGGCTTAATAAACGTGGGACACACATGTCCATTCTATAGTAAAACAACCATGGTGTTACGCATGGGACACTCTGTAGTTGATTGTAAGCTTAATACACGTGGGACACGCATGTCCATTCTATAGTAAAACAACCATGGTGTTACGCATGGGACTCTCTGTAGTTGATAGTGGGCTTAATAAACGTGGGACACACATGTCCATTCTATGGTAAAGCAACCATGGTGTTACGCATGGGACACTCTGTAGTTGATAGTAAGCTTAATAAACGTGGGACACACATGTCCATTCTATGGTAAAGCAACCATGGTGTTACGCATGGGACACTCTGTAGTTGATAGTAAGCTTAATAAACGTGGGACACACATGTACATTCTATAGTAAAACCATGGTGTTACGCATTGGACACTCTGTAGTTGATCGTAAGCTTAATAAACGTGGGACACACATGTCCATTCTATAGTAAAGCAACCATGGTGTTACGCATGGGACACTGTAGTTGATTGTAAGCTTAATACACGTGGGACACGCATGTCCATTCTATAGTAAAGCAACCATGGTGTTACGCATGGGACACTCTGTAGTTGATTGTAAGCTTAATACACATGTCCATTCTATTGACCCCCTTCAAACGCGTGCAAATACGCCATTTTGAGAGTCAAACAATGCTGAGTCATTGTGAAAGTGATGTGCGTGCGTGCGCGCTGTGTGTGTCTCTGGTGGGCGTAACACGGTTTAATTCACCAATGGGAGCCTTAGCATTGCGCTATGGACACACACAACGCGCACGCACATTGCTTCCACAACGACGTGGCATTGTTTGACTCCCAAAATGACGTCATTGGCACGAGCTCAATAGTAAAACAACCATTTCCAGAATGACATTTGTGGGTGCACATAAGCTTGACATTTTATAAAACATGTGACAACAACTGATAGTTATTGCTGAGCAGCCTGGTACAAGGCTTGAATTTTAAATATTATGTTATTTTTAAACACCACAATTCTCTATTTTGTCACCGTGTCTAAAAGCTTACCATTTGCGTATGTAAGATTCATTAAGTAGCCACTTGCAACCACTCGCACTTTCTGATTGGCTATGACGGGGTCAGGTGACATAGATCTGGATTTCAGCAGTTCCAGTAATCGCTCCACGCCCTCTGAATCGTGAATAGCCTGTCTAGCTTTGTCTGAAATCAAACCAAAAGGAAAACAAATAATGAAACTTGCAAAACACAATCACAACAAAATTTAGCAAAAGGGACCATTCATAAGATACACGATTTAAATGCAATAGGGGATCAGGATCAAGTGTGAATAGGGGATCAGGATCAAGTGTGAATAGGGGATCAGGACTAAGTGTGAAAGGGATCGTGATTTACCATGATCACAGCAAATGTTTCCCATTGCCCTGCAGACCTGTATGACAACGTCCGTGTCCTTGTGTGTCAGTAAACCATTCAGGATGGGAATAGCGTCTGCCTCCACAAACGGGTCTCGGATACTCTCTATAAAGGAAACATCACATTGCAAGGTACCGGTAGAAGAAAATTAGCTTACTGTTCACACTGTAAAGGGTATAATCTCACAAAAAAGAAACGCAATTTTCAAGTGTTTTTAAATACAAAAAAAAATAAAAATATGTTTAGCATTAGCTCGTGCGTCACTTTCAACCCTGCGCGTCAAAAGGTTTTTTTTGTTTGTTTTTTTTGTTTTATGTTTTGTTTTGTTGGCTTCATGTCAACTTGACTTTATTGCTTGGAATACCCCCCAAAAAAAAGCGAACAAAAAAACCCGAACAAAAAAACCGCGTCGCTGCATCATTTTGGGAGACTTCAACTTACACTAAACATAGTTCTTTTATTTGTTTGGCCTAACAAGGCACTGATCGACCAATCACTTTGGAATTGCTTTCAGGACCGTTCTGCTTTAGTGATTTTGTCCAGTCCAAGTGGACCAGAACCGATACTCGGTACCCTCTGGAGACCCGGGTACAATAGGGAACAAAAAGATGAAAGGTCTCCACAAGGTTCTTACGAAATAGATATATGGATTTCACTCAAAAAGGAGAAATGTCCAAGGTATACTTATCTGTTGCAAGCAAAGTATTTTATATAAGGGACGGTCGGTTGAAATTTCAGCTCAGGAAAGTAATTCTGGTTCAAATAGGAGCGTTTTGAAAATTGCACAATATCAGAAACGCACGGTATCCGCAAAAGCTTCATTTTATATAATAATTACCATTCTTTGCCATCTCAGCAATAACATTGCAGATTCTGCAGAGGGAATCTTGTTTGTTTGTTTGCTTCAGTAGATCCGTTAGTACACCCACTGAGCCTAGGCTGACAAGCCGTGCACTGGACTCCTCTAGGAAACAAAAAGAAAATTAAATTGCTTGAATTGTTTTTTTGAAACATTATACGTCCGTTATCCGTTTTGCGTCCATCCGTCGCGTGGCCATACGTCAAAACGGATGAGTTGAATTTGTTTCAGACATTGTTAAGTTTGTGCGGCATTTCGTTAATACCGAGTAGTAACAATATTTTTAAAATACCGATTAATACAGATTGCTCTCGCAGACAAACTAGGGGCGGACAAACTAGTGGGCGCGCAAACCACTGCGAAAAGAGTGTATGATTCGGAGTGGCACATTTACATTCTGTAGTTGATCTGGAGCGCGATGCCAGAAGTTGCAGTCAAAGGTCATGCTCTGTGTGTGCATGTACATTAACAGAACAATGTGGTCATGTACAGTGTGCAAGGCTGCTTGAATTTCGCGTGCTTTTCTTCCTCAATGGCTGTGGAGCGGATGCGGTAAAGATTAATTGCTTATCTAATCACAAATTGATCCCGAGCTCAGGGTTCGCCCCTCCGCCGACGCAAGACCAAATCTCAGGGTCTGATCCGGGGTCAATTTCGGTTCCGAGAGCGTTTGCACTCAGTTTGTGATCCAGAGCTGATCCCGAGCTCAGTGTTGGACCCAGAGCTCGGGATCAAGTGTAAATGGGCTGTTAGTATACATACCATCTTGTTCCAATGCTTGCAACATACAGTCCAGGCAGGACACAGGGTCGTCATCATCAGAACCTAGTTGTAGTTTCTCCACTGCCTGCGCCAAATTATCTAACAAAATAATAAAAAAGAAATGTTCACATTAAAAATACCAGTACACTACCCACAAAACGTTAGGGATATTGGTGTGGTACAATTTTGGAATTATGTTTTTTGTTCAAATGACTGTTTTTACCTATTCCTGTAACAAGGTGTGTCTGTAATGCCGTGTTGCCCTTAAAAAGTTCTAACACAAATTTTATATTTCCCCATCAAAGTGCCCTTTACTAAGAGAAAATTGCAGTGCCCTTGTGAAAATGAATTTCGAGGCCCGACAATGTGCGTAGACCTTTATCAGGGTGCGGCCATCTTCTTTTTTTCCCTATTCAAATGAACGTTACCAAAGCGAGGCTTGCAGGAAAAAATGCTCATTGTGTGCATCACAATGACACACATGTAGTACGATCAAGAAAACATGTAGTACCATCAAGAAAACACGTAGCACGATCAAGAAAACGTGTGGCTCGGATCATGAGTGATGACTGTCTCAGAACAATGGTAGATTACACGCGCTATCGCATGGTCGCGCAGACGCACCGATCGTGCCCGACACGTACCATAGGGAACAAGATAAAGATGGACGCACCGTTATAAAAGGTCAACTATCCAGGTTCGACTACATGTACAAAGATTTTAGGCAAAAATTAGCTTACCCATGGTTGCACAAGATGCGTCTAAAACACAGAATGTAGTTCTCTTCTCACAGCTTCAAAATGGCAGATTTAGGACTCTGTGGATCAAAATGAAAACAAAAAACAAAAAAATGAACACTTGCTTTACAAATATTTCTAAAATTACATTGTAGACAAGCATTGTGTCAAAAATAAGACCAGGGGTGGTATTTAAAGGCACAGGCTCGTCGGCAATGCGCACGCGCCAAATTCGTGCCACGAAATACGCAGCTCCATGCCTTTGCTATGGAGCTGCGCACATTGCTGACGAGCCTGTGCCTTTAATTCAAGACCTAAGCCATGTCCGAATTTGATTTTTTGGGGAAAGCTTACCGAGGCGATGGGCACTTTTCCCATTTTAAGTCCTAGGATGTTTTCCTCTCAGTAAATTTTCCTGAGTCCAGCGGTTACTTTATTTCCTCGCCAATTGTTGCCCAGAAAAATTGACCACGTAACCCTGGTAACTTTTCCCGAGACGCTAAGCCCAGTGCGGACACAGCGAGTCGATAAAAGCGGCTCTGGAAATACATGTGAACCAAGTACGAGGGCATTAGGATGTCACAAGTTTCCGGTGTTTTGTTGCTCTTTTTGGTCGCAGACAATCTTGACAGATATTGATACAATCTGAAGTTTATGGTGATACTAATGATGACATCTTACAGTATATACCGTAGTGCACATATCTATCCTGCGGGATACTCGTGGCGCTTTACAATATCATTACCCTGGTCATTGGGCACAACTCCCTGGGGAGTATGCAGCCCCAGCAGCCTGACACAAGCGCTCAAAGGCTGCAACCCTTGAAGGTACCCATTTATTACTGGGTGGAGAGAGGCAACTTATGGCAAAGTGCCTTGCTTAAGGGCATACGCACCATGGTCGCGGCTGGGAATCGACGCCCATACTGTACACCATAAATGCATTGTATTTTTTCCAGATAATTAAAGGATGTCCATGTTGTGTCTTATGACAAAAGAAAACACATTAACGCATCATATTGACTGCGCGGTTACCTCTCCCATGGTAACATTTCCCCCCGCGTCAAAAAATCCAAAAGCCGACAGTGGTCAAATTTGGCCATTTATCATTTTGACCATCGTCTCGGTAAAACCTTCCAAAAAAGAAGTCTGGTGCGGACATTGCTTTTGTACTAACCCGCAGCAACATACATGTACGTAGTACATGTATGCATTTATATCTTAACATTAATGTTATCATTAGGCGTGGCATTTAAGAACTACATATAATATACACACTGCAGACAATTGTGTTGGTGTGCATTTCTCCAAATCAATACACACACTGTCTGGCCAATCCATAATGCCCCATACAACTTACAAGGAGTGCATTTAGTATCAATATGTGCAATGGGGCATGTTGCAATGGGGCATTAGTAATGATAATACATGTACCCCCTGACTTGCAAATTACATCCCAGACCACTTCAGCTGAGTCAACAAAGGATAACTAGTGTACCTAGGGATTCAAAGCCATTATGAAAATTAATGGTGAACAACCATGCAGTTAACTTAAAAATAAAGGGGCCCATATGGAAGATAATAGACCCTATGCAGGGGCGGCCATGACAGGGGGCAATCAAACAGATCAAACTACATGTATCTCTGTATTTCAAACACAGAATTCTTGGGTTGCACGTGATGTCACAAGCCTGTCGCGTGACATCAAGAACTGTCGTATCCGCCATTATTGTGTCAATCCATCGTGTGAATTTGTGCACATGTATGTACGTATGGCACTGATAATTTTACCATCAACCCCGATAATTTTACCCTAAAAAACAAGTCTCAACATTTTTTAAAACTTGCCAACAAAAGCACGGTATATGCCAGTTTCAAACAGTCTATCAACACTTAAAAGTCATGCCAACTTTTTTTTCTTGCACAACATTTGCAAAATTATGAGTCAACATTCAAAAAGATACCTTGCAACAATTTGTGAAAATGTGGCAATATTTCACATGACCAGTCGCAGGCACATAACGCACATGTTCCATCACTCACAAACTCGCGCGGGTGCAGGTCAACTCGGGTGCAGGTCAACTCGGTCCCAAGCCAACTCGCTCCCCAGTCAACTCGCTCGCCCCCCAGTCAACTCGGTCCAAAACCACTCATCGCTAGGACAACTCGACCGAAATGAAAATTGCGTTGATGCGTTGATACGATATCCGGCCATGATTTTTGACGGTAAATTTATAAAATGTTGAAACAATTTTTGAGACTTGTTTTTCAGGGTTAATGGTAAATTTATAAAATGTTGAAACTTGTTTTTCAGGGTTGACGTTAAATTATCAGTGTTTAATTATTTCCGCTTTGGCGTGTCATATTGATGGCAGTGGTATCAAACACAACATGAATTTATTTATGTCCAAGATAGTTTGAAAATTAACAACTGAAATTGCAAAAACACAATTTACATACCGGTACTTAACACAAAAATCGTTTATCGAGAGGCTTTCTGAAATATTGCTGTGTACAGTATGTATGTAGATAAAAATAAAATTCCAGGCTACATGTAGTTTACCAATATTCTTCTTTAGATATGTTATGCCCTTATTCCAGGAATCTAAAATGTTTCAATACTTTCATCTAAAAAATGACATATTGGGCCTTTATGCACTTGAATTTGATGAAATAGGCCGATTGTGGTAAGTTACATGTATTTTGCAATGGATATCATTTTGCTGTTAGTATGACAGGTAATTAATAAATTTGTCGTAAACAGAATTGATGAAAATTCATGTCCTTTGTGAATACATAATTCAAAATGCACAAGTTAATTGAACTGGCTACTATGGTACATAATGCACCTATTGATCGAAGACGCAGTAATAATAAGCCCTAGCTGCTGATTTCGTGCACCTGCCACATATTAAAGTTTGTTCATTTCATTTGTGAGTCCCCCAAGCTAAATTCATGGGGTACCGTGGCCGAGGTGTTTAGGTTGTTGATTCGCAACATGGGTGAAAACTTGGTGTTGTGGGTTTGATACCCAACCGTGGTACCTGTGCCCTTGAGCAAGGCACTAACCCACAATTGCTCCATCCTTTGGAAGGGATACATACTAGTACAAAGCGTTGGTCCAGTGTGTTGTGTAACATACTTAAAAGATCCCAGAGGCATTCTTTCATGAAGAGCAAGGTGATTAGGCCAACCAAAAAAACAAAACAAAAAACTCTGTCACTTTCAACCTTGCGCGTCAAAGCTTCTTCTTTTTTTTAACGCCCAAAACAAACCCAAACTATATTGTTAGTGCGCATGTCACTTTTAACCCTGCATATCAGATTTTTATTTTTTTATTTTTTTGAGTGTTTCGATTAAAAACATGCCTGTTGGCTTCATGTCAACTTGACTTTATTGCTTGGAATCCACAAGTACAAAAAAATAAATAAAAAATAAGCGTCAACGCATCATTTAAGGAGACTTCAACCTACACTAAAAATAGTTTTTTTTTGTCTCTGGCCGTTGGCTGCCAATGGTGCCACCCATTTAGGTATCTCGATGTTTAGGTGGAAGATACTTTAATAGTTTCATGCAATAGACCTAAAACATAATGAGCCAGTTTTAAACGCATGTTTAAGACTGGCCAAACACTCATTCTCCCCAACACAAGATAAATCACCTTCCTTACTTTAAACAGATAGCAATACATTTGGTAAATCAATTTTACAGCATACATGTACATGCAGAGCCATTAATTCAAGCTCTTTTTACATGTAGCAGCCATGTGTAATAAATCCACGAGGGACACGTAACACGTACCGGTATCATGGCTTGACAGTGATAGACACATGATGATCACAGTCATGCTATACTGGTTGTACATTAATGCACTGTGGTTACTCAATACCAACTGCATGACGATCACCGCCCAAAGCCACTGACTACCGTACAGTACGTTTCAACGCTAGGCCTTCGTTTCTTGTCAACAAGTGGAGCACATGCCCTGAATGTGCTGGATCCCCTAATGTGATTTCCTGTGCAGACTGCGACGGGTGCATCTCTAACATGTTGGCACATAATGTCTAGATATATGTGCGCTAGTCCTGTTGTATATGAACCCTGAATGTATTAAAATAACATTACACATACACACATACTCAGCGTTCGAATTAGCACTGGTCCGTTGGCCAAATGACAGTTGAAATCATCTCGGGCCAGTTGGAAAGCCTCCCCAAATGGTCCGGCTGTCCAGTTAAAATATAACTTGTACTGGGGAGAACCTCATGACTACCAAATGTTCCTAATTTATTCACTCAAATGTGGTTATTGCAAGCATTAAAGGTCGACTGTGTAAAAAGAACAAACGGAAATTTTAACCGGGCCACTTGAAATGCCGACGGCCCTGTTGGCCAGTTGGGAAAAAAGTTAAGGGCAAACGCTGCATACTGCATACAAATACCGTATGTTCTACTGATGGGAAAAATGTTAAGTTCATCTGATATTGTGTCTTTCAATAAAAACAAGAGCTAATTGACATTTTGATGCATTTGTAAAAATGGCTTTTCCAAATTACATTTTAATGGAATTCCTGTGCAATATTTTAATGTATACATGTACTTATGTACATACATTTATGTACATACATACATGTACTTATGTACATACATACATGTAGTGTACCCGGTAGGTTAAATTTCAAGGCCCTACTAAGTATCATTTGCAAGATAAAACTTATTACAGATTCGTGGAATAAGAGTGTAACATATCTAAGGAAGAATGTTGGTAAACTAGCCTGAAGAAAATTTAGCTGTACTGTAGATGCATCAATGCTTCAGAAAACCTTGAAAATCTATATGGATTTTGTGTACAAGTGAATGGTAAAAACCGCAAGTAATATTTTAATAAAATATTTAAAACCGCAAGTAATATTACCCGCTATGAACATACCACCACATATACATACATGTACTATCAAAGCAAATCGCTCAATCAATCATCCTTTCCGAATAACATTACAAAAATCAGCTTATTTGCACCCAACTAGCACACACATACACAGACGCAATGTAATTTGATACATACACGTACGGTACGGTACCTGATCAAATGTAATGCAGGCCTATTGCGAGACATGTACAGCATACAAGTAGAAATCTTCTGTCTTATCAAATGCGAAGTCAATTTCCTTTCAGAGCTCCGACAGCCTCTCCTTTCCCTCTTTGACTGTAACAAATCGAGCCAGAAAAATTTTAATGCACGGCTGAAGAAGACGCGGCACACATCTTGAGCTGTTATTAAAATGTTATACTGCTGAAGAGCGATGGCGCACAAGGTGTGCGTACGGTGGTCAGCCGATCGCCAAAGGTCAAATATATTCAACTTGTGCCGGGGGGACAATGTAATGAAATGTCCGTGTACGCAAACTCAAGTATATTTGATATGTTTTGTGGGTTTTTTCAGACGCGAGCTGTATTTTAATTAAAACTGGAAGGCTGTTTTTGCAGCTGAAGGTCGACCATTGATTTTTATGTATTTTGGGAAAAATTGTTTTTTTTTTCTGCTCAATTTACTACGCAATATGCCATTTCAATTTTTGCGGTTCATTTCTTGTGATTGAAAGGCAAATTTTCATATTTTAATGTCAAACCAAAAATCAATTCCCTCCGAGCAACAAAAGAAACGAAAACACTGTCTGCACTTTTTTAATTAAAAAAGCAGTCAATCTGAGAGTGGAAATTTTCAGCACACAGAAGCTTTATGGACGTCTTGCATAATGAAGCTGTTATGTGAATATTTCAACTATACTTTTTATTACACTAGAAATTTGGGTTTTGTTTTTTTGCTCGATAGAGAATTTACTGCGTTATTTAACTCAATGAACCTCTGCTCAACTCAAACTTGAGATTTCAATAAGATCCGAGGTAATGAAATACCACTATATTCTAAACAGTACGTGTTTTCAGGAATTATTCATACAGAATAATAATGCAAGCTTGATGCCACATTCATCAATTTCTCAAGGTGTTCTGGTAAATACAGTAGCTTCCATACGCATATTGCTATGCAAAAAGAAATGAATCCAGCAATTCTTTGCACAAATAATTTTATGCGTCAAATTTACGCGCAAAAAGGCGTTATATACAGAGCATCCCCCAAAAAAGATCCAGGCCAAACCAGACAACATGATCCTGATAGGGAATCTTTTTACATGAAAACAGTTTTTTATCAAAATCAATCAAGAATTCAGTCCTGAGTAGAAGTCATTGTTTGTGCAGCATAAGTCACACCTCTATTAATGTATGTAGTCTATGAACCAGATCTGTATTATTTGACAACAATAACTGACCGCCAATAGACCTTTATCACGGTGCGTCCATCTTTGTCTTGTTCCCCATACCGGTAGTACGTGTCGGGCATTTGTCGTGCACGAACAGTGCGTCTGCGTGATAGCGCGTGTAATCTCGCATTAAAAATCGCTGTCCACGCTGCGCGCAACGCCTGTTCCATTGTGATGCACACAATGAACAATTTATAACGGGACCAAACTATTTTTTTCTGCATGCCTCGCTTTGGTTACGTTCAATTTAATAGGAGAAAAGGGAAGATGGCCGCACCGTGATAAAGGTCTATAGGCAGTCACTGGCCTTACTCCATTTCAGCCTGATTTTATTAATAAGATTCTCGATCAGGATCCAGGGGAACCTAGATTTTTGGCTTGCCTGGTTCGGCCTGGATATTTTATTTACGGCCTGGATATTTTATTTACGGCCTGGATATTTTATTTACACCCTGTATATATTGCACTAGCCTAAATTAAACCACCATTTCAGGACAATTTAATTTAAACAAATTTGATTCCGTTTTTTTTCCTCTCATACAAATGCCTCGGAGCGAATTTTATAGTTAACCATTTTATCAAGTGGTCACTACAGGAAATGAAATTCTTTTGTGAATTTGCGCCACTTTAGAGCTATTCTCCCAATTGTTAGTGTTCGTGGCACTGTTTCTATTTGATCGGTCTTATCAATTTATAATCTACCCTTTTCAAGAGCCAAAATTTATGAAACCCAAAAAGAATTTTTTATCAGGCAATCTGGCAAAATTGAATTTCGAAAAGAAAGTTACAAATCGACATCCATAATTTTTGTTCGTCCCTGCGCTGCAGAACCAATTTAACAAATTTCTAATTTAACGGCTTATATTGTGCTTTTAAGAGAACTGATCAAGTGATTCGAGAATGTTTAAGTTATATTGTCTGTGGTTCTCAGCAAATTTGAAATTTTTCTCCAAACGAAATTGTAAAGCATTAACTTTATTAATAAGAAAAAAACATAATACTTTGTGGCCATTTTTGCGCCTTGCCTAGACTTGCCCAAGTCTGACTTCCCACCCTCTGGACTAATGGCCTGTCTAGACAGGCCACCAGTCCAGAGGGTGCGCTGCGTACTATGCGCATTGCAGACCAAACACAGGAAGGCAGACTTAGGCAAGTAGTTGAATTATTATGTTGAATTATTGGCGAACTACCAATAATTCGAAATATTGCCAGTAATTTTTTTCGTTCATGTCTCATTTGAAAGCTAATAAATTTTATCATGTTTATGTTTCTAGAAAAATATAAATTAAAGAAAAATATTTTTTTGAGGTGCCACACCCAAAACGCAAGGACAATACATCTTTAAAAATCGGCACGAAACATCGAAAAATTATACTGATAAATTTCGTCCCTGCAGAACCAATTTGAAAAAAATTGTTCCTTTCAGGAAACTGATAAAGTAATTTATGAAATGTTAAGCGATGTCCATTTTTCTGATATCGGTAAGTCCAAAAAACGAAGAAGAAAAAAAGCTGTTTCTTTCTACATCGATATAAAACTACATGTACGGTATCTGGGCTCTATTGTTTTCAGCAAAAACAAATTGGGATAATGGCCAGCATATTTTTACCCATGTTTTTACCTTGCACATAACAATTAACATCACTGCAGGTCAGGTTTTCAGAATGTTTTAAAAGCATGTGATTATGAAAACAAACACACAGGAGTGAGCCACTTTTTTCAAGCTTTGAGGGGGTAAAAAAAATCTACGGAATTTCAGTACTATTTGTCCATTAAATTGTCCAAAAATTATGTTTCAAAATCAACGGGTACATGTGCGATCATCCACATGCGTGGTTCAGGCGCCTGAAACACGCACATGTGGATGGATCGCACATGTACCCGTTGATTTTGAAACATAATTTCTGGACAATTTAATGGACAAATAGTACTGAAATTCCGTAGACACACGCAAGGTGAGTGTCTCAAGAACTATCAGACGGAGTTTGGTGGCGATTGGGCAGCGGATTATTGCGCTAGCAAGAAAAGTTTCTGTCCGATCTTAAACTTCAGGCGCTGCCATATTGGAAAAAAACCACATGACCTATGGGGGATAAGTATCCCCCATAGTTCTAGGGGTAGTTTTGATCCCTTATTAATCCCATAATGCTTTGCAAAAGGGCGCCCTCTGTTGGTGAAACACGATCAGCAATAGACCTTATGCCTTTGCTATGGAGCTGCGTATTGCGTGGCACACATTCAATGACATTTGGCGAGCGCGCATTGCTGACGAGCCTGTGCCTTTAAGCAAATATTTTTGTTAAACAGCTTGATGAAATTGGCACCAGGGCCTTTTTCCAAATCTCGACTTAGGCTCCGGCTCAGGCTCCATGTAAACCCTATGGAGATGGAGACGGAGACGAAGCCGAGATTTGGAAAAGCCCCCTGTTCAAGTCACGCCAGGAACGACTTCACTTCGCTTTACCATGTTTACTCACTTGATCAAGTTGATGCAGGTACCAAGGAATCACCAGCATACCAAAGTATTTTTTAGTAGAACACGGAAGGATTAACTCAAAGAAATCACCGGTTTGCAGCTTCCAAGTTCCAATGCGGTCGATATCGGATACGCGGACTGAATACTGAGCTGGTCGGAGCGCGCGCGGTTCCGTCGAAAATGTACCATAGCTAGCGCCCTCGTGCGGTCGCTCCTGAAAGGAATTTAAGTTAGTCTCCTCTCCAGTCGCTACCTAGGTCGACCATGTTTTTACTGGCAGTCTTCTCTCCAATCGTTACTTGGGTTGACCATGTTTTAAACGACTTGGTCTCCTTTCCAGCCCTTACTTGGGTCGACCAGGTTTTAATTAGTCTTTTCTCGAACCGCTATTTGGGTCGACCAGATTTTATTGGTCGTCTTCTCGAAAGCTGTTATTTTGGTCAACCAAGTCTCAAATAAATTTCTGCGTGAATTGATTCTGTGGTTTTTAGTGCGTCGTTTCACTCCAAATTTCCTCCAAACTGTTTTATAAAAGCAATGTGCATCAAATTTACTTGTCAAATGGCTGTGTGAATCCAGCCTAAACAAGTCTGCCATGATATCTCTATTTCTGGACGTGCCAAGTTAACATTTAAAGACAGAGGCTCGTCGATGCGCGACAGACAAATTTGTGCCACGATTTTCACCGCGCTCCATAGTCCATACCTTGCCCTGGCAGCTGCTCTTATGGTCCCAGAGGGTGTAGGGCCATGATGCAGGCTAATAGCCTCGTCCATTCTGCAAATAGGGTGTGTATCTTTTTTAAATCAAATATTTATCACAGAAAACACACCCTTTGTAAATTCATGACATTTAGTTTCAGCCAGATTCACATATGTCATATAGATGGTTGAATTGACCATGGGAACTCTTTGGTACAAACGACATACAATAACCATGGAGGCCTTCCTCCACGCAACAACACACATAACTAAGCGCATGCGCGTGATTCGATTAGCCTAGCGACGCATAAACATATGTGGCGAGCTTGTATAATAAATGAGCCTCCACCCTCTGGGATTGTAAGAGCAGCTGCCCTACTCGGGCAAGGTATGGAGCGTGGTGAAATTCGTGGCACGAATTTGTTCATGGTGTATTGACGAGCCTGCGTCTTTAATCCTGAAAAGGAGACTTTTTACTTCTAATCTCAAACCAGTAAAACAAAAACAAAAAAAGAATGGAAAAACACTTCTATTTGTAACTGCAGGGCCTTAGCCATTTTATGTCAAAATTTACAACGTGGGAAACGGTGCACATTTTAACTACAACATGTATATGCTTGCGAGTAAAGCCCGCCGCACACCTTTGCGATTTACCGGATAATCGGATCATCGGACCACTTACCGGAAAGGTGTGCGCTGAAACAATTCGGGCCGGTTTGACCGCACACCATAGACCGGAGCAAATCAAACTTGTTTGATTTTTCCGGATCCGATGGTCCGGTGTCCGATGAGCCGGTAAATCGCAAAGGTGTGCGGCGGGCTTAACAGCAATGAGTTTGGTCGCTTATTTTTGTACCGTAATTCTGTAAGCTATGTATATACACACAACATTCCCAATTAATGCTGTTATGCCCATACTATGCCAACGTTCCTAACTTATTGAGGCTTTCCCAGCAATAAGTTAGAGCTCGCCGAACTATCGTTGGGAAAGCCTAAACAATAAGTTAGGAGTGTTTGCGTAGTTGGGCCTAACGGTACCATTAAAGAAAATAGACTTTTGTTACAGAAACATTTAAAATTGGCAACAAGCTGGGGTCAGATCAATTATGACATCCAATTTATTGTAGTATTATTACGAAATTTTGTGCGTGTCACTGTGACCCCAAATTTTTGTGATCGTAAACTGCGATAATTCTCATCGGATTACAATAAATTTGCAAAACAACGCATGTGACCACATCTCGTTGTTATCGTATTACAATCCATCCCATAAGCCCCTGCTTGAATTGATGCCTGGAATGTTGTGTGTGGCAAGCGTTGTTTATGACGTGCCGCTCAAACCACATGGAGCTTGACGCGAGACGCTTGGCACACAAAGCTCGACAAGGAACACGCATGTTTGTCCAGGTCACAAGCCGATTACGAACTTGTGGTGTATGTGTGTGACCCCGCTTTATTTACAATACGACAATTCGATTAAAATAAGTAAGTCGTGTGACCCCCGGTCGTCGTTGGAAATATTACTTGTAATTGTATCATAATCGTATCACGATCGAGTAATTACAAAAAAAATCCCATGTTTTCCCTTAGCTAACACTTGTGCAACAGATTTTCGTGTATATTAGTGTAACCAACTTGGTGAAATCAAAATTGCTACTAGATTTAAAAATAATTAGGAAAAAAATAAGTTTAGCGTAAGTTGAAGTCTCCCAAAATGACGCGACGACGCGCCTTTTTTTTCTGGCATGCACATTAAAACAAAATCATTATTAACCATTTAAAATCCATGAAAAGTGAAAATCCTTACATGGGACAACATGTGAGCACATTCTAGTCCTCACTGCACTAAAACAATGATTTTCATAAAACAATGATTTTCATGTGTTAGGTAACGGTAACGCACTTTAAAGATCCCAGAGCATTCTTTCGTGAAGAGCAAGAGGATTCCCCGCCGTCTCTGGCCGTTTCTATACTTCATGGGTTTCCTCACACTTGCGAGTGACAGTGCAATCGGCACTTTAGAGGAATCCTTGGTATGAATACCAGAAAGAAATAATAAAATCCCCACCCTGGGTCAAAAAACCCTAACAAGATCCCACCTAAGGGGTGGGGGAGCAGGGGAGAGAGCACTCGATAGGTGCATTATAGCTACGTCTGAACAATCTTTGAGTTGAAAACATTTTTAAAACATTTCTGCACCAAATGTTTGATAATGCTGCCATTTTTTGCTCTCATTTTAGAAAATGAATAATCAGAGATGTAAGAACACTTGGTTTCAAAAAATAAAGAAGGAAAACGAGTAAATGCCAACACAATTCAGACGAGGACGGGCAATTCCATTAATTAAGATTTGCATTTCAGAGACTTTGATGGCTTGTAATGCTTCACATATTCAAGTTGTTTGATTTTAAACACATGTTCTTCAAGCATCATTGATGGAAGTGTAATTCCTGAAAATCCCGGCCATTGTGATCCAATTCTCAACAACCATAATGGGTCAAAAAATCCTTTGGTTTCGGACGTACTAATTGTGTACGTCCGAAACCGAAGTTTTTCAAAGTCTCTGAAGTGTAAATATGAATTTATGGAATTGCCCGGATATTAAAAACTGCCACCAAGACTGACACTTACGAAGCACATGCATGTACTGTAAATATACCGACCAACAAAAGACATGCAATTTTTTGCCACTTTTTGAATGAAAAAAAAAGAGAAAAAAATCAATTTTGGAGTAGAAATTTTCAGCACACTGACATTTAATGCAGTAATGCACAATGAAGCAGTTGTGTGAATATTTCGATGTCAGTTTAATTACAAAAAATTAAACTGTAAATTTGTGTTTTCTTTTGTTGCTCGGTACAGAACACAGAAAGACCACTTTAAAAATATAATTCCAATTTTGTCAGTGCTAAGAATTTGCATAAAAAAATTGAATATTCTTAAGTTTCCATGACAACTCAGCTGTCGTCGTCGTCTTCATCGTCGTCTTCCTCTCCTTCACCTTCTTCGCCAAAGTCGTCGTCCGAAATCTGTGGAAAATCAGAGGAATTTTTTCAAAACGTAGCAAACTTGGGGACAATACAGTTTGGTCCAGTACATAGTGTGTTTGGCCTTCAGACAAGAGGTCCATGGTTCGAAGCCTCTCACTTTCTTCTTAGTATAGACCCTCTGAAGGGGCGGCCATGACAGTGGGCAGTCACATTGCATCATGCACAAGTAGGTACTTTGTGGATCTATTGTCACATCATATAAATATACATACCTGTCCCCTGTTATGGCCGCTGGTGCAGAGGGTCTATTGCCGTGTGCATGACCGTACTCACGCAGTCTTTAAACTGTGACTATACATTGCCAGAACGCGTTTACACGTCCTCTGGCATCAAGTGGTTAAAATCTACGCCGAGCATAAAGTTTGCACCCAACAACATGAGCTAAAACAAAATGTATAAGTTTCACTTACTGCCTGGCCGAGTTCCTTGAGTTTGTCCTTGTACTTGTCTTTCTTGAAGTCCGTATCAGTTAACAGCACCAAGAGATCGTCTTGCTCTTTCCGTACAGTGTCTAGTTCCGCTTGAAGAGAATTGACGCTCTCTCGCAGTTCGCCATCGACCTCCGAACCTCCATCGCTTTGGGGAATGTTCTTGAGTTCCTGCAGTTGAGCTTCTAGAGTATGGTTGGTGGCTTGAAGACGCTCGTTTTCGGTACTCAGTGATTCTTCATGCGATAACCGGGATTCAAAGTCACTTTTTTGTTTAGCTAAAAGGTCATTGGAATGTTTCTGTGGGTAGGACAAGAATTTTTGATAAACCATTCAGCAAAATTTTTAAAACGTTCCTAATTTAAAAAAAATAATTTTGGGTTAAACCGTCACTAACTTAACTCAACCACTGAACGACTTCGGCTGCCAACAACCAAAGCAAACAATTGGTTTAATCATGTAAAAAACCTGTTTCTGCCTATGGTCTCATAAAGAAGCCTCTAGGACAGGCAATTAACTTACATCTTTTTCTGCTGATTCGTCTACCATTTTCCGTTGTCTCTCCAGTTCGGTGTTGGCGTTGGCCAGAGCTAGTCTTAGTATCTCATTCTCCTTCTGCGTGTCCTCAAAGTGTTGCCGCAACTCTTCGGATGAAATATTCTCCATATCGTTTAATGTCAGCACAGACTTTGCATCGGAAATGGTTAGATCGTTCATCTGTTAAAGGGAGAGAAGCATAAAAATAATAATTGGGGCACGCCGGGTAGGGGTTTGGGTCGTATATCTGAGAGGGGTGGTTATTGCATTGAAGGGTTTATCCCTCTGTAGGGCTTGTTTAGCTCAGGTGATAGTGATATTGGGATTGTACTTTGAGAGAAACGACTTATTGACGATACATACTAATTTTTCAATTCGAACATCCTTTTCTTCCAGCTGCGTCTTGAGTGTTGTTTTGTCGTCTTTCAGAGAAGCCATCTCTGATTCTAGTTCAGTGATTCTCTGTGTCTCAGCGGCTGTGGCGAGGTTGGTCGATTCAGTTGAGTTTGGGACGTCACCCTGGCCTGTCTGTACACCTTGTTGGGGGGAAAACACATTCTGCGTTATCAACTACTGTTATTCTATGTCCTACTTTTGATCACTAGAAAAATTGTTTCGTTCGACAAAGATTACTTAATCATCGTTCGTGAATGAAGCGTGCATTCACATCTCACCTAACAAAGATCGAATGAAGCCTCGTCCCACATGCGCGTCGAAATTAAGTGTACGACGCGCTGTGGTTTTTGCGTGGTGCGTCAAAAACAACGCCAAATCACTTCGTTGAATGAAGGGAGTGCTCACATTACAAATTTGCTTCGTCGAATGAAGCAATCTCTTCGTCGAATGGTTTGGCGTGATTCTGGTGCGTCTGTATGACACGGGAGTAACTGTATTACCTTGCTGCGCTTTAATAAGCGCATATTGGTCTTTCAGCTGTTGAATCTGCATTGCTTGCTCCCCCAGGAGTATCTCAGATTTCTTGTATTCTTTCTCTAGACTTGAGTATTTGGTCTTCAGCTCTCCTAGTTGGAGGTCCTGTCAGGTCAAAAACAAACAAATGAACAAATGAATAAACAGTATACAAATATAACATGGTTTAGGGGTGGATAGTATACAAATATTGACTGCAATGAGGGGCATGGTTAGGATAACAGGCCCAAGGTGATCTCGAAGCCATGACTGTGCCCCGAGGAGGAAGCCGAGGGGCATAGTCATGGCTTCGAGATCACCTTGGGATTGTAATCTTAACCATGACCTGAGTAAACAGCAGTCAATATTTGTTTTTTATATAACGAATGTGTAAATTCATCTGATTGGTTAAAGTAGACTTGACAATTTGTAGTCCATCGAATGTTTATTTCGTAAGCTGGTCTACGGTGGAAAGGTTGGTATTTACAGCATAATATTGGTAGCACATTATTTCACCAGACACTTTATGCCGCTTCACATTAGCCGCTTCTGTTACTTCCTTGAGGACTTCATCATCTACGAAATCAAAACAACTTTGAGATTTCGCCATTTCTGGCCTGTTCTTAACACATGTAGAGTGAAATGTTTACACATAGGTTCACAGCTATGCTACACATGCAAAGCATGCGTCCGGAACCCGTTAAACTGACTACATTCGGGGCATGGCAAAGACTATGCCCGGGGCATTCTACAGGCCCGCCGGCGTCTAGCTAATTCAATGCTCCTCAGTTTTAACCAATCAGATGACAGGAATCTACACATGAGGTAGATAGTCCATGTTATTATGAAACAGCCCAATACTGACCTGTTGTCTAATAATCTCTTTGTACTGTGTCACTATGGAGTCATGATCTTCAATGGTTTTCTTTGTCTCCAAATCGTCCTGGTCTGATACGGCCTTCATGACAACGCCTGTAAGCAATCCAAAATATGAATCAACAAACTATTAAAGAGTGGTAGCATAGCCGAATGGTCTTGGAAGCAAATGCCCCGAGGATTGCTGGCTCAAGTTCTGGGATGGTATTCACACAACTCAATGCAAGCGGGGTACTTATAGCTGTTATCGCAATGGTCACTGGGGAACAAAGACGGAAAATGGAGACTTTCTAAGATCAATAACTGAGTAAAGATCGGAATCTGTAAGCTTCCAATGTCTAAATTGTTCTCTGCTTAAAGAGACATCTGCAAACAATTTTTATAAAAAGCACTACACCCTCAGCTGGCAGTTTCTCCCACAAAAGTACCATTTCCACGGGACAGAAAATTGTGGTTTTTACTACTGGCTATCAAGTCAGGTTTTTCTGGTCAACTCATGAAGTAAAATTTTGGGTAACTGCAAATGATGTATTGGGGCTTTAAAGGCCCTATTTATCATTTGCAAGATACAACTTTTTGCAGGTTCGTGGAAAAAGAGTGTAAAATATCTAAGGAAGAATGTTGGTAAACTAGCCTGAAGAAATGTTAGCTACTTAGATGCATCAATGCTTCAGAAAACCTTGAAAATCTATATATGGATTTTGTGTACAAGTTAATGACTTTTTAGACAACCACCTTCGGTTGTCAATTTTCAGCATGAAATACCATTTTGGACGGAAATAAAATAATGTGGTGTTTGTTACCATTGCTATCAACACTTTGAGTAAGGTTTTTCTTGTCAACTCATGAAAAACAAAATTGGGTCACTGCAAATGATGCACTGGGCCTTTAAAGCGGATTTACTGAATATCTTACTTTCAAGTTGTTTGAAGAGCAGAGTGAACTCATAGTCTACCATCATGACGTCGTCTGAAGGGAATCTTAGCTGTGGTTTCTGGGCCGCTAGTGTGTACAGTTCATGCTTGGATACCATGTCCAGTTTCTCGACAAACGAATCCAGTCCGATTCTTTTCGTAATGAGCTGCTGCATGCTTTCTCTGTGGGGAACAAACGAGATAATTATATATTGGATGGCTTTTAGGGTGATATGAGAATATACCACCTGAGTCATGAGAATACTGAACCGGCGAGTTCGGTATTTTCATGACGAGTGCGGTATATTCTCATATCACCCGAAAAGACATCCAATATTATTATTGTTATGTAAAATGAAGCTTATACCTTCTTTGTTTTGTAAAGTTTCCGCAAGATTTTTGTCAACGTTTACAACTGCATGCGCTTTTGGTACTGACGTACAGTATTTTATTTTATTTTAAACTCGTCAGACTCTTAGCAAACTCATGCAACTCGTTCTAATTTAACAATTCAATAAAATACCTCCCCAAAATGCTATCCATGGGAAGAAAACAGGAAATTTGCAATCTCCAATTTGGATGTGGAAGCAAAATGGTTGGTGTAATCACTGCACTGCTTTATGGAATGGATGAATTAGTTGATGGTTTTATTTACGATATCCTTGAAAATGAATGGATTGAGAGCGCGGAATTTCAGAATGGTAGAGAGAATATGACAAATGATATGGTATCAAAATCTCACCACCCATGGGGAAAATGGGGGAGGGGGGTCACAAATGTGACCTGGACATAATCCTTTAAGGGTCCAGTACGGATATCTAAACATGCTCCCTTACTTTGTGAAGCTTGTGTTGGAGTTGTCATTGAATTGCACACAGATTCCCAACAGGAATGCACACAAACCCTGGGCTAATGATTCCTGCTCATCGGCATTCTCCGCTACTTGGGCCGTCAGCTGGTTAATACATGCAGTTAAGGATTCACAAAAGTAAACAATCAAACTTGGGATGAGAGAAAAATGGTAAGGGCCTTACAGGGATTCAAAACCGAGACCTCTGACTCACCGGGCAGATGCTCTACCAGTTGAGCTATAAGGAACAGTTGGTAAACTCCCTCAAATTTTTCCAATGGATTCAATTTTTCTCTCGGTGTTACATGGTAGCGCAACTGGGCAAAGTAACGAACACAACATCTGGTATGGTGCCTGATCAGCATTGAAATGAAACAACCAAAATCGTAAAGGCCTTATCAGGATTCGAACCCGAAACCTCTGACTCACCGGGCAGACGCTCTACCAGCTGAGCTACAAGGCACAGTTGGTATACTCCCTCAGGTTGTCCCTATAAACCCAATTTTTCTTATGTTGTGAACGGAATGCACATATTTGCTATTTGATAACTGTCGTTAGTTTCTTGAAAATTCTGTGGAAGCGCACGCGCCATCAAGTGGCTTCGTGAAGACATATGTTTGTTGTGAATTAAATACCCGAGTATACGGCTTGAATTTATGCAAGTATATAGCCGGCTGCGTCACTTTCCATGATATACCCAGCACGATATGTGGCAGAGGGACTCCCCCTAATGCCCCTATACATTAACACACTCTTCCCTTTTGTTAACGCACAAATCACCCCTAAAAACTGAAAGGAATTCCTTGGAAATTTCTTGGATGTTTCAGACACAACGGGGGAACAATGGTAGGGGGGAGTCCGTTTGCCACATATCGTGCTGCATATGTTCCATGAAGGTGTGTGTGTTTTCCGGATGGCACAGCCGCACTAAAGTTAGACTGAATTTAGACACTAGAAACATGAAGGATACGAATGGCACATTAGCAGGATTGAGTAGAAAGTGCGTGACAGCGAGTTGGCATCCAGCCATCCATGAACTCAGGAGGATTAATAGACCCATCTTACTCTGGAACCGAACTGTTGCCTGCAAAACAATGAGAAATAAAGACCAAACTAACGTCACGTGATTGTAAAATACCTTCATCAGAAACTAAAAATTAATATTCGTTAACCACAATGTCGGAGGACGTGTAAACACGCCAAGATTATCGCGTCGGTGTAGTGGAGGACTAGTAAACACATTTAGGGAAAATGTGATTGTTATTGCGGTTGACGGCTCAACACGTTTCACGTGGAGAGCCAATGCACGGAGGACAGATTTGCACTTTCAAGAGGTTTCTTTGTGTGCTGTTAGAAGACATATATTCATGCTGCGTTGAGCAGAAACATTTTTGCCGCCAGCACGGAATTCTGCAGTAGGTAGAACATAAATACCTTTGAGTTTTCTCCAATGAATCTGTGCTTTGTGTGTCGTGCCTTGTGTGTCGCCATTTTCCCCGATGGCTTTTGAGGCATAGCAACAGTAACTAAGTGGGCGGGGTTAATTTGGCAATCTCAGAACCATGAACTAGAGCCGGTGGACGTTTTTAGATGTAAGAGAACATCAAGAACAAAAGCCCAATCACTGTAGGAATTCCTGAGGGAAATGGCCGAAATAGTTTATACCAAAGCTACACTGGGGCGTACAATGACAGTGCATCAATATAACAACAATACTTTACCGCGCATGGTTAATGAGTTTATCAGCTAAAAATGAACCAGCGCCTACGTACAGAAATGTTTAAAATAATCCCGGTGTTCACTGGTCAACCATGCAACAGTTGCATGGATGACTTCGGGGGTTAAAAGTTTCAAATTTAGCTGTAGGCATGAGTTTAGAAAAAAATAATGTGAAGCTGGTACGCACCTGTGAGAGTATATTAGCGCACTGTTGCAGCAGGGACACAGGTGGCTGGCCGAGTCCCGTCGCTAGCTGTACCCTGAGTAACTGCTCTTTCTGTGCATTGTTATCCTTGAGTGCATGGGATAGCGCGATGGCGGCGCACCAGTTGGACAATGGGTCTTGGCTGAAGAGACCTCCGCATAGCAACTGGCCGGCGGTTACGGCCGACACTGGGGAGGAAAGATTATAGGAGATTGAAAATTATGTGAGCTATTACAATAAAAAGGTTTAAAGGGGAAGTATACCCAAGAAACAAAAGACCTTGTGCTCAAGTGTAATTCGTAGACTATTTTAATGCAATCACTATCTTATCACTATCTTTTGCATCCCTCCCCCCTATCACACCAAATGCAACGACCCACCAAATGCACCCGAGATACTCTTTTGGAACATACCATCGGCAGTGGCGGGGAGTAATGTTGAGATAATCTGCTCTTGTCCAACATCGTTCTTATACAGGAAACATTGAAAGCAGTAGAGCACAGCACATCGCAGGATGAATGGTTGTTTCTCATTGACCATGGACATTAGGAGTACCACTATGGCTGGCCTAGAAAACAAGTACCAAAAATAAAATTGGGTAAACAAATATGATATGGACACACTCCTTTGTCCAGATCACATTTTTGAGCTCCCCATTTTCCCATGGGTGATAAGATTTTGAGACCATATCATTAGTCACATATTTCTTATTTAATACCTTTCTGAAATTCCGCACTCTTGACCCATATATTTTCAAGATATCATTTCAAGGATATGTTTTATAAACTAATTTATCTGGTTACATACTGCAGTGCAGTGCCATTTTTTTGGCTTCCACATTCAAATTGGAGATTGGAGATTACAAATTTCCTGTTTTCTTCCCATGGATAGTATTTTGGGGAGGTATTTTATTTGATTGTTTGGTTAAAACAAAATCCATTTTCTGGTAAAATTTGAACAAGCTTCATTAAACTGAAATGAAATCGCTAGAATTGTCTTACCTGGGTGGGCTGGAAGGGGCGTTGACTGCGGCAAAGAAATCTTGATTGACCTTACAACCCCTGATAACCTCCGACACGGTGTTGATTGTCTGTCAGATAAATGATAATTTATCCAAAAAATGCTGTTTTTGAAGTATTTTAAAGGCCCAGTACATCATTTGCAGTTACCCAAAATGTTACTTCACGAGTCGACAAGAAAACCTAACTAAAAGAGTTCATACCACATGATTTTTCCAATGTGTAAAATGGTATCTTTGTTGAAGAAATTGCCAAATGTAGGTGCTTTAAAAAAAGAAATTGTTTGCAAACATTTTGTTTACCATTCATTCAACACAAAAACCATGCATGGATTTTTAACTTTTTCTGAAGTATTACTGCATCAATGTGGCTGAAATTCCAACAAGGCAGTTTATCAACTTTATTCTTTAGTTATGTAATGCTGTTGTTGCGGTTTTAAAAAGTTTTCCAATCATGTTATCTGCCTTTAACTGTACCTCTGTCAGTATATCAGCTGGTACTCCGCTGGCCATAAGGATGCTACATAGCTGCTTGAGTAAACCACAGGAATGGATCAGCTTCTGACAAGCGTTGGTGGCTTGTTGTGGGTTGTTTGGTGATACTAAACTCCGTATGACCTTAGGATGGAAATACAAAATACAATGTGCGTCATGCATCAACTGAGAAAACAGACAAGGGTCTTTTCACAGTAAAGGGTGCATTTTGGCAACACAGACCATATTTTCGAGAAAATACCTTTGTCTGGTCTCAAAATATAAGAAATAAGTTTCAGTTGTTCTGAAGAGATAACTTAGGCCCAAACAGGGTTACAAATAGTGTGACAACATGCCTTTCTAAAAACCCTGTGTACAAATTTCCAATGTACACGCGTAACCAGGACGGACACCTGTGTTGCATTTTAACCCGTCCCGGTTACGAGCGTATATTAATCCATCACGGATAAAGTGAAAAATCTGCATAACCGGTATCTGTTTTTGTGCTACGCGTATGGAGACCGATAACCGTCATGATGTATCCATATCTGTGACGGTGCGAAACCTCTATTAACGAGGACCTACTGTACATTACTGGCAAGTACACGCAACTCACCTGCAGCATGTAATGGACATTCTTGACTTTTTGCGTTGACCAAGTGCCATCGGGATTTTGAGGTATCAATGTTTGAAGTTCAAAGAACGGGCAAAGCCGCTGGACAAAACTGGAATAGAAAACACAAATTTTATGGCAAAGTGGCATTGAGTGGCAAAATTTGATTAGTGCATGTACAAAAGTAATATAGATGACGTGACATTTTAGCAGGCAGAGAGGAACAAAAAGTTATTTTGCAATCTTACGAATATTGAGCATAAAATGCTATCTTGGCTAGTAAATGTCTCCGCGCAACAAGCATGTCTTCAAGGAATGGAGAAACTACCCTACAAGATGGCAGCTATTCGATACGGTCTGTATTTAACATTTTCCGGTAAAAAAGTAGAATCGATTCCGAATGGAATCATGACTCTTTTATGGAATATGGGGGTAACTTGAGTGTGTCTAGAAGCACCATATACAAGTCTTGCTGCTGCATTTTTAACACGTTGTAGTTTATCCAAGTATGATTTTGGTAAGCCAAATGAAATATGAAAAAAGCTTGTTAAACAAACACTGCTGATGTGTTTAGCCATGCTAAAAACCAAGATTTACATGCACTGTAAAATGTTAACTTTTCATGCTAGTGTCAAAAAATGCTGACAAGTAATATTTCGGGAGAGGGAGGGGGTCTTGAAAAATACTACACTGTAGACGTTTCGTGAAAAAAAGTTGACAATTTTGAATGACCCCTTACTTCACACACACATTTATAATACCATTTTTTTTACCTTCCTTCCTTGAAGAACGTCTGATTAGATGTATTTTTCTTGAGCAGATTAAGAAGCAACATCAGGCAATCCTCGACGACGATCCCTCCATCACTGCCTCCTTCCTCCATGATGATCTTTAGCAACAGGTCAAACGCATTCTCAAAGGCTACGATCTTTTGGATGTTTGCGTTGCTCTTTGTCAGACCAGTTAGAAGTAGAAGACCCTGATTGGATACAAATAAAATGCTGATTTTTAGATGACAGTTGCCATTGGTCAATTCGCTGGCAGTCGTGACGTCACTGGACCATTGCTATGGTCACTGGATCCGCTCACGTTTTACTTCCATTGTGGTTGCGTACAGTGTATTCTATTATTATTCTTTTAGAAAACCATATTTTTAAATATGGACAGTAATGACTTTTACTGGTTTTCAACTTCACTGGTTTTCAACTTCACTGGTCTTGTTAACTCGTGAAGTTAAATTTGTGCTGCAAATAATGTGTTGGGGCTTTAACAAACAATTCTTACATCGTTGCGGATAACTTCCCGGCTATCTGACAGCAGATCCATCAACTTCGACACTCCCATGGGACTGACCAGGATAATCTTCTGAACCTGACTGAATCGAAAACTGATGAGGGCTGTCATGAGGCGAATAGCCGGCCAGCGAATACGAAACTCATACTCCTAGCAGTCAATAAAAAAAGGATTTTCATTTTATTGTGAGTACATGAACTAGACTGCAAATTGAGTACTTCTCAGCATTTATTTCTTAAGGGGCCGTCCACATTTTTCCAACATTTTCACGGTTCTACAAAGCGTAGAAAAGGAGGAAGGGGGTCAAGGGCCGTGTGGGACTCTACATGCACTGTAAAATTTTGACATTTCATGGTAGTGACAAAAAATTTTGATAAGTAGTATTTTGGAGCTGGAGGCGGTCTTGAAAAATACTACTCTCTGTAGAACTGTGAAAAGCGTCGGAAGCAGTTTGACATTGGACCGGCCTTGTTGAATAACGACAAAGGATATTCATTATGTTGGAGCAAACCTGTAAGCATTCATGTATCAAGTAATTTACGTTTCTCTGATTATGATATGACACAAGTTTATAACCGTTTTGTACATTGTGGGGAATCACAGCGAAAGAAAATATTTTGATAAATTATATTTGGCAAAATTATTGGACGGCCCTTATTACATTGACAACTTTGGACGGCACCAAATAATTTACATAATTTAACTCTCTTAAAGGAGCTAGATCACATTTTTGATCCCCTACCCATTTTTCTCATGGGTGTTGACATTTAGATACGAGACCATATATCGGGGTCTGAGAGCATTTACACTCGGTTTGTGATCCGGAGCTGATCCCGAGCTCGGTGTTCGACTCGATTCAATGGCTGCTCGTTTCATTTATACAAACAAAATCCTCGGGACGTTTAATCATCTGAAATGCAAATTGTGTTTATAAATAGGCGCCATTGACTATCTCACCTCCAGAAGGCTGAGCATGAGTGTGACATTCTCTGTGGTTTTCAAGAAAACTTCCACAAACTGTTCGCTCAGAAGTCTAATTTCCTTCTCCATTGCTTCAAGGTCAACTTGCTGAAACTCATCTGAAAAAAAGAAAAGAAAATCCATTCAAACTAAAATTCACTCCAGTGCAATTAGTGAGTGTTTGACATAAAAAGCATCTAATGTACTGACATACTTCTTTTCACTTGCACGCTCAGTATCCACTTGACCAGACTAATTTTTTGTTGCTATGTGGTGCATGCGGAATAAATACCGTGTCACCGTAGGAGAGAATGGCATACAGCAAGTGACTCAGCCTTATATTTCTTGGTATTTAGGCACTACATTACTGTTGTGATTACTTGACTTGAACCGACTTGACCAAACATGCCTGACTTGACTTGGCATTGGTGTCAAATAACTTGACTTGAGAATCGAGGGCAGTTTTACTTGACTTGGGACTCGAAGGCAGTTTGACTTGACTTGGGACTCGAGGGCAGTTTGACTTGACTTGGGACTCGAAGGCAGTTTGACTTGACTTGGGACTCGAAGGCAGTTTGACTTGACTTGGGACTCGAAGGCAGTTTGACTTGACTTGGGACTCGAAGGCAGTTTGACTTGACTTGGGACTCGAAGGCAGTTTGACTTGACTTGGTACTCGAAGGCAGTTTGACTTGACTTGGTACTCGAAGGCAGTTTGACTTGACTTGGGACTCGAAGGCAGTTTGACTTGACTTGGGACTCGAAGGCAGTTTGACTTGACTTGGGACTCGAGCAGAGAGACTCGTTACAACTCTTTTAATATAAATATTGGTTCTGTACAAGGAGCAAGTTCCTCACCATCTTCCTCTTCAATAGTTGGGCTTATGATGTTAAGCAATGTTTCCACTGCATAGCTTGTTATCTCCGAGTCACTTCGATCAGTTTGTAAGATCTTGAGCAAGACGTCCATGCACTGGGTGCCAACCTCAAGCCGGAATTTCTGCAACAAAGACATTTCACCTAAACATCACACAGCGAATCACTCAAACTAGTCCAATTTCAGCCCATTGTGTCATTTGCAATGACTCAAAAGTGACTTCCAGCCGACAAGGAAAAAAACACTTTGCTCTAAATTGTTTCAGCCGCAAATATTAGGGTGGGATGACGGTCAGTATTTGTTTTCACTACTTGCACATTACAACATTGCAGATATACAAGAGTGAGCCACTTTTTCATGTTTTGAAGGGGTAACAAAATAAAGGCGATGTACACAAAATTTAGGTTTAAGGTAGGCACAATAAGTTTTTATTTTTTATTGATTTTTGAGCAAAAAGATATAGATTCTGCATGATTTTCTAGGTTGGGGTGCGTACTTATTTGTTAGGAAACTCGGCTAATTTATTCTTGGCCTTACACTTGGGAACACCACTTTAGTCCGGAACATAAATAGACCCGTTCTGGGTTTTCCGCACACAATGGAATTAGCATAATTGGTACAGCAGACCTTTGACATGTATAGATTGGTTCCCGCTAGAGATGGCATTCTGCAATAAGCGATAGGATCGGGAACCGGTCTATACATGTCAAAGGTCCGCTTTACTAATTTATGCTAATCCCATTATAAACCAGGTAAAAATGCTAGCTTAATGATAAAAATGCACACTTTAGGGAATAATTCCAAGATTTTACTAAGGAAAAACTTGGAGCTGCAATACCTTAGAGAGTGATTTCAAGGCTCTGACAGCATCTCGTCGGTCGTCAAGGAGTGTCGACGACTGAACTCTATCACAAAGTCGAGCAACCTGTGTTGATTTTAAAAAGGAGGCAGCAAATATTATTCATTTATAAGTACCTTAGACAGTTTACACATCCCTAGAAAAGAATGCCATTTACTGGTCGCCACTTATTCTCCTTATGGTATTTTTTCCGTATACATTGAACAAAGATTTGAAGGAAAATACCTCCTGGAATCAACAGATCATCTAATTCTAGGATATACTTCCCACCTGTACTTCTGTCGGAAATGTTGCATTTCTGAGATAAATAAATGATAAAATTACTGCAGAGAATAATTATGCACAAAATTAGGCCGAGAGTGCTCCGTGCCTAAGCGCGATAATAGAGGGCGCTGTGGGTGTGCGTGAATTGTTATCTTGTGCACTAACTGGATGCAATTTTTGAAGGAGAAAATGTGATTTGTCTTTAGAAAAGCAACATTTGCGACAAAAGTACAAGTGGGAAGTAGGCTATCTTAAAATTAGATTATGTCGATTCCAGGAGGTAATTTTCTTAAAATATTTGTTTAATGTATACGAAAAAAATACCCTCCTTATGACTTAATGACCACCAAAATCGTGTTAATATTTTAAAGGGAAGTGATTTGAGAGTGAAAAACGTTCATCAATTTCCTTGAAAATACTTGTTCTACCTAGGCCTGTTCCATAGACTTAACACACGGCGTCTTAGTGGTGACCTGTGAACAGAATTGATACCCTAAATTCACTTCCCTAATAAATTTACATGTTTTGGTAGCTATTGAGTCATTATCAGAAAAATACGTGGCGACCAGTACTCCAGTAGGGCCCCCTAAACGGAATTCTCCCAGCTTCCGTTATCATCATGGTTATGTTTTTAATGAAGTTTTGTGGGCGCGGGCGAGATGATTTACAACCGCCAAACAAAGACTAAGTGCATGTTCTTTCCTCTTACCGTTTCAGCTCCAGACGGCTGAGCCGAAGTTTCCCCAGATCCAAGGACAGACCGAAACCAACTCATCGTTTTGGCGTCGTGTGATCTCTCAAATCTTAGCAATCGCGATCGTTTCTGTTATTTGTTGACATGCACAATCTGCTGCAGCCGACATGTGCACGCACGATCGATCCAGTGCAGTACAGTTATGATACGTGGCTGACCTTCACTCGTCGATGGCTCCCATCCTCCGCGTCCAAACTACACTAAATGGACACCAGCGAAGGTCATCGCAGAGGTAGTAGAGATGTTTTACTAGTCCATCCAGCAATCCAGTTGCGCAAGGGTGGAGAGAAAAGGGGAGGGGTCTACTCTTAAAGGAGACTGGAGTATGTCCAGATCACCTTTTTTGACACTACACCCACCCCCCACCTTTTTCACATGGGTGTTGAGGTTTTGATACCATTGTCATTATTCTCATCACCGTTCATATTTTCAAGGATATCGTAAAAAATCCACCAACATTTTTGTAAACTAATTTTTCGTTTGCTTCCACATATCCAAATTGGAAATTTTCTTCCCATGGGTAGTATTTTAGGGAGGTTTTCTATATGATTGTTACATTCGAACGAATTAAAAAATCTGAACAAGCTCCTTTAAACTTAAAGGAGTGTGTCCATATCACATTTTTTATTTTAAGCACCCCCATTTTCTTCCATGGGTGTTGAGATTTTGATACTATATTTGTCATATTTTTCTCATTACCATTCTGGAATTTTACTCTCAATTTGTATATCTTCTAGGATATCGTTAAAAAAGACCTGTTTACCGGTACATAAAGCAGTGCAGTCGACATTCTCTCAACTTTTTTGCTTCCACATCAAAATAGACAGCCAAAGTGTGACGTGTTGCCATGATAATTGGCTCTACACATCATGGCCGTTGGAAAAAGTACCATTGCAAAAGCACAGGGACACAGTTCAGTAAGTTTTAGTGTAGAGCCATTTCCTAGGTAACTAACAAAAGATGACATTCGCTTTGGCAGTCTAGTGGAGATTGCAAATTTCGTGTTTTCTCCGCATGGATTTTATTCTGGGGAGGCAATTTATAGGATTGTTGGGTTATAAAGGAATCCCATTCCTGGAAAAATCTATAAAGCTCCTTTAAACATTTAGAGCAAGCCATACTTTCTGCAATAGACCGTATCGAATAGCTGCTATTTCGTGGGGCACCTTTTGTTACTCAAACCGTTTAACAATGGAAGCACAATATGTGCAACCATGCATGTCCTCAAGGAACAAAGAAACCTTGGCAACACACGAAGGGTGACGTTTTCACTTTAGTACTAATATCCTCAAAAAAAGTTTGGAAAGTCAAGTTTGACTGACGATTTCTCTCTTGTTACTAAATAATTTCCCTTGAATTTGGTATCATTGGAATTTGGAAAGCCCCGTTATTCCTCTTTACAGTGATGTGTCATTTGTTATGATTGACAATAGCAATTTTTGACAATAGCAATGCATTTTGTGACATTTCACTTTACACCCGCCCCGTATTCAGCTGTGCTGCACATCCCCCAATTGCTTAATCATAACAAATGACACATCATCGTAAAGAGGAATAACAGGGCTTTCCAATGATATAAAATTAAAGGAAAATTATTTTGCAACAAGAGAGAAATCGTCAGTCAAACTTGACTTTCCTAACTTTTATTGAGGAGTTTAAAAGACACTTTCTAAATAATTAAGACATACAAAATGCACCAAACCACATTATGACTACCAGACTAACTTTAATCCACAATCTGTACAATTTTGTTTAAGTGTTCAGTTCAATTGAGTGTAAATATCTATGTACACATGTTGCAAAAAGTACACAATTACTTTTGAGAAAAGATTTTTTTTAGTTGAAGAAAAAAATACCTTTCATTAAAATTTTACAAGGAAACAGGAATTGTTTAATTTACATGAAATTCTATTAACTGTCATGAAAATAATTGTTGCCAAGCTGCCTCAAAAAACCAAACACTAACAATGGTGAATCATGTTACACCCAAACGCACTAACAATGGTGAATCATGTTACACCCAAACCTTTTTGAAAACAATCTTTTTGCAGAAAAAATACACAAATCAGTTGCAAATTAACATATGCTCACATTATGTCCACATACTATGCATGTTGTTGCTACGTGGTGCAAGCCAATGCCTAGCAACCAAGTATTGTTGCTTGATGCCATTCTCTCCTACCGTGAACACGATATTGATTCTGCACTTCACACCTGCCCTGTGCACCCAGCCATGTTACACAGCAACAACAATTTAGTCTGGTCATTTGTGCTTGCAAAATACGTAGTATGTTAGTATTCCGATGCTATTCACATGTAACACGGCGACGCAAAAGGCGGTCACGACACTGCTTGGCAGAAAATTACCAGCGGCATTGCCTAGGGGAGAGCATGTGTAAATAATGCCGTCGTCAACTGGTTAAATTTCCCTGCACCCCCTGCCAGCCTTCCCACCTTCTCACTCAAGCCAAAAATTGGCTTGCTAAATGAGAACCACACAAATACAAACCAATTCCATTCTAACAGTTTCATATTAGATTTACATTACTTGTGTATATACACACTTGTTTTTGGCAAAATACAGGAACTGTGGCAGTTTGAATTTAACAACTTCGGAAAATCATGTTTGAATAGACCTATAACATGACAACGTTTAAACATTTTGTTTACATGTGGGAAATGTTTTGGGAGCGCGCCATATGTACGCAGAAAAGCATGCATGTAAACAAGCTGTGGCATCATTATAGGGCTTTTCACACTTGAAAAATATCTGGGTTTCACACTCGAGAAATTTCAACCCCACGCTAATCCCGCGTCAACCCCGAGAATGGTTTTAACCCAGGTTGAACTCAACCCTGCTCAGGACCAGGGTTGAAACGCTCGCCTCGGGTTAAAAACGTTAGTGTGAAATGAGCAGAGTTGAGTTTGCCCTACGTTTAGATTCTTGCCACTTTTGAGTTACTAAAAATGTTTTTAAAATAATTTGCATGAATACTACCAGCTAAAAGTGTTCAGGTAAAAAAAAAAAATGAATTCGGAAAATTGTAACTATTCCCGGCAGGGGACAGCAATATGTATGTGAGCAACGCTCGATTATCACTTGCACAAGTGTGAATCCTCCCCGTTCAACTCAGGGTTGAACTCGTCCCGGAGTGCGATAAACACAGTTTGGCCTAAACAAGTATGAAACGATGCGAGGCTGAATGAGTTCAACCTGGGTTGAGAGGTTGTAGTGTGAAAGGCCTTATGTTTCAGGTCTAAAGCAACACAACTACATGTAAACCTCAATAAGCGCAACATAATTTTAGGTCCCAATTCGTTGTTCTTCATCGTCTTCATTCCTGATACTACAAGATTCCCGTTATAACAAGGTAATCCGCAAAACTTCAGAATCTTTTACTGATGAGGCGTGACTATTGTTCACAATAATCTTGTCACCCGGCAACAAAGGAAACGCAAATAAATCCACTTTTTGATTTAAAAAAAAACCCAAAAAACAAATGCAGTCAATCTGACTGAAAATATTTAGCACACGAATGCTGAATGCAGTTATGCGTAACAAAGCTGTTATGTGAATATTTTAATGTTAACTTTAAAAGAAATTTTAAAATTGATTAAACTTGTTTTTGAAGAAAATTTGCATTTCATTTGTTGCTCAGTAGGGTACGTATAAAGGGCGATTAAACAAAAAATGAAACTGAGATAACATTGCTTTATTGTTACTAAAGTAGGGCACATATGAATCAAAGGGAGATATCCTCCGTAAGGGTTGAATCTCCTCTTTAAAATGACACCCAGATCGTGTCATTATGTTTTCAGTTGACTAAGCAGTGATCAATGTTATGCAAGGGTCTATTTTTAAAATTGTGCCACTTTCTTTAAGAATGCAGCGATTTTTTGTTGAGTTGAAGGTTCTGGGCGAAGGGTAACTGGTCGGTCATCTGAGAACATTAATGCAATTCAGCAGGCCCTGCAGCAGGGAGAACGCATCAGCCATAGACAAAATGGTTTCGGACTGGCCCCAACCATGTTTAATTAAATTGTCGGGTGGTACCCTTACAGAATTGTGAGACAACATTGACTTTTTGATGATCCAAACAGACTGTGCCATGGTTTAGGCCACTAGCTGCCTTTAAAAGAAAGTGGCGCAAATCTCTATCTAGACCCTTGCATAACAGTCAACCTAAAACACAATGACATGTTAAGGGTGTCATTTCAAAGAAGAGATTCAACCCTAACAAAGGATATCTCCGTTTATTTATATGTACTGCCTTACTTTAATGTTAATAATAACCAATATCTCGGTTTCGTTTGTTCAGAACCACCCTGTAGGTTCTATTCACACTCATGATCCAAACATTAACTTCTCCGCTTCTATTTCTTTATGACGCTGTAAGATGGCCGCATTCTTAGCTTTAATCTTCTGTATCCTGGCGAGAAGAGCTTCTTCTTTGAGACGTTTGGCCTCCGCCTCCTTGGTCTCCTCAATCACTTTCCTTTCCTCTTTTTCCATCCTCATCTCAACTTCCCTCGACTGTTCCTCGATGCAACCCCGTCTCCATAGCTCACCGCCTCGGCTTAACTTGGCTCTTATGTCCTCAAAGCTGGACGTAGGTGACAGCCCTCGCTTCATGTCTTGCTTAACAATGGTCCTCCTTGTGCGACCAAGCTCCGACTGGAATACATTCCGCCTCGATGATCCATAATCACCTTGGAGGATCTTTCTTCGAGGCGGGCTATCACGAACTGATGAGTCCGTTTGGTAAACTCTACGACGAGAGCGACTTGAATCATCACGCACGATCTTTCGGTGTGATGCTCCGGCTGCCGACTGCTCGAGCATCTCCGAGTCTTCATGAATAATACGCCTCCTGGATTTTTCAGAGTCTCCAGGGATTACATGCCGAGTGGATTTATCCAAAGATGAATAAATAATCTGTCTATCGGAGATATTCGACTCGGAGCTTAGGACATTCCTTCTGGGCTTGTCAGATTCGGTAATTACGTTCCTTCCCGGTGAAATGGAACGGATGACATCATCAGAGGCAATATTGTCCTTTTTTTTAGATGAAGAGTAAACTCGCGTATCTTCCATTTCTACATGTTTATCCTTAGCTCCAATGTGATCTTTCTGACCTTCTTGAGAAGAACGTCGCTTCAGTTTGATTTTGTTCCGCGGCTTTGAGTCGGTGCCTTTTGAGCCAGCCTTGGGTTGATCATTTTCTTCAGAACGCTGCTTTTTTCCTTTCGTCTCACAAACTGTTACGGAACTTTCAACGTCCTCATCTTTAGTGTGCTCTGTTTCAGCTGAAATCTGTTTGCCGTCAATATCTGCATCTTGCGTTTTGTCCTGTGATATTTCTCGATCTTCCGTCTTTTTGTTATCTTCGAGATGCTTCCGATCTTCCTTCTGCCGTTCGCTTTGAGAGCTCTCAGGTTGACCTTCCTCCATTTCCATCTGCTTTTTGTTTTTCTCGGCTTGTCGCTTTCTCTCACGCTTCGTTTGCGTCTTCAGCTCGATTACGGATTGTCGTGGCTTAGTAGCAGGTTTAACATGCTGTCGGTCCTCCAAAAGATCATCTTCACCATAAGTCCCGGGTAGGGAATGTTTAGGTCGTTTGTGAGAATCCACGTCTTTAGGGGTAGGGATTTTCTTGCCAAGACGGTCCTTGACAGAACGTCTGGGTTTGCTGTTGGCTGCTTCTTTCAAACCAAGTCTCTCATGGATGGGTTTCCTTTTGCTTGGTGGCACTGTGAAATAGACGGGAAAAAAATGCTTTAAAACAGGGTTTGAAACACATATCCATTAAAAGCTAGATTAGAAACGGAGGCCGTACGCGCATAACCACGCCTTCTCATTAGCATAGTTTTTGGCACCTCATTTGCATGGTTCTGGGCACTTCCCCATTGAATTACACGTAAAACCTCCCGCATGCGCACTTTCTCAATGTTTGTTATGATAGAGCATGTTATGTTCAAACACAAAACGCGCTACACGCGTACACGTTCCAAACCTCCTGAAACTGGTTATGGTGATGTGCCATTCAATAACACAATCGTTTCTTATGTAGCTGTTAATAGAAATCTGTGGTTTGAAACAAGAGGGCACAGGGTGCAAATCCACTACTTTCATGGTTGCTACCGTTACATAATGTAGAGGCCTTAGGGATTTAACAATTCACTCAAAATTTGTTTCAGGTTTTTCCTCGCATTTGACAAGAACTGGTGTATGTGTGCACTAAGCTGCTTTTTATTATCGGCATCCGGGATCCCTGGTGTTCCCTGGTGATCCCGACCACCGCGTCGTCGGAACAACTGGAAGACATGCGCAGTTGCGCAAATATGGCTGATGATTGTTGCATAATTTGGCAAATTTGGGTTTATATTTTAAAGTTTTAAGCCTCCACAGTGAATCGAAATGTACTAAATATTTCCTAAACTTATTATTATCAAATGTTTGTAATTTCACACCCTTAACCCGTATATTTCCGGTTATCGTCAAAAATCCACTAAAGTTTAGTGAACTAATTTATCCTGTTACATAAAGCAGCGCAGTGATTACACCAACCCTTTTGCTTCCACATCTTGTTTTCTTCCCACGGATAGTATTTTAAGGAGGTATTAAATATGATTGTTTGGTTAGAACGAAGTCCATTTTCCTGGACAAATCGGAAAAGGCGAAAGTTAGCAAGCGGGTTGGTTTGCTAGGTCAACAAGTCCTATTAAATGGAGTGAGCGGTGCTTAATCAGAAAACGGGTGCTAACAGGTTTTATGGAATTGGCCCTAGAGCTGTTGGGCGAGCATCCCGGGAGGGGCCAATTTCATAAAGATGTTTAGCAGAAAATTTGCTTAAATCAAAATTGTTTGCTTTATAAAAATTGAGTTTTAGTCCAAATCGTATGCGATATGTATTGCAATCGACTGGTGTTCGGCTATTCTTCCTAAAAACACAAGTTGACATATAATTTGGATTATTAACCCATTTTTATAAAGCAAATTTTTCTGCTAAACAGCTTTATAAAATTGGCCCCAGGTCTGGGTAGGAGACTACTTAAGCCAGAGCATTTGTACGCTACCTTCATTAAACGTAATGTGTATCTTTGGATTGCTGTCTTCCATTGGTGAATCCTTGACATCTGGTGTAGTCTTTGATCTTGCGTCTTCGTCCCTTGGCTCCAGAAATCTTCGTTTCCTTCGGTCCTTCTCTGTCATTGTCTCAGGTGAATGTTTGTCATCTTTGTCTCGCTTCTGCTTGTCCTGTTCCTTATGTGCTGGTGCCCTCACACCTAACCGAGACTTTAAGTCTCTGCGCTTGTCCATTTTGACGACGCTCCGGGGACCAGTTGGGACCTTTTCACCGTCAGATTCAGACTCGCTCTCAAACCTTTTCTCCAAGTGTTTTAACCTCTCTGGGGATGTCAAATTGTCCCCAACTCTGTCCCGAATGGTGCTCTTGGGTTCTCTCCTGAAGGTGCTTGAGAGATCGGGTCGAGTTTTTGCATCGATGCTTGGGTTTGGAATTTTGATGTCGAGAAGAGATGGTATTGGTTCTTTCTTGGTCTTCAGCTCGACGGTTTTAGGGTTGATGACCGATGCAGGTCCATTCCTAGACCTGCTGGATGATTCCTTTTGCTTATCAGTGTCATGTTTGCACAGACCAGCTCTGTCCCTCCAATCCGACCTCGTCTTGTTGTCGTCCTTGTATCGTCCGTCGTCTCTGTGCCCGTCGATGTCTCTCCTGCGATCATCTTCTCTTCTTCTGTTGTGTCTATTGTCGCGATTGTCTCGATTTGGACGATCTCTGTACGATCGCGAGATCTGTCTCGGATGCGCGCCAAGCTCATTGAGAGGTTTTTCACTCTTTGCATGTTTAAACCTCGACGTTTCTTTATCAGACTCGCTTTCTAAATCACTGAGCGATATATCTGAGCCTGTTTTGGAATCAGAGTCACTGCCAGATTTTTTTGGTTTTGGACTATGAATCTTCCCATCTGCTCTACCGTCAGTCTTGCTTTCGACGAGAGAATTGCGCCTACGGCCCGTGCTCTCCTTCCTGTTTTCCGTACTTCTACGGCTTCTGCTCGACGCCGATTCTCGGGCATTTCGGTTCCAGTCCCCTTCGCTTTCGTGCGCAGCAAGCCGACGCAGCCGGGACTCTAAACTCCGAGACTGAGGACCCGGCCCAAATCCTCGCGTGCCGTCTGGTCGTGTACGGAGCCCCCGTTCATCGACTTTTAACCGCGGTGATCTGGATCGAGTTCTTAATCTATCACTATCCCTCGAGGGCCTTCCAGAACCACTTCTGTGATCACGTTGATCATCTCTCAACACATTTGAGCTTCTTTGCCTCAATTCCCTACTATCCCTTCTCCTGTCTTTACCAGGAGAAACTCTTAACCGGTCCCTGTCAGACCTTTCCGATTTTCTCTCCAGTCCCCGTTCTTTTTCTTCATTGCGTCTCTCCCGATCACGTCTTCCATGTCGCTTACCACCACTGCTATGAGAGTGCTTTTTGTTTTTACTCTTTGGCTTCCGTTTCCTATCTGAGTCCACAGAATCCGAATCGGAGCTGCTGGACGAAGATACACTGGAAGATGACGATGACGATGATGAAGATGAACTTGATCCCGATGAACGCGAACTCGCCCCACTACTGCTACTACTCTCATCACCACTTGACGAAGACCCCTTTGAGCTATCGCTATTATTTCCCGTCTTAGCAATCTCGTCGTCCCCCGATTCCCCTTCACTACTATCGTTATCATCGTCACTGCTCGACTCGGAGCTAGACGACGCAAAACGAGCAAACTTATTGCTCCTAGGTAGCTTGGGTCTTTCGTTTGGGTTAAGCGGGGCCGACAGGGGCTCTTCAGGCACTGGCTGTATTGCGATCAGGTTTCCCTTCGACTGGAATGTAGGCTGGGGTGGCGGAGGTGGTGGAATATCCTGAACAAAACAAAGAGGTGACCAAAAATCTTAAATTGAGCCAGGAATTTTGTTTAACCAAGATTGCTAAAGTGCTGAACTCGCGGAGCGGTCTAGTGGATCGTATTCAAAACCTGGGTTCGTTCCAAAAGTTGTGGGTTCGAATTCTGGTCAACTCAATTCATGGAGCGTATGCCCCAGGCATGCAACTGTGTCAAAACAACAACAAAAGAGTAAAATGCAAAAAAAAAATCCAACTTTGTACATTTTTTTTTATTTAATGGGACAGATGAAGAAACAGAAAAGAGGAAATCAGCTGATCAGCTGAAACGCACGCCTGATGCCCTTAAAGGCCCACTGTATCATTTGCAATGACCCCAAAAGTTAATCAACGAGTTGACAGAGAAAACCTAACTCAAAGTAAGGATTGAATTGGTAGCAACTATCCAATGAAATGTTTCCGCCCGAAATGATATAAACTCCTCAAAAATAATCTATGAAGATGAAATTATTTAGATCGTTTGCAAACGATTTACTTCTCATCTGGGCGGCCTGAAATGGGCGCTGTGTACTGGGTGTGTATTGTTCCAACACGAATCATTTTCTATGGGTAGCATTTTCTATGGGTGTTGACTCGTAGTTTGTGTAGTAAATAGAATGATTAGCCAGTTTTTGGCACTGTACCAACCTCTAGTCGTATCTCCTTTGTTGATTTAAGAGCAGCTCTTCTCAAGGCATCTTCGTCCTGCTCCTCCTCCTCAGCATCCTCAGTCTTGTCTTCTGCTGCTGCTACTGCTGGTGGTGGTGCTGCTGCTGGTGCTGCTCCTCCAGTCTCAGCGGCAATGCCTTGGGAGTTAACATCATTGGTTGATGGTGAAGCTTGCTGAGATTTCTGGGCATCAGGGAATAATAGCAAAAAGGAATTAAATCTTGAGCGACAGAACTCCATTAACGGAGCCAAGATGTACATAACCACGCCTTCTCATGAGCATAGTTTTGGGCACCCCATTTGCATGGTTTGGGGCACTTATTTGTAGAGCGTTTGGGCACCTCATTTGCATGGTTTGGGGCACTTTCCCATTGAATTACACGCACAACTTCTAAATGTTTGTGACAATTGTGCATGTTATGTTTGAACATAAAACGCACACACGAGTTAAAAAAAACCAACCAAAAACCAGTTACGGTGATGTGTCATTCAATAACGCACTCAAATCTTACCTAGCTTTTAATGGTGCAATATACTCTGTGTTGTGGCAAAACTGTTGTATTTTCTCATCATTTTCAAAAACTGGGGCATTAAGGCAATATATGGTAGCCATACATGTATGTTTGTTATACAGCGACTGTGCAGACCAAAAACTTACTGGTTTGAGGGAGGCCAGTACAGCCACTCTTAGAGACTCCAAATCTTGATCCTATAACAAAAAATGGCAACAGAAGAATATTATTACTATGGCTTGAAAATGTTTACTTTGCTCACCCACAACACGGTATAAGTGCTTTTTCTGAGAACTCATTTGGTCAATAGACACTCTTACTTGACATGATTCCCTTCACTAGATCAGATTTGTTCATGTCAAGTCGCCCCCTGACTGAGTCACCCCTTACCAACTCACCCCCTGACCGAGTCGCCCTCTCGCTTTGACCCAATTCTGTAAAAGTGGCCCAACTGCGAAGTGTTCGGTGAAGTGGGGTGCGCGACTGCGATTCTTTTTGCCATAATTTCCGCACGGCTGAAACAAATTTTTTCTTGACGGCCGTATAGAAATTTCCGCTTCCAATCGAAGTCCTACCAACATTATTCGCCCATAACAAAAAAAAGGGGAAATAATTAAAAATCATGCTAGGCTATCCGGCCGGATCTGGCGTTGTAAGCGTTTTCAGAACAATATCGCGGTCATTCGCCTACGGCTACGTACCTACAAAGTAAACTATTTAAACTTTCTGCAAAAATTCATGGAAGGAATGAATTAACACTTCGCTAGTTCGCTGTGCGACGTTCCGCAGTACACCGTTACGTTCGAGTTGGCCAGGGCCAGGGGCATGAGGGGGCGAGCAGACAGGGGGAGATTCGGTTAAGGGGCAACTTGGAAAGGGGCGACACTAAGGGGCGACTTGGCCAGGGGCCGATTTGACTTACAATCGGGCGAAGTGGTATGGGGCGAAAAGACCACTTATAAATCTACTTTACTTTCTAATTATCATTAATTTATAATACATGTATTACTGGTACTTATCTCAAGATTCCCATGCTGGTTTTAGGCATAAGTTTTGTTTGTTCTTGTATTGTGGGGGCGAAATGGAAATGGGCCGAAGTAGAAATGGGGCGTCGCGAAAATAGGGCGAAGTGACTGTAAAGCAACGTATGCTTTACAGTCACCTCGCCCCATTTCCACACTTCGGATTTCACGTGACGAAAGTGAACATGTGAAATTTGATTTAGGTTATGTTGGTTGTTTCTTTCTCCATGGTTTGTTTGACAAAAAAGATGTATTAAATTAAATCAGAAGCAAATGATAAACATTTATGTATAATGCTATTGTGCTCGAGATGAAAAAGCATACATATCAGACATAAAACAACTTGATTTTGACATGAAAAAACAATATTTTTTTCACTCGCTCACCTCTTCTTCCGACGCCATATTTACCGCACATGCGCAATGAACTTGGAGCTCTGCTGTAGACTGGTTCCCGATCCAGGAGCCACAGCAAGGCGCTAGCGGTGATATGTTACCATATCAGTTTTATGGACGTGTAGTTTGTTCGAATTGGGCGGAGTCATCGCACCAGAATATGCAAATTATTGGCACCTGCAGCTTTGCAATAGGCCGATCCAGTAAGCCCCGCCCACATAGAAACAACTTTAGAACGCGCACAATCATTAGGCCTAAAGGAGTTGACAAGATTTTTCCATAAAATGGATTCATTCTTAAACTATTAAACTTAACAATCCTATCTATGGAAAGAAAACGGGAAATTTGCTATCTCCAATTTGGACGTGGAAGCAAATACTTTACCGTATGTAACTGGATAATTTAGTTTACAAAACATCAGTGGTTTTTCGAAGATATCCTTATAAATATACTGAACTATGAGGGATATACATTGTACACAGAAGCGTGATTTATTATACGGTTGTGCACAACTTTAACCGGCGAACATTAGAATATGGCTAGCGGAAAAACCTGCAGCCCGATTCCCACCAAACTTCATCCGATAGTTCTTGAGAACCTTACCTTGCATGTATCTATGGAGTTTTGGCAGAATTTGTCCATATAATTCTCAAAAATCCATCTTCGAAGTCAACAACAGCAGTTGCAGCGTGCATTTTTTTTGCAGGACATACCGTGGTCATCGACTTCTATTGGATTTTCGATAACTATATGGACAACTTCTGCCAAAAATCCATGGACAAACGCAAGGTAGGGTTCTCAAGAGCTATCAGACAAAGTTTGGTGGGGATTGGGCAGCAGGTTGTTGCGCTAGCCATGTTTTAATTTAAACTTGACAAAAAATGGCAATTTCAGCAATGCCTTATTATAGGCAGTTCACAAATAAAGAGGCACTCAAGCATGTCATGCTCAATTTCTACTTGCCAATAGGCGAAAATTACATTTAGGAATAGTTGTCATCAGTCAAACATTTTAACATATAGATGTATACAAAACGAAAAACGTCTTGAAAAGTTTCTTTTTATGCTCGGTATACGAGTGGGCCAAGAATCATGTTTTTGCGTACAACTTTTTGTGTGTTTTGCCAATTTTTCGAACAAAATGGCAACAACCCAAAGTACAATGCATCGCTGAAATAGCCATTCTTTGTGGAGTTTGTATCCACTTTTTAGTGGGTCATATTTCCTGTTTTAACAATAATGTACGAGTTGCGCTTGTTTTAGCACGATGTCTTTTGTTTCTTTCGTACGTACAATTCTTCAATTTATAACCTTACATATCAGACAAACAAATTTATTAAAACCACAATTAAAGACAACAAATCTGATTTTTGTGAATTTTCTTTTTATAGCATTCGAGTGGATTAAAAAAGATCACATACACGTCACTGAAAGTATTAAGATTACAACCAAGCAATTCACTGTGTTCAAATTCATCATGATTAAAGGGCCTATGTATCATTTGCAAGATAAAAGAATGTTGGTAATATTAAACTAGCCTGAAGAAATGTCAGCTTCTTAGATGCATCAATGCTTCAGAAAACCTTGAAAATCTATAATAGGTGGATTTTGTGTACAAGCGAATGGTAAAAAAGTCCTGTGCACATGACTTATTTTAGAAAACCACCTTCGGTTGTCAATTTTCAGCATGAAATACCATTTTGGACGGATATAAATTCGTGTGGTGTTTGTTACCATAGCTATCAACACTTTGAGTAAGGTTTTTCTTGTCCACCCATAAAAAACAAAATTGGGTCATTGCAAATGATACAATGGGCCTTTAATAACTCAAGAGGCATCAAAGCCAATTAAAGGAGTGGTCCAGAATTTCCAGAAAATGGATTTCATTCTAACTTAACAATTGTATAAAATACATCCCCAAAATACTATCCATGGGAAAAAAAACAGCCAAAAAAGATTCATTCCTGGGACATTTCCCAAAAAGTCATTTTTTTGCCAATTCTGAGAAACATTGCTGAACTAACCTCTTATGAAATTATCATTTTTGGTCAAACATTTTATGATTCAGATTTTCTTCAAAATGACAGGAAATGTTGCTTAAAACTTAACCCATAGATGATATCCCTTGAATTTTGACCTTGACTTCTTGCACTGGCAATGAAATATACCCACAGAGAAAAATGGGGGTGCTAAAAATGTGATCTTGACACGCTCCTTTAAACATTTTATACAAATCACTGATATATATACAGAACAATTTAAAAAAAATGAAAACTATGTTAAACATGAAAATCCTTTTATCTGACTGATAATTCTTTTTCCTCATAAATGTATGCCAATGATATGCCATATTCTTCTTCTAATATGACTGTATATTTTTGTCTCAAAGTTCATCTTTCTTTGCCGATTGTGAACATCCACCCTCTATATACGACGAGTACACGGCATGGATGTACTGCATGTGCTCGTACGTCAATCCTAATAAGCTTTTCTCCGCTTCCAAGGTTTTCCAGTCACCGTGTCCGGTCATGAATCCCAGGAGCCTTGTGGCTCTCCAGGAATGCATAAAATCATCGTCCGTAAGACCAAGGCTGTTGACAAAGTTCTCGTGAAGGCGCAGGAAATACTTCTGGTGGTAACTGAAACATTAAGAGACGAAAACGGACTTGGGTTACTTGAAGGCTCAATGTATCATTTACAAGATAAAGCATTTTTCAGATTCCTAGAATCAGGGTTGTAATAATTCGGACTCGAGACTCGCGACTCGAGTCCCGATTTTCACTCGAACCTTAACTGACTTGACATGACTTGGACTTTTTACTTTAGTTTGCCAAAAATAAGATTGAGCTTTTATGCATTTCTTTTTGGTCATTTTACTTAAAATTCCCTTCACATCACTTTTTCTCAAAGTGACGCCCGTCAAATTTATGCACAACAAATATCACTGTGAATCCAGCCCAAGTCCAACGTGGACTGTAGCACGTGCATAATAACTTCACACATACTTCTCTGCTTCGTAGAAGTCCTTGGCCAGCGACATTCTGGTATGAATCGGCTTTTTAAGTTGTTTCATCCGGTCATCCATAGATTGATGAGCCAACTTTCTCTGCTCGTCGTTACGGTAATAGATGAATGATTGATATTGGACAGGATTCGGCTTCGTAGAATCGTGATTAGCAAAGAAGGCATCGAGAAGTTCGGAATATGTTGTTCTTTCAGGGTCGTAGTCGATCTCCACTGATTCGGTATGATCTCCTCTGTAAGTGTGAGAAAAAAGTCACCTAAAGGACCTATAGATGATCTGTTTTTGAGCGATTCTGGGAATAAAACCATTATAAATCAAAAGAAGGACATCAACAAACTCATCTGAAGAAATTTCAGCTCTGTCAAATTTTCTTCGTATAGCCATTAAATCTCACCCTCTTGGACAAAACTGATGAAACTCACTCAGTTAAATTTGTTTACATGTGAAGTTTTGGTTTAAATCCATTGGAAAATGACAAGGTTATTTAAGATTAAGAGTAAGACAGGTTTTTTTTGACACGCAGTATGTGTGTTATTAAAATTCAGTTCTAATCCTAACCCGAACTGACTTGAAGCTTCAAGCGACTTACAAGTCTTCATAGGTAGGGTTCTCCCTTGTCCCTCCTGTGTAGCCAGCTTTGACCCTCACAACTCCTGGGAGGGCGCCAAATGCAGGTTCCGCACCCCAGAAACACCCCATGCTGAATGTGGCTTTCTGGGTAGTCACCTCAGGCTCATGGTATTCAAGCCCTGATGAATGAAGCTGATAAAAAGATGAAGGTATACACCGGAGCAATTTCTAAATATAAAGCCCCAATACACCATTTGCCGTTACCCAAAAACCCTGACTAAAAGTGTTGATTGCAAAGGTTACAAACATGTTTTATTACCCGTTTTGAATGGTACCTTTGAGGGAGAAATTGCCCAATGAAGGCATTATTTTTTAAATTGCCTGCAGACAATTATTTTTTAACACTTATTCAACACAACAACCGTGCATGGATTTTATGGTTTTCTGAAGTATTACTGTAACTATGTGACATGATTGGAAAACTTTTAAAAACAGGAACAACAGCATTACATATAAGAATGATGTGATTTTTGTATAGAAAAGCAACATTTGCGGCAAAAGTACAAGTAGAAAGTATATCTTAGAATTAGATTATCTGTTGATTCCAGGAGGTAATTTCCTTCAAATCTTTGTTCAGTGTATACAAGAAAAAATACTTCATCTCAATCTTGGAATACTGAAAGTCACTCCTTGAAACTCGGAGGCACTAGCCCTTATATTTTTGAGATAGGCCCAACTCCAACGACTGTTGATAGACAAATTACTTGCATCTCAAATTCCACTTTCTCAATCAAATCCCACACCCCCCAAAAAAGCAATCCTCTCTGTTTGTCATCTCTCTAAAATGTGGGAACGATGTTTTCTTGACCACAGAATCAACACTTTTTTCAACAATTGGAGCTATATTACTTACCAAAGACGCAATCTGCACATCAAAACTGCAACACAAATTCGATTGAGAAAGTGGTATTCGAGATGCAAGTAATTCGTCTACCAAAGGTTGTGGGGTATAAGGGCTAGGAGGCACACGATGTTTCTAAGAGTAATTGAAACTCACCACATGCTTCATGACATGGTCAAGATCACTTCTGCACATTGGAGTTATATCATCATCTGAAGCAATGCTGGAAATGGCAGTCAGCCACACAACAACTATCAGCCACAAGTCTGTCATTTTCATGTTGTACGGCTTGGTAATAATATGCATGGCAAAAGCACAAAAAGCTGGCAACTTTTTCAGAAATGCATTATTACAAGTGGACTGTGCTGTGAACTTTGTTCCTAACTCATATCTCTTGTTTTTTTTACCAGAGTCCCAATTCCACACAAATAATCTCACACATCTTCTGTCGTAGTGGTTTGCTTCATGCGCACCGGATGATGATTACAAAGGTCTATTGCTATTTGTGCAGACAGTGTAATTGCAGATATGCCGAGTAAACTCAAATGATCGAGCTTGTCCAGATTTGTACAGATAATAGATTTTGTTCTAATCTAACAATCACATAAAATATATGAAATTTGCAATCTCCAATATGTGTAAGCAAAAGGGTTGGTGTAATTACTGTACTGCTTTATATAACCGGATAAATGAGTTTACAAAACATCAGTGTATTTTTTGACAATATCCTTGAAAAATATACAGATAAAAATCGCGAAATATGGTACCATATTACAAATGATATGGTATCAAAATCTCAACACCCATGGGGGAAATGCGCCTATTGGGGGGAGTTACATGTAGGAAAACCACTTCTTTAATTGTGCACTATTTCCAAATATTGGGTGTTTCAAAATAATATGAAATATTTGTGAACCAGAGAATGTAAAATTCTCCATAGACTTGATCACGGTGCATCCATCTTTGTCTTGTTCCCCATAGTATGTGTCTGGCACGATCAGTGCGTCTGCGCTACCGCGTGTAATCTTCTGTTGAGAATCACTGTCCACGCTGCGCGCTCTCTTGATTACGCAACGCCTGTGCCAATGTGATGCACACAATGAACAATTTCAAAACAGGACCAAACTATTTTTTTCTGCAAGCCTCGCTTCACTTTGGTTACGTTCATTTTAATAGGAGAAAAAGGAAGATGGACGCACCGTTATAAAGGTCTACACCTTTTGAGAAGTAGAAATGTTGTAGAGTAGTTTTCAGCAGGGCCATTGAAGAAGAAGTTGACAAGAGCCAGACTTTTTTTAAATATTTAATTTCCCTACTCAAAACAAAATAAGGCATAGAGCCATTGTGTTGTTTTAAGATTTAATAGTCTAAGTATACACTTGGATACCCCTAATCTTAGACACATTAACCCTGTATTAGACTATTTAACAGGCCTGAAAATTGGCAGATTATATTTTATAGAACTGATTCAGACGACATGAGTGACTGACAGTTGCTTGTGTGTGAATATATGATCTATTGTCTCTAAAGGGTGTACGTAAATTTAAAAATATAAATTTTAAGTACTGTTCTATTGTTTAGAGAAATAAGCTTTTAGCTGAATATATTCCTACAGTAGCTGATTCTTAAAATCTATTTACTGATGTGCAATGTGCCACACTATACACATCAATGAATTTTAGTAAACCACTAACATGTACACATTTCAATAATTACTAAGCACACTTTGAGTGAAAGCAAGGCATTATAAATTTGGTGCTAAAAGTCCTTGTGAATAACGGATATGCGTATACAAAATTAACACTTGCAAATTTGATGTATGTAAAGATGACAACTTTCCCAGAATTCGGAGAAGACACCTGGAAAATGGGTTGATCTCCTGACTACAGACACATGTACATGTATAAATCTCTCAGGAGTCACGAGATCAGCCATTTTCCAGGAAATCTGTAGCAAAATCCAAGAGGGTTGGCAGCTCTAGGATATGCAAAGTTTCAATTTCAATTTAAACTTTTCCAAATCCTTTCCAAGTTTCAGAATGTTATGTATAAAATGTTTCATCCCATGCAATGTTGTATGGAGTACGATAAATGTTGCCCTGCGTTTAAGTAAAAATCTCCAATATTTAGATCACCTTCTATGAACGAAGGTTAAACTATTGATCTGAAAGCAATATGAAAACAATTTGATCTGCCACAAACAAAAAATAAAGGAACAATCCCAATTTGGGGATTTTTGAGTAAAAAAGGTGGCTATCTGCAGAAAAATTGCTTCGTTCAAAGAAGATTCGACAAAAATTTGAGGAAGAAATTTCCTAATGTAAAATGTACGTAACTGTTGTGATTGAATTTGACCTAGATTGGGAGGAATTCTTCGTGTTTGACGACGGACAACGTCATAAAGAAGTGCCAGCTACTAAATAGGAACCTGTAATGTAATGTGGGCGAAGAAGGTACGTGTCATGTTTCTTGTAAAGACCATTTGGGGTGTGTTATGGTACTGATTTGTGTGCAGCCTTCTGAGCTTTACCTGCGGTGCTTATGATAATGAGCCAAATGCTTAGCAGGGGTCCCGCACCGAAATTCAGCGCGGGCCTCAACCAATCAGCAATGAGCTCTCATCATGATTCCCAAGACCCGATGGGCTAGCATCCCCAGCACTAAATTGAAAACCGCACAGAGCACAGAGCGTCAGATACGTGGACTTTGACACGCATGTTCGACTAGACCATTGTGGCGTCGCACAGTTTAAATTTGATCTTTGTTAGCGGTCACTTCACATAAATGGTATCGCTCTTTGTTCAATCTTTGCTTATTTTGAAATGTGCAAGAAGCAACTTATTTTCGCAAACCGCGTCACAAATTCTGCTTAATCTAATAATATTACACAAAAGACAACTTAACTTGATGACGTGACGGTACAATCCGTCACGACCCTGTGGTTCTGAAAGCTCTGCTTACAGTTGATCCCTCTTAATACAATGCCAAGCATTCACTGTGAAGAAAAAGAAATACACAATGGGCGATGTCACAATTCTGTGTGTGTTACGTGTTAGTGTTAGTTTAACAAATCTGTTAACACGGCATTAATGTTGACCTCTAAATGAACGTCCAGGTTAACACCATGTTAACAGATCTGTTAACACCATGTTAATTATCTGCACTGTACATAGGGCGAAGTCACAACTCTGGGTTTTGTGTTAGTGTTAGTGTAACAGATCTGTTAACCTAATCAGAATTGTGACCTCAGAACTCGATGTTAACATGATGTTTAGGACGTGTTAGTGTTACATCTCATGTTACACATCGTGTTAGTGTAACAGATCTGTTGACAGATCTGTTAAGTTAATCTGAACGAATCTGAACGTGATTTTCAATAAATTGCGTTTCATTTTTCAACAACTTAAATGTGTTGCATTTCTACCCACAATTAAGACATTTTTTGGCTCCGTGAAGATTTTGAAAATTTCAATCACTTAGTGGTTAAGCTCGTGTAACATGGACCGGAGGTTACAATTCTGCGTTAGTGAGAGTGTTGATAGTTGTGCAGAACCCTATACCGACTTGACATTTCCCAAGATGCCGAGTCAACAGATCTGTTAACCGATCTCGTAACTGACTTGCAGTAAGCTCGGAAAGCATGTAGTGAACTAGTGACTTACTTGGGAAACTCCTGCATAATTCGTATAATAACTCGTAGTTAACTCGTAGTTAACTCGGGATAACTTGTACCAGGCTCATATTAAATTCATAACTGACCCGTAACTAACCCGCAGTAAGCTTGTGGTATACTCGTAGACACTATGACACCAAGGGTTTTACCAAGAGTTTCCGAAAATTGCTAACTCTTGAAGCTCGCACCCAAGATTTTTCCGTGTGCGAGAGAGCCTTTACACGGTCTATTATTGTCACATACAACGGTGACGACATAACTTCACAATGTCATTAATACTTCTTACCTTCAGGGTCAATAGGGTCCACTTTCCCAGTTAATGGAGCCTAGAAACGAAAAGGAATATCATCAAAGTTAGTGATTAAAGACCCGAGACTTAAACTGAAAGACTTGCCGATGTTCTTCAAAAGGGAAAATTTAGCAATACATTATGATCAAAGGAGCATGTTCAGATAATGCATTTCATTCTAAAAAAGATAAACAGACAATTAATCACTTTATAAATCATTTATTGTAAACAAACTTTTATGTTTTCAATAAGAGCACTACTTGAAAGATTTTAAAGCCCATTATTGGTCTATTTGTTCTTTATGTCTTTTTCAAATCGATGAACTTATTCATATTCTGGTACAAAGCTCTTTCTGACAGGGTCGCTTCAAAGCATCCCCCTGGATAAGGCTGCCAGTCCATCACATGTTTACACCCAGCAGTCATTGGGTTTCCCCAACAGGTTGTTAGTTTCTATGGCATGGAGTGACTAGGAGCATTGATACTCCCCCTGGATGGGATGCCAGTCCATCATACGGTAGGTCTACCCCCAGCAGTTAGTTGGGTTTCCCACCAATATTTGCTGGTTCCAATTTATACACCCGGATGGAGAGAGATAATGTGGAGTAAAGTGTCTTGTCTAAGGACACAACGCGATAGCAGTGACTAGGCATCGAACCACGGACCTATCACCCGTAAGTCCGATGCGCTATCTACTAGACCACCATGTCTCCACTGCTTGAGTGCCTCTCTATTTGTGAACTCTCTATTTGACCTTTCTGCTGAAAATAATACAAAATATCTTGATAAGTTTCTTTTGACTTTCAGTATTATTCAGACCTTTCTGGTCAAATGTTGGTAATAACTTGAAATTTGAATAAAGACTCACTTTTGCAACAATCTCTTTGGCCGTCTCTGCTGGAATCATGTAGGGACTCCCAGCCACACTAACATTTTCACTATGGTTTTATGGATGGAAAATAAAACAAATATTGGTACCACTTCAATAACACTCTTTTCATTGTTATAATAGTGCCTTGATCGGGGTTTCCGCGGATATGTCCAGAATATAATTATATCTACAGAATTCACAGTTCCGAACTTGCCCAATAAACGCCACCCACTTAGTTACTGTTGCTATGCCTCACAAGCCATCCCAAAAATGGTGACACACAATGCAGGCTTGGAGCATGAAAATCACAGATTCATTGGCAAAATCTCAAAGGTATTTTAAACAACCAAACTTGGGATGAGAGAAAAATTGTAAGGCCCTTATCGGGATTAGAACCCGAGACCTCTGACTCACGGGGGAACTGCTCTACCAACTGAGCTATAAGGTACAGTTGGTATACTCCCTCAGGTTTTCCCTGGTAGAGCATCTGCCCGGTGAGTCAGAGGTCTCGGGTTCGAATCCCGATAAGGCCCTTATTTTCTTTCATCCCAAGTTTGGTTAGACCCTGCTCAGTGTCAATATTGAAGTTACATGTAGCCTGAAACTTACAATGCAATGGAGCCAGCAGCCTCCGTACTCCTGGAAATGGCTTTCTGCCAATGCACATGACCATTTTTGATGACCTGTAGAGCCATGTCCTGGGGGTGATGAAGCAAAATGGGCTGGTTTCTCCATATAGATACAAGACCTCAACAAATGAATGCAAATTCTTTACCAGTCAATGCCAGAGGACGTACAAACACGTTCTGGCAATGTATAGTCACAGGGTCGGTTGACGAGTTAAAATGACAGCTTTGCTGCCGTCTTCCACGGTTGACGTGTAAACATGTCCATTGTCAATAATTCATTGTCAACAATTGATGGGCATCGCCTTCAACCAATTACCGATGAACTCTCATCGCATGTGCCCAGGACCTGTTGGGTGAGCATCCCCAGCAGGTCTGGCCTCGAGACTAGTATATTATGTGACAAATTGTTAATATGCAAATTAAACCTACATGTACATTTGTGTATATTCCTCATACAAACCTTGTTTTTAGGTTGGCTGTTGAAAGCGAATGTGTTGGGTGGTTTTCCATCTGGGATTTTGTATATCTTGAACCAATCAAAAGTTGCCTGGTTGAAAATTAAAAGGAAAAACGAACACTTTTACTTTTTTTGTGGGGCAAAATTACAAAACATTTTACAGAGTAAAAAGGTCACTTCTTTGTGAATTAAAAGCTTTAGTTTTAGTATTGAAAAAAACACAGACGTGGTACCTGTGCCCTTGAGCAAGGCACTCAACCACAATCACTCCTTCCTTCGAAAGGGATGTAAAGCCGTTGGTCTAGCGTGTTGTGTAATACATGTACACTTAAAATATCCCAGAGCATTCTTTCTTAAAACTGGGATTTTTCCAGTTGCCAGTAGTACTGTTGCAAGTGCTCGTATATCAACCTTTTTGAGCAACTGATCAGTTGCTCCCAGTTGCCGCGAGTTGATTCAAGTTGCAATGTCGATGTAGGCTAGGCTTAAATACTAAAGGGATTCCTCGGTAACTTAGGCCGTTGGCTGCCAATGGCACCACCCACCTATGTATCTTGATGTTTAGGTGTAAGACACTTGTACACTTCATGCAATTCAGCCTACAGGCTGAACCTCCAATTTAGCATTCAGTTTTAAAAGATGTTTGTAATTACCTCAATAAAACCAGGCATGTGTTTCTGAATGTCTTCAATATCTAAAGTGAAAAAGAATTATGCACACCGGTTATACAACTTCAAGTTCATGGTTGTGATTCTTTTGTGTAGACTCTACTCAAGTCACCAAATCGCCATGTGTATTGTAGACTCTACTCAAGTCACCAAATCACTCAAGTCACCAAATCGCTCAAATTCACGAGGCCTTGTCAAAAGGCTACATACAGAGAGATTGTTAACCTAACCCTAAATAGAACAAAAGGTTTTAAAACTTACCATTTAGATTTGGTGCAAGCTTGTCCCTAACATCAATAGCCATAATCTTCCAGTCAGTTTCACCTAGTCAGAAGAATATTAGATTCTGTGATATACAAAGTGTCCACAAAATGTCCAGGTCAAACCTGGCAAACTCAGAATCCGTTTCCCTGGATCCTGATAGGGAATCTTCTTACTTAAAAAAAAACAGTCTTTATTGCATCAAAATCAGTCAAGCAAATCAAAAGTTATGTCATTTTTTGGTGCAGCAAGGTCAGCCATCAGCAATAACTCACTCGCCCTCGTCAATCATCGCCAGTACTCCCAGAACCGTGACTTGAATCACATCGCCCCTATTAGCCACCCTGGAGCCTATCCCAGGTCTCTCAGGGCGGCGGGAGCATAACTCACTCACCCTCGTCAATCATTGCCAGTACTCCTAGCACCTTGACTTGAACCCCTATTAGCCACCCTGGAGCCTATCCCAGGTCTCTCAGGGCGGCGGCAGCATAACTCACTCACCCTCGTCAATCATTGCCAGTACTCCTAGCACCTTGACTAGAATCACATCGCCCCTATTAGCCACCCTGGAGCCTATCCCAGGTCTCTCAGGGCGGTGGCAGCATAACTCACTCACCTTCGTCAATCATTGCCAGCACTCCTAGCACCTTGACTAGAATCACATCGCCCCTATTAGCCACCCTGGAGCCTATCCCAGGTCTCTCAGGGCGGTGGCAGCATAACTCACTCACCTTCGTCAATCATCGCCAGCACTCCTAGCACCATGACTAGAATCACATCGCCCCTATTAGCCACCCTGGAGCCTATCCCAGGTCTCTCAGGGCGGCGGCAGCATAACTCACTCACCTTCGTCAATCATCGCCAGCACTCCTAGCACCATGACTTGAATCACATCGCCCCTATTAGCCACCCTGGAGCCTATCCCAGGTCTCTCAGGGCGGTGGCAGCATAACTCACTCACCCTCGTCAATCATCGCCAGTACTCCTAGCACCTTGACTAGAATCACATCGCCCCTATTAGCCACCCTGGAGCCTATCCCAGGTCTCTCAGGGCGGTGGCAGCATAACTCACTCACCTTCGTTAATCATCGCCAGCACTCCTAGCACCTTGACTAGAATCACATCGCCCCTATTAGCCACCCTGGAGCCTATCCCAGGTCTCTCAGGGCGGTGGCAGCATAACTCACTCACCCTCGTCAATCATCGCCAGTACTCCTAGCACCTTGACTAGAATCACATCGCCCCTATTAGCCACCCTGGAGCCTATCCCAGGTCTCTCAGGGCGGCGGCAGCATAACTCACTCACCCTCGTCAATCATTGCCAGCACTCCTAGCACCTTGACTAGAATCACATCGCCCCTATTAGCCACCCTGGAGCCTATCCCAGGTCTCTCAGGGCGGCGGCAGCATAACTCACTCACCTTCGTCAATCATCGCCAGTACTCCTAGCACCATGACTTGAATCACATCGCCCCTATTAGCCACCCTGGAGCCTATCCCAGGTCTCTCAGGGCGGCGGCAGCATAACTCACTCACCTTCGTCAATCATCGCCAGCACTCCTAGCACCATGACTTGAATCACATCGCCCCTATTAGCCACCCTGGAGCCTATCCCAGGTCTCTCAGGGCGGTGGCAGCATAACTCACTCACCCTCGTCAATCATCGCCAGTACTCCTAGCACCTTGACTAGAATCACATCGCCCCTATTAGCCACCCTGCAGGAGCCTATCCCAGGTCTCTCAGGGCGGCGGCAGCATAACTCACTCACCCTCGTCAATCATCGCCAGTACTCCTAGCACCTTGACTAGAATCACATCGCCCCTATTAGCCACCCTGGAGCCTATCCCAGGTCTCTCAGGGCGGTGGCAGCATAACTCACTCACCTTCGTCAATCATCGCCAGCACTCCTAGCACCTTGACTAGAATCACATCGCCCCTATTAGCCACCCTGGAGCCTATCCCAGGTCTCTCAGGGCGGTGGCAGCATAACTCACTCACCCTCGTCAATCATCGCCAGTACTCCTAGCACCTTGACTAGAATCACATTGCCCCTATTAGCCACCCTGGAGCCTATCCCAGGTCTCTCAGGGCGGTGGCAGCATAACTCACTCACCCTCGTCAATCATCGCCAGCACTCCTAGCACCTTGACTAGAATCACATCGCCCCTATTAGCCACCCTGGAGCCTATCCCAGGTCTCTCAGGGCGGCGGCAGCATAACTCACTCACCCTCGTCAATCATCGCCAGTACTCCCAGAACCGTGACTTGAATCACATCGCCCCTATTAGCCACCCTGGAGCCTATCCCAGGTCTCTCAGGGCGGTGGCAGCATAACTCACTCACCCTCGTCAATCATCGCCAGCACTCCTAGCACCTTGACTAGAATCACATCGCCCCTATTAGCCACCCTGGAGCCTATCCCTGGTCTCTCAGGGCGGTGGCAGCATAACTCACTCACCCTCGTCAATCATCGCCAGCACTCCTAGCACCATGACTAGAATCACATCGCCCCTATTAGCCACCCTGGAGCCTATCCCGGGTCTCTCAGGGCGGCGGCAGCATAACTCACTCACCTTCGTCAATCATTGCCAGCACTCCTAGCACCTTGACTAGAATCACATCGCCCCTATTAGCCACCCTGGAGCCTATCCCAGGTCTCTTAGGGCGGCGGGAGCATAACTCACTCACCCTCGTCAATCATCGCCAGTACTCCTAGCATCTTGACTAGAATCACATCGCCCCTATTAGCCACCCTGGAGCCTATCCCAGGTCTCTCAGGGCGGTGGCAGCATAACTCACTCACCCTCGTCAATCATCGCCAGCACTCCTAGCACCTTGACTAGAATCACATCGCCCCTATTAGCCACCCTGGAGCCTATCCCTGGTCTCTCAGGGCGGTGGCAGCATAACTCACTCACCCTCGTCAATCATCGCCAGCACTCCTAGCACCATGACTAGAATCACATCGCCCCTATTAGCCACCCTGGAGCCTATCCCGGGTCTCTCAGGGCGGCGGCAGCATAACTCACTCACCTTCGTCAATCATTGCCAGCACTCCTAGCACCTTGACTAGAATCACATCGCCCCTATTAGCCACCCTGGAGCCTATCCCAGGTCTCTCAGGGCGGTGGCAGCATAACTCACTCACCCTCGTCAATCATTGCCAGTACTCCTAGCACCTTGACTTGAACCCCTATTAGCCACCCTGGAGCCTATCCCAGGTCTCTCAGGGCGGCGGCAGCATAACTCACTCACCCTCGTCAATCATTGCCAGTACTCCTAGCACTTTGACTAGAATCACATCGCCCCTATTAGCCACCCTGGAGCCTATCCCAGGTCTCTCAGGGCGGTGGCAGCATAACTCACTCACCCTCGTCAATCATTGCCAGTACTCCTAGCACCTTGACTTGAACCCCTATTAGCCACCCTGGAGCCTATCCCAGGTCTCTCAGGGCGGCGGCAGCATAACTCACTCACCCTCGTCAATCATCGCCAGCACTCCTAGCACCTTGACTAGAATCACATCGCTCCTATTAGCCACCCTGGAGCCTATCTCGCACACATCCAGAGGATCGTTATCTCCCTTGCATCCAGTATCAGGGTCTGTCACGCGAGGGTTTTCCCAGGTCTGTCGAGTTAAAGGCAGAGTACATGACTTGTAAACTGTTAAAAATGGCATATTTCCACTTGTAAGTGGGTCTTTCCACAGTAAAGGGGACATTTTGGTAACACGGACCATATTTTCGAATAAATACCTTTGTCTGGTCTCAAAATAAAATAAATGTTTCAGTTGTTCTGAGGAGATAACTTAGGCCCAAAAAGGGTTACAAATAGTGTGACAACATGCCTTTCGAAAAAACTCCGTGTACAAATTTCCAACCAGGACGGCCTAAAATGTAACACAGAGATATATGCTCTGTTGGGTAGCCATTTCCTGAAACAATAGGCCTGCCTGGGTTGCCAGGCTTGTGGACTATAGGCAAGAGATAGAATCTTGCCGTCTTGCAGTTAAGAGGAGAGAGACATTTGTAAGCTTTCTTAGTTGGGCTCACGCATGCCGTCCAAGCTACATTTTTGTTACCTGTGGGATAGCGCCGTAGTTCCACAGGTAGCCATGGTATGGGAAACAGTTCTTGACAAAACGAAGCTTGTCCTTCTTCACATCTTGCATTATCGGGTTGAGCTTTTCTTTTGTTTTGATCTGCAAATCAAAGGACATTATTACACATTCGTAAATACCTCAGAACACTTTCTGCTTTCCTATTGGCTGACAGGATGTCACGTGGCTAGTATTAACGGATGATAAAGACTGGCCAGTCTTCAACACTTTATAGTCTGGCCCGTGCCGCCCTACGTCAGTAGATGAAAGCCACACATTAAGTAGACTGGTTCTCAGTCCATGAACGTATGATCACAGGATTTTGTGTATGTGTGTGGAATTTTAGCTCTGGGAACAACTTTTGTTTCAAGAAAATTATCAATTCAAAAAACTTTATTTTTCGAGATGCCACTTCCAAAACACAGACTGTATATCTTTAAATAACTGCCAAAGTTAAACTGGGGCATAACGCTACCTCCATTTTGGCATTGGTCCATCTGGGAACTTCCACAACCATATTGAATAGAGCTGGCTGTTGAAAGAAAGAAACAAACAAAGGGGCTACTTAAGTCATAATATATGAAATCATCAACCAAGGAACTTTATATAGTGTAAAGTGGAAGGGCTTGTTGATTTAGAAGTTCTTTATTAAAAGTGTGTCTAGATCACATTTTTGACCACCTCTTATTTTCCCATGGGTGTTGGGATTTTGATACCATAGGCCTATACGTTGTCATATTTTTCTCATTATTCTTGAATTTTGCGTTATCAATCAGTATACCGGTATTTTCAAGGATATCGTGAAAAAACCATCAACATTTTGTGAATTAATTTATCCCGTTCCATAAAGCAGTGCAGTGATTACACCAACCTTTTTGCTTGTATCCAAACTAGAGATGGTTTTCTTCCCGTGGCTATTATTTTTAATTGAACGAAACTATTTTCTTGAAAAATCTGAACACGCGTCTTTTCATAATTTGTACCTAAATCTTTTTCAAAACAGGTTTACTGGCAACAGTAAAATTGTTTTAGAAAAAATATGACGACTTACATCCTTGTTTCCATGGGGACTAAGAGGTATGTCATGGAATGGTGATACATAGTTTCCACTGGCATTTTCTGTTGAGAAAAAACAAATAGCCATGAACACAGAGTCAGGGGGAATGGACACGATAGGGCCACCTATGTTGTAACGATCTCATTTCACTATGCGGCTACCGCACAGTAAACATCTGTCACACGCGTTGATATCCACAGCCAGTCGGATGACATGTTTGCACCATGTTGTAATGTACACTAGTGCAAACTTAACACGGCAGTAGCGGATCTCCAAAATATTATCCATAGAAAGAAAACAGGAAATTTGCAATCTCCATTTTGGATATGGAAGCAAAAAGGTTGGTGTAATCACTCTTTTAAAGGAATGTGTCTGATAACAGTTTTCCCACAGATGTTGAGATTTTTATACCATATCCTTTGTTATATTTTTCTCACGACCATTCTGAAATAATGCACTCTCAATCTGTATATTTTTGAGGATATCGTAAAAAAACACGATAATTTGTAAACTAATTACAAGCAGTGCAGTAATTACACCAACCGTTTTGCATCCACATCCAAATTGGAGATTGGAAATTTCCCATGGATAGTATTTTAGGGAGGTATTTTATATGATTGTTGGGTTAGAATGAAATCCATTTTCTTGAAAAATCTGAACAAGCTCCTTTAAGATGCTACATGTTGCAATCCACCCCCATATCTTTCATCATCCAGGGGAATCCCCTGAAATTTCTCAAGAAAATCTGGGAATTCCCACATAGCTACTCCCTGGAAATCCATACTCCTGCTGTACATTCCACAATCGAGTCTTTCCACGGTAAAGGGGGCAACACAGACCATATTCTCCAGAAAATACATGTACCTTTGTCTGGTCTCAAAATAAAAGGATTAAGTTTCAGTTGTTCTGAAGAGATAACTTAGGCCCAAAAAGGGTTACAAATAGTGTGACAACATGCCTTTCTAAAAACCCTGTGTACAAATTTCCAATATATCCTCGTAACCGGGATAGCCTAACACAAGTGTTATACTGTGGAAAGACCCAATTCCACATACATGTACTACGTGTCAATGAAAACATGTCCATTTAAACAAACATTTCAGAGATTTGTAAACAAGGCAGGACATTTGTTATTGATTGAGTTACATCACCTTTGTCCGAGAGGGCGAGATTTAAAAGCAAAATGAAAGAAGAAATAAATCAATTTCAACATCTGCCACTTTTGACTGGCATCCTCCAATGTTAATGAAAATGTACCAAAATAGCAAGGATCGTATTACACAGTGTGCGTGTTGTTTTGAATAGCTAACAATGCGAGCCAATCAGGTTTTGCGCGCACCGGTTTGTAAGCACGCGCGCGCTTCACAAACAACGCGCACGCACCAACATAAACATACATTCGCGGCACAACAACGCAGGAATGAATAATGTAACACGGGCTGTAATACATTAATAAATAATTATTCCGGGACGGCAATAGACTGGTTCCCGTTCACATATTCCACACAGGAGAATATAATAACAGGTAAAGGGCGCTTCATCATCTTGATCTGTGATTGGTCGTCTTTGCGTGTGCGCATTGTGTGTTTTATTTTTTAAAATTGGCGAAGCCCTTTGCTTTAGGCAATGTACTTTATTTACATTTGAATATGTTCGAAACACGCACGGCCGGGTTACAAATGTCATTGCAAAAATATACGCACTTAGTGACTTACTAAAAACAATTAAAATAATAACCACGTGACCACAGGCAGAATTCTGCCCGTCATGGCTGCCCTTTACCGATCCTTATAGTTATATTTTCGCAATAAGCGATAGGATCGGGAACCAATCAAGGACGGCAAAGGCCTCACAGCTGTCCAATCACAGATTAAGATGAAGCGCCGACTTTACCAGGTGTCGTTGAAACCCGGAGGTCGGAGGTAACCCGGAGGTAGAATTTGTTGTGACCGTGTAGTACATGCTACAACCTACCTCCGGCTTGTTATTTTAATACTGCGTAGCTCCGGGCCACCGTCAACGCACCAACTACACGTTAGCAAAAACAATCTACCTCCGGGTACCTTTGGGTACCTCCGAGCACCTCCGACCTCCGGGTTTTATAAATTTCCGACTTTACCTGTCCTTACTATTCTCCTGTGTGGAATATGTGGACGGGAACCAGTCTAGACTATGCCTGCGGCTGCACCCACGATACTTACTGAAATACATGCGATAGTCAAGCGAGTTTTTTGGTCCTTTTTCTTCCACCGTGTAGGACGACATTTTAGTGAACGATATCCTTGATGTGCTTCGTAAAGTCGGACACGAGACTCGATGACCTGCCGGCTCAACAATCACCAAACTAAGGACGCACCTTGCAGGAAAGTTTCGCCGGGCAACACAACCGAGCAGTCGACACGTTATTATTACAGACATGTGGGCAAAAATGGAGTGCACACTCTCTCTTTACAACGTGTAGATTGTGCTGAAATCGAAAGATGGCGTTACATGAATATTCATTATGCAGTGCACGTGACAGATCACGTGCGCTGCGCCGACTCCTCCCTCTAATCAATTAGGGCGTGTTTGTTTCGGACAAATCCGCTGATCCCGAGATCTGCGTAGATGGTTCAGCTAGATTCAACTATGCATAGCGCTGAACCATCTGCGCAGATCGGGGTTGGCAGATTCGTCCGAAACAAACACGCCCTAAATCAATCATTCTGGATTAAATCGGAAGTTAACGGTAGTACGCAAAGTGGGATTAACATATAACTGCGCGAAGTTACCCCCCGAAATAACTACTGCCAAATTGGTACTGCCGATTTGTTTTGATCAAACTATATGGAGGAAACAAACTAAACAGAGTCTTTTCTTTTCTGGCATTATACGAGAGTTGACAACAAAAAAAATCTCATTTTCGTTTATTTTGTTCATGGCTTACAACAGGCATGAGGCAACATGGGTTTTGATATTTTAAAACCATACCATGTGTCAGAAATTGATTTAGCTTGCGTCGGGGAGACCGAATGTTAATTTGGGTTTGTTTTGCCCTTAGCAAACGTAACATATAATTTGTCATATTTTTTTCATCACCATTTTGAAATTTCGTGCTCTCAATCTGTATATTTCCAGGGATATCATCAAAAATCCACCGAAGTTTAGTAAACTAATTTATCGGGTTACATAAAGCAGTGCAGTGTTTACACCAACCCTTTAGCTTCCTATTGATAATATTTTGGGGAGGTATTTTGTATGAATTTTAGGTCAGAACAAAAATGTGGCCATGCTCTTCTAAAATAGAAAAAAAAACCTGTCGTTCATTAAAAAAAAAAAAAGCCGTTTCAAGCACTTCTTCACAATGACTTACTGCAAAATATTCAAAGACTATGAGACAAGATGTTTAGACACCAATAGTCTAAATGAAAACCCACAATGGCTAAAGGTCTTTTCAATTTATTTGCAATTCTGTTCAATTATAAATCTCATGCAGAAAAACAATTTCATAACCAACTTACAATAACTCTTGTAAATTAATGACTTCACTGCAAAAAAATCCTTCGCAATTTGGGCTAATTTTTTTTTTTTCATGAACTAATTAATAAAAAGTAGTTTTCTACCTTGCACATGATCACGCTATGTATTTACTCCCATCATAGGCAAAATGTTGCCGTGACATACCTAGAATTTATCAATATCAATTTCTTAAAATTGTCTAATTGTAAAAAAAAAAATGTTTAAAACAAGAAAATGCATACACAAAGCAAGCTACAACTATATAGGACCTACTCATAAAAAAAAGAAGATTTGAAACCATTCATTCATGCACAAAAAACATGCATGGATTTTTCAGGTTTTCTGAAGTATTACTGGATCTATGTGGCTGAAATTTCTACAAGGTAGTTTTCTCGACCTATGCTTTTAATTACCAGTGGAAATCATGCCGTTTTTAACAGTTTACCAAACAAGTATACTACCTTTAAATGTTTCTTTCAAGTCCAAATCACACACCTTCAGGCAAGCAACATTTGGAATTCAACTCTTGTTAACATGATTTAAAGCATGCACATTACGTATATATCTGAATATCTATAGAATTCATTTTCTTCAGAGGAATACCGTTACATACTAATTTCTTTAAGCAGTATCATTATACACTAACATGCACAAATATACAAAAGATAGTCTTAAAAAAAACGTGCAGACGCCCTACCATTGAGCTATAAAGCCAACTGTTCTCGAATCATGGTATTGCAGTTGTTCCTTACTGATTGGGATTGGCTATCACGTTAGCTTAGCAAGCCCTACAATGAGATAACCACCCCTCTCAGAGATCATTTAAGATACGCCCCAAACTCCTGCCTGGCTTGTCCCAATTAAGTGTGAATAAGTGATTATATTTTTTTTGAAGAATAATTATAAGACTTATTAAACCTCACACACTCGATACATTGTTAGCTGTCACATGTCAGTCTATTAATTCCATGGAGCTATATATAAGAACTAGAGTGCGCACTTATCACGTGACCCCGTGCCTGTGCGCGGTACCCGGGCGTGCCGCCCTGGGACCGCGTCCGCCATTTTGTTAGTGGTCAAAATGATTGATAAATACCCGGATGTATCCACTGCAGTCAACGGCGCGGCAGCTATAAATGGGCTTTTAAATGATTTATTGGCTGTTTAACGCCAGTCATGAGTGAGCTTTTTCTATTGTACCTAGGCAGGTATAAGTAACGTACACCTCTGCCACTAATTATGACATAATAATGTCACAAAAAGTGCGAATTTTGTTAGAAACGTGATTTTAGAAATGAAAAAAATACAGTTTTTCTCTTGAAAACGCTAGGTTATGCTATGTACTTAATGCATGGTGAACGGTAGAACGGTAGTTTTTCCCTTAGGCAGTCGGTTTCACCGGGAAATCCTGCACCTTACAGTCGCGCTGAACTAAATTATCCCAGAAATTTGAATTAAGTTCGACGTATGAAACAATTTGGAGCGACTTGGTTCGCCAGAAGTCGAAAGATCGAACGACTGAACAGCGACTTGGTTTCAGACGTCGATCTTAAGTGTGCGCGCGGCTCGCATACCGACGCCTGTCTGAAACAAAATTTTAATCGGAACGATCGTGCGCCTGTATGAAACGGGTGTTACTTTCCCCCAAGTTAATGGCTGAGGTACTAGTATACCCGAATGCTCTACCTACACACGCAAAAAGCAGTGGGGGACGTAGCAGGAAAGAACTAGGAAGTTGATCGTGGCTTCAGACCTTGTGTGCAAAATAGATGAGGCAGGCTGAAAAAAAATCCAGTGTTTCCTCACAAAATCTTAAACTTTCCCACTCCAAATTTCGAGTTTTTCCATCAAATCTGCACATTCTAATGCTAGATAAGTCATTAAAAAAAATTATGATCAACTCCCCAAATCTTGTACAGTACCCGGGCGACGATTTTGAATGTTGTTTGGCCCATGGGGAAAGAAAAGTGTTTGGCCTAACTAAAGTTTCAATCTTTTAAAGTAAAATATAAACATGGGACAATGATCCGACAGTCAGGATGATTGTAGTTAGCAACCACATCTTTCTGCACCCCTATCGCTGAAAGCATAATCTTAAAATAAAATTAAAGCTGAAAATACGCATGTCGTCAATACATTAGCACGTACTTTTTGCCCACTAACAAAATGGCGTCCACGCACCCTTGAGGGCACGGGGTCACGTGATAAGTGCTCACTCTAGTTCCTATATATAGCTCTGTGATTAATTCACAGTTTGGATTTAAGGTTTATAGAGCTTTTGCACGGGCGGCCATGACAGGGGGCAGTCACATTGTCGCTGTGCTGTGCATAACTTATAGAAAACAATTTTATTCAAATTTATTTTCAACATAATACTCTCCCCAAGCACAGGCACTTGACAAACTAATGTGAATGTTACAGCAAATATACCCTGTTAAGTTGGAATAAAAAAAGAAAATCCAATTGAAACATGTTCACACTTGCATTGATTCATGATCAGATCATGACCAAAGGCTTATGTGTGAACGCGTCCTAATAATAATCATACACATTTCAAATTTCGATGTGGGTGTGCAACACAAACCCTTAATTTGCTACAAAAAATATACAAACTAAAAAGTCAGTGTTTTTACTGGTCAAATTTGTCAGTGGAGCCTGAAGGCTGTGTGTAAGCACGTGCCTTATTTAGACATGTCCAGTAAATTTTACCTATGAAATTAAAACATTTTGCATTTACTTTGATACTGCTTTCAGTTGAACACAAAATCTGCCATTATTAACCCTCCGACATACCATGCGAGTGCTTTCAGAAGATGGGATGCTTTCGGTAGGCACATTGATGTCATTTTTAATTTACCGGTATTAAAACACCTTTTGCCAATTCTGTTCCAACTCAATGTAATCCTCGGTCAAACCCCCCATTGGAGCTTGTATTGTTGCGTTCACTCACCAGTCAGGCCAACCCTGAGAAATCTGTGCCTCTAGCCAAGACCCATTCAATAGAAGCTATCAATCATCCTACTTGTAGCCCAGTAACACAGTGTAAACAACAGCTGTTTGCAACCAATGGCCTGACAGAGAAATAGCCCCAGGGTACAGCGCTTGCAGAGTCTCCCCTTTAAGTCCCCGTTTCATTGTATGTGTGGTTTATGTTGAAGGGTTAGGCTGAAAATCAATGTATCCGTCATTCATTATGCATAGTGCACTGTGGCGCATGACGCTTTACGAATACATGGATTTTCAGCGTTAAGCAGAATTTTGAAACTGGCCTTTTTACAGTAAGTATGTAAAAGTTTTTAAAATGCTTGATACAAGATACCAAGTTTTGTTTAGATTTTCATTGGCTCAGACGCGGGTCCTCCTCCGTCATATTCGTCTCTCTCTCGCTCCACTTGGGTGATGAAAAAGAAAGTCATGAAAATCCCAACAATCTGTAGGACAAAAAGCAGCAAAATGTGATGTTTCAGCAGGGTTGTAATGAGTCTCCCTCTGCTCGAGCCCCAAGTCAAGTCATACTGCCTTCGAGTCCCAAGTCAAACTGCCTTCGAGTCCCAAGTCAAGTCAAACTGCCTTCGAGTCCCAAGTCAAGTCAAACTGCCTTCGAGTCCTAAGTCAAGTCAAACTGCCTTCGAGTCCCAAGTCAAGTCAAACTGCCTTCGAGTCCCAAGTCAAGTCAAACTGCCTTCGAGTCCCAAGTCAAGTCAAACTGCCTTCGAGTCCCAAGTCAAGTCAAACTGCCTTCGAGTCCCAAGTCAAGTCATACTGCCTTCGAGTCCCAAGTCAAGTCAAACTGCCTTCGAGTCCCAAGTCAAGTCAAACTGCCTTCGAGTCCCAAGTCAAGTCAAACTGCCTTCGAGTCTCAAGTCAAGTCAAACTGCCCTCGAGTCCCAAGTCAAGTCAAACTGCCCTCGAGTCCCAAGTCAAGTCAAACTGCCTTCGAGTCCCAAGTCAAGTCAAGTCAAGCTGCCTTCGAGTCCCAAGTCAAGTCAAGTCAAGTCAAGTCAAACTGCCTTCCAGTCCCAAGTCAAGTCAAACTGCCTTCGAGTCCCAAGTCAAGTCAAGTCAAGCTGCCTTCGAGTCCCAAGTCAAGTCAAACTGCCTTCGAGTCCCAAGTCAAGTCAAACTGCCTTCGAGTCCCAAGTCAAGTCAAACTGCCTTCGAGTCTCAAGTCAAGTCAAACTGCCCTCGAGTCCTAAGTCAAGTCAAACTGCCTTCGAGTCTCAAGTCAAGTCAAACTGCCTTCCAGTCCCAAGTCAAGTCAAACTGCCTTCGAGTCCCAAGTCAAGTCAAACTGCCTTCGAGTCTCAAGTCAAGTCAAACTGCCTTCCAGTCCCAAGTCAAGTCAAACTGCCTTCGAGTCCCAAGTCAAGTCAAACTGCCCTCGAGTCCCAAGTCAAGTCAAGCTGCCTTCGAGTCCCAAGTCAAGTCAAACTGCCTTCGAGTCCCAAGTCAAGTCAAACTGCCTTCGAGTCCCAAGTCAAGTCAAACTGCCTTCGAGTCCCAAGTCAAGTCAGGTCAAGTCAAGTTGTCACGACAGTAAATTTGTCCAAACACCGAAACTTGCAATCAAGTAGGTTTTTTGTTGTTGTTCTGACCAAGAATCCTCCATGTTTTTAAACAAAGCTTAGTCAGTCCTCAAAATGACCAAAAAAATTGCATATAAAAGTTAAATTTCATTTTTGGCAGACTCAATGCAAAAAATGTTCAAGTCTGAGTCAAGTCAAGTCATTTGCAACAGTGACTTAACTTTCAAGTCATTTGAGGTTCGAGTCTCATGTCAAGTCATTGAATAATCGGGACTTGAGTCCCAGTCATTACCACACTGTTTACTTTAGTATCAAGCCAACCTTAAACATGTGATACTTACAACAGGTGAACAAGTACACATCCTTGTTAGAACAATTTTTCAAGCCGAGGCAAAAACCATGCCATGATTTGGTTTTAAAAAAGGAACATTTTCCTCAAATATAGATCCTTGATCAAAACAGAAGTTTGTTGAATACAGTGATCTTGTGAATAACAAGGCACTGATCGACCAATCACTAAAAGCTATCGTACATACATATGTACATTATGCCCATACGTTAAATGTACACTGTTACCGTTTTGCAAATATATATGTTAATTAAATACATTAATTACCACAGGTTTTTTGTTTCAAACACTGCCAAATTAGTACCAACAACATTTTTGAATTTCCAAAATAATGTTCAACCGATTTTCATACCACTACATGCAGCAGATGTTAACAGACCCAATGTATACTTTATTCAGGCATTTCACAGTACAGTGAGATCACACGAACTGCATAAGTGAAAATAACAATGCTTGGTGCTTGAAGCGCATATATGTTACCAGGGCTGTGTTCCACTTACGCAAACTTTATTTTTTTATTTAATGGGTTTAATGAACTATAAATCTTAGCCTGTATGCTGACTTGCATGAAGCTTACAAGTATGTTCCCCCTGAACATTGAGATACATAGGTGGGTGGGCGGCGCCATTGGCAGCCGACGACCAGAGGCACTGGGGAATCCCCTAACTCTTCACGAAAGAATGCTCTGGGATCTTTTAAGTGCGTTACACAACACACTGGACTGATGGCTTTACATCCCTTCTAAAGGATGAAGCAAGTGTGATTGAGTGCCTTGCTCAAGGGCACAGGTACCACAGCCGGGTATCGAACCCGCAACATCAAGTTTTAACCCCTGTTGGGAGTCAACTACCTAAACCACTTGGCCACGGTACCCAACAAATTAAAAGGCTTCCATTCACATCAGGAATCCTTTGTCAAATATCCATCAAATCTTTGTCAAACAAAACATTTTTCCTAATGTGAAGTGGGTGTATGTTAGATTTGTTGATATTCAAGTCCTCGATTTGGACTTGAGTTGCACTTAGAGTCAATATTTTGGCATTTTGGACTTGACTTGAGACTTGCTCGAGAGACCCAAATCAAAACTCGACAGAATGGACAACCCAGCTTCTTACTATCGTAAAGTTTTGTTACCAGTCTCTTGAAAATGGCTTCATTTGCAAAAAGCCCAAATCTAAATGTTTGTTTTATTTTATTTATTTATTTATTTATTTGTTTGACTAATGTTTAGTTAAATCAATCAAAAACTTGGGTAGTGGAATACAGGGCGAGTCAAAAACAAAACGCACTTTTTGTTTTGGTTACTGAAAATGTCTGGTGATTGAATCATTAATTTATGGTATTGCAATAAAATAGACACAATTCTTCCTTGGTTTCTGAAATAAATAAACATATTTTGTGCCTTTATTAAAAAACAAAAAGATCATTTTTTCTTACCTTGTACAGTATCATTAACTGCAGGGAAGTAGAATACAATTCTACTGGGGAAATGTATTAGAAACAGCATAGACCACAATGTCAAAAATGCATGTTAAAACACTGCATTCAACGTAATAAGTTGAATTCCAACTTACACAGCTCAATGTATCAGGTGTTAATAGTCAGATACAGTGTACATGACCATCTGGTCTCTGATTCGGTCCACAAAAACTAAGGTCAGAGTTATACCCAATACCTGTTGGAGTGGGACACAATACTAAGGTCAGAGTTATACCCAATACCTGTTGGAGTGGGACACAATACTAAGGTCAGAGTTATACCCAATACCTGTTGGAGTGGGACACAATATGAAAGACTAAAAGTGGATTTCAATTAAAGTTAGCATGAGGTCACACAACAAAACGTAATGGTTCTGAAACTAACGCAACATCTGGTACGGAGCCTACCGGTATAATCACAATTGAAATGAAACAACCAAACTTGAGATGAGAGAAAATCCCTAAGGGCCTTATCGGGATTCGAACCCGAGACCTCTGGCTCACCGGGCAGACGCTCTACCAGCTGAGCTATAAGGCACAGTTGGTATATTCCCTCAGGTTTTCCCTATGGACCCATTTTTTTCTCTCGGTGTTGCATGGTAGCGCAACAGGGCAAAGTAACAAATGCATTTCAAAAGAACCGGTCGTCGGAGTTGTTCACGAGAGGTTTATCTATACACCGCAGTGGCCAAACAGCTATTTGGTCAAAGAATGGGACAATGTCCTACATTCCGAGGGTCACTACATAGCACTGCAACAGTAACTCACCTGTGTCATAGCAAAGGCCAACGCAATCCCGCCCATTAAGCCCAGATTATCCTCAACCCATGTCAATACAGCATTGGTGCACCCACGGACGTAGATGAGGTCATCAACCTCATATGCGTGGGGATTCCCCTCCCTGACACGATTACCGCACAATGTATTGGTCACGGTGTCCATCTGTACAATACAAAACAAGAGTGTTTACTTGAAACGGTTCAGTACAATACAATGGTACATGTATGCCAACAATGAGCACGTTTTATTCACTGGTCGAACGTCATTCTGGCAACACACATGTGCACTAACGCTAAAGTGTGAATGCCTGTGGTTAGTCAATTAGTTCTATGCAAATTAACCTTACCTCGGCGGCAGTGGGTACAGCTAAACCGATTGCGTACAGGCTATGGCAGATTTCGCGCATTCCTCCACCGCATTGGCTTGAGCCCCAGTAACAGCTGTGACTGTGGTGCAGTGCAGACACCAGAGCATATCCTGAAACACCGTGACCTCTACCGCCCTCAAGGGAATATGCATACCCTTGACAAGACTTTCAGAACCTGGCTCAGACGTACAAACCTAAATTTTTGATGTGCTTTGTTCATACGATTATATATATATGCTAGGGTAACCGTTTTCCGAAGACCAGTATTCTTCATCAAAAAAAGTGTTCCCTTTTCATGGCCCCCATTTTCACGGCGGCCATGTTAGAAGGCAATCACATTTTCACTGTCATGCACGAGTAGGCACTTTGTGGATCTATTGTCACATCATTTAAATATGAAACCAGCCCCCTGTCATGGCCGCCGGTGCAGAGGGTCCATTGAAAGGTCTGTTGTGTTATGTTTTACCTTGGTTGATATACAACATGAGAAGGGAACTCCACACGCGTTGACTCCAGGACTACTGCACTTGAAATACTGATTGTTCTCCCAATCTTTGAATCCGTATCCGCCACAACACTCAAACTGCACGGGAGAAATACAATGTATGCAATGACAGACAAACCCTGATAATAAGAGCACTGTTAATACAACATTCTGCTTATAACACGGATAATTTTAAGTCTCAATTCCTTGTTTTTATTCCTGGGGTCGATTTCACTAATGTTTACGATCCTTCGTAACTCGAGATGTGATGGGTTACCGCTCCTTAACTCGTGTTGCATCCTAAGAACAATTTCAAGAAACTTGCGATGAGTGTACCGATGCATATCTACCATGGCAACGCACCGTAAGCTACGATGAGGCAATGGGTCATCGTAGCGTAACGATGGTCGTTGTTTTCGCCATTTTTGGAAGACGAGGCGAACTCTAGCTCCCCCAAAAACGGTCAAGTAGGGACTGCAAACCCAATCCAATTACACGCCCCAGATTCGAACCCGGGACACCAGAGGTGAAAGGAGGAAAGAACCACTATGGATTTCTAGTGTTTTCCTGATTTTTCATTGCGATTACGTAGCTAAGTTGAAAAGAGTATGAATTATAAATATCTACGAAGTAAAATTAGTATCAAAGCCGTGTTGTGCAGGGTAGTTTTTTCCGCTGTCGGAAATATACGCCTTTTAGCTAACACGCTGTAGTTTTGAAGTTGCAAAACCACAGAAATGCCACTAACGGTTACGGATAGCTAAACGTATGCGTAGGCGTATCTGTCGGCTTGCGGAACCTCCCTAGTATTTGCCAAATTGGCCGATTGAACATTTGGATATTCGGTTTTCAAGAATCTCAATATTTGGATTGTGAGAGCTTCACTTTTCTTTCAACGCTAATTTGTTTTTAGGCAGTTGTGGCATTTGATGTTAAAATTAACTGCTTAAAGAATAGATTTTACCCAGCACAATGCAAGTAGTGAAAGTTTCTTGCGATTTTAAAAATGCTGTAACTGAAATATGTGACTTACGTTTTGCTGAAGAGTGTCAATTGTGAACTGTATGTCCGGATCGTTGTAATAATCCTCGATCGTGTTCTTGAACGATTTACTCACAAAATCCTTGGCCTGCAAAATAAAGGGTCATTCCACGTCAAATCAACGAATGGGTTAAACACGATATCATCTTAGATTTGGATGAAACTTGGTTTATGTTGTTGAATAGGATCCCACAGCACCAAATATCAAATTTTACATGTAGATTTTTACCGCCAATAACATATTACATGTAGCCATGCCTTGTCAGTCATGTTTACGGACAGACAATCTTGCGTCATTTTTTGTTTCGTTCCGTCTTGCCAGATAAAACCAAAGACCCTGTAATCCCGTCGATAAATGACATAATAATGACCTTAAACAAGTTTATGCAAATGGCCAAATTGAAGCGACAGCATCATATCATGTGCACATGCTTCGTTAGGTTTCTGTGTATTTTGCCAGGTTAAGCTTTATTTCATGAAATAATGCTGGTGTCTATTGTTTTTTCCTAAGGAGTCGGAGGCTCCTTGTTGTATTTTTCTCCATACAGCATTGGACCGAATACATTTAAAAACTAGCAATTGCTTATTCTATGCTTTTACTTACACATGTACATTCTTATACATAAAAGTATCACAAGCAAAAGCTTCTACTTTGAAGCAAAAGCAAGAACTAATTTCCTCCAAGCAAAACCTTGATGAATAGCGCTATTGTTCAGAACCCCAAGCAATTGCCAAGGAAGCTTAAGAAAAGCTGTCAGCAAATGCAAAGGGTTATGAATATGTTGCGTTTGCTTCTGCTTGATGAGCTCATGCTTTTGCTCGGTGCTTTTTCTTATAAGCAGTTGCTAGTTTTTATGTAATCGGCCCATTGTTTCAGGGGCCGTTTTTACTGTCTAAAATGATTGAATCTCTTGCAGAATGCACTTTTGGGATAAATATGATTTCAATAAACTTGCCGACCTACCTGTCCCTTGAAGACAAGAGCAATGATGCCGCACACAAGTAAGAGGATGAAGATGATGGCGTGGGTCCAGCCAAACTAGGGAGTGGGGAAATATAAGAATTAAAGCCCCAATACATCATTTGCAGTGAGCCGAAATTTTACTTGACGAGTTGACAAGAAAAATCTGTCAAAAAGTGTTGATAGCAATAGTAACAAACACCACATGATTCTTTTCCCATTTAAAGTGGTACCTTGGTGGGAGAAACTGCCAAGTGAAGGTGGAATTTACAAATCATTCATACACAAAAACCATGCAAGAATGTTTTAGGTTTTCTAAAGTACATGTATTACTGCATCTATGTGGCTGAAATTTCCACAAGGCAGTATATCAACATTATTCTTTAGTTTTTTAATGCCGTTCCTGTTTTTAAAAGTTTCCCAATCACATAATCGGTCTTTAATGGAGTGTATCCAGGTCACATTTTTTTAGCCAACCCTCCTCCCCCATGTTTTACATGGATGTTGAGATTTTAATAACATATCATGTGTCATATTTTGTCATTACCATTCTGAGATTTGGCACTTCATCCTAGTATGCGGTAAGGAGTCCAAACTGGGCCAGTTTCGAATGATTGTTGTAGTTAAGTTTGTTATGGTGACTTTCTACTGTATAAGCTCCGTCCCTTCCCAATAAAATGCAACTTACAATCTTGAGGAGTATAATGTTCTCCCTGAGTGCACCGATACACCCCAAGGTACCAAGAATGGCCATGAATACACCCACGACCACCATGATGCTCGATGGAGTCACAAACACGTCAACCATGGACTCGTAGTTCCACTTCGCAATCTCGGCATAGATTCCGATGCCCAGGATTAGCAGGCCAATTATCTGGGTGCAAGATACAAACATTTACATGAAAATCAGTTACACAGTGTTCGTAGAGTTAAACAATTTGAACATCGATACAAATGTTGACAAATATCCACGAGTTTGGGAAATCTGGATGCAGTGAAAAACAACTTCTATTTTCCATTTAATATTTTTGCAGTCATATGGTTGATTAAAATTCTGAGACACTGCACACAGTTTCGAAGGGTGGATTTACACTGAGCTTTTTTGCGTGGAATTTCGAAGTGCTTTGCTTTGAGACGTAGAGGGAAATTGGGGTGAAACGACGCACTGACACTTACAGAATCAACTGGGTGAAAGGTGCTTTTTATTGTGATTTTTAGTGCGAAAAAATTCAGTGTGAATCCACTTCAACAGTGTTTCTTCACGCAAGTAGCTAGTTCTAGGTGGATAGGTGGTGTGTGATAGGTGGACGGGTGTTCCTGTCATTGTTCGCATGTCAAGAACAGACCGCCCAAACTCAACCAAAGTGTCATGGGAATTTTGGAAGAAACCTTGGTTTCATTACAAGAAAGAATTAAGAATAGGCCTGTTTATGTGTTTATTTCCCGCATGAGTGAAATTTTGATTTATATTGCGCTGTTCACTACTTAAGTACAAGTCTATCAATTGTCCCCCTTTGGCTATTCTATTACAGTGGAACACTAATAAGAAGTGCACTTGTAACAAGGGCAATTTTAGATCCAACTTTTTCTCTTTGCACTTTGCATACTGATAATTCAACAGTAAGGGAAATTCTGAAGTCCTATAAGTATGGACGTGTTCACTGTATTTTACATGTACATGTAAGTCAGAGGGAAGTGTGCCATAGGATATGACTCATTATTGTGAACATGGCTGCCCACTGAGGAGGCATGTAGTGCAGGAAATACATCATATATAGCGGCTTGAGAACAAGTTACTTTTCAGATTTGCAGCTTAGTTATAAATTTTACCAATTTTATAAAACTTCAAAGCACACATTCTTTTCTTAAAGATGGACTGTGTGTGTTTGGGTGAAAGAATTAACAAATTAATTTACACAAGCAAATGAATTTAGGCTCGGGCTTAGTGCATTTCCGCAGAAATATTATGGTGGATATTCACTTCAGCCGAGAGTAGATAAAAACCACCAACAAAAACTCAAACAAATAAATTACAGATGGCCAGGCATGCCAGGACAGAAAATCTTAAAGACCGTCTGAAGCCGAATCAAGTGATTTTGAAAACGGCTGTAATGCAAAATAAATATAGGCACCCGCAAAAATATTCATGCTACTTGTGGACTACCAGCGATGCGCTGCATGGTTTTTATATTACGTCCAGGATTATCAGTTTATCTTAGAGACGGAAATGAAAGATCAGATTTATAATCTTATGAATTTTTTGCTTAATTATCTTTTCCCACTAGTAGTAAATCGGTTGGTGTAACTACTTATTTTGATGTGGATTCAAAACAGTAACCCCAAAAAAGTCTATTCTCCTGGTCAACTTTACACGGTCTATTGCCTAACCATAACAAACAAGCTCATTGGCTTTCCAATGATACCACATTCAAGGAAAATGACTTGGTAACAAGAGAGAAATCGGCAGTCAAACTTGGGTTTCCGAACTTTTATGAGGATTTTAGAAAACTCTTACCCAGTAGAAGAACATGTAGAAAAACAGGGCGACCCTCAGGAACCTGTGGCCACAACTGGGCTTAGACCACCCCATGTCGCTGGAGATAGTTCTGCAGATTAAGTACCAATGTTTGTCTGTACACAACGATTTGTCTGCTAAAGATCACGTTAGTTGCAAATTCTCTTCCATATATGGTGTCTGCGGAGACTTTTATCTTGTCGTTATTGTCTGGCAATCAAAAGAAACAAAAGTTCATGAGCATATTCAAGCAAGATTATTGTTAAAGTTCTACGTTTACATACATTTATCATTTTTTTCACAACCCGTCAACTCTCGTGATGGAACACCCACAAGATTTAATTTCTTGTAAATTTCCTATTTTTTTCACTTCCGTTTAGGCATGAGCGCATGAATAAAGTAATGAAAGTAACGGCAAATAAAGTACAATTCGATTAATGAGTATTTTTCTGCCGTTCCGTGATGATGTTGTTGTTGTTGTTGTTGTGTTAGCACATTGGCAAACGAAGTGCCCTTTGCACACTGACTGTGCCAGTCACTGTAGTCGTGTAGAGAAAAATAAATATGAATGCTGCCAAAAAACAGACGTCAGGTAGATCATGTACATGTATCTTTTCCTACCTCCATGGTACATCTATCTATGCAAATCATCATATTCTAGTTATCATCATATTCTACTTTTATAGAGGCGGTTCAGGTTGTTTTCAAAAAGGGAAAAGATTAGAAACTTTTAAAAATCAAAGCTGTCACCATGGTCACTAGACAGAGGCAGTCACTAAGCTAAGGCCTTAAGGGGCAATCTGTTCCGTGATTTCGGAGTTGCAGATTATATCATGCACGCACATGACGCATGACGCGAATGAACATGTCACTGCGCTTGCAATCCCCTAACAATAGCCGTTCATCATGTTCATGAACGCGTTACGGTTACCGTAACTATAGCCACGGCGTTAAAAAAAATTCTACCTCCGACCCTCAACCACACCCTTTTCTGGACTAGCCTAGACTAGTGACTAGGGCCAGCTGGCCAGTATAGTATACCCGAATCAATAGGCGGTCGTAGAGGTCAGGTAGGCGTTTTGTACCCTAAAACTCTGATTGTAACCACAACCATGGAGAAAGAAAACAAAGTCAAAGTTACTACGATCCGTCAGTCCGACAAAGCTGCAATTCTGGCATGCAATTAGCAGGACAATAATAACAGAATAAACTCACGAAACTAGCACCAAAATTTCGATAACATTTTTACTTCGGTTCTTGCTGGCCGTCAAGCATTGATAGACTGGTTCCTGTACCTCATATTCCACATTAGACTGGTTCCCAGTCCGTGCTACTAAGGCAAAAGGCTGTATTTATTTTTAAATACGTCGGTCATGTCGGCACTCATCATAAATGAGTACACATCAATTGCAGGGCTTCCGATTGGTCTAACCCAATGCATATGTTGCATAGGCCTACTTATACATGTTATAGACCGTATCGAATAGCTGCCATTTCTTGGGGCACCTTTTGTTACTTAAACCGTTCAACAATGGAAGCACAACATGTGCAACCATGCATGTCCTCAAGGAACAAAGAAACTGCCCCACAAAATGGCAGCTATTCGATACGGTCTATACGTTTTGTCGATAACTTTACTTATAAACATAACCCCACAATCTTCACACTCTTTCCTCAATTAGGGCTAATGGGGGGGGGGGGGGGAAACTCGACAAGCTCAATAATTTTCTTACTTTGATGGCTTTATAAGAATGGGTTAATTATAGTCAAAATTGTATTTCAACTTGTGTTTTTAGCAAGAATAGTAGAACACTAATCAATTTTAATACAAGTCACATAAGATTTTGACTATTAACCCATTTTATAAAGCAAACAACATTTTGATTAAGCAAATTTTTCTGTTAAACAGCGTATTATGAAATTGGCCCCAGGACAGAACCAGATTATCAGTAGTACGATGCGCGCGTCTGTGATGCAGTCACGGGACAGTGGCCAAGCCCATTTTGTCGATGTAGGGGAGTGTGCAAGTACCTTGAAAATGGACTGGCAAAAAAGTCATTTAAATGAGCCATAGCCTTAAATTATTATTGTCTGTTGAAAATGGCGGCATGCATTGTGAGGCAGAAAAGTGACATGTGGGATATAGAGACATCTTCGCCTCCTCTCATCAGCTTTTGGAATTATAGCACGAGCGCCCCTTGAACTCCTTCCCCGTCTCGTGAAGTGAGGTTCATTTATGGAATGATGAAATTTGGCCCGTTATAAGCCACAAGTGCCATAAGTTCAGCAATTTTTGTACAAGAGCATGACAGCTACACATACTGTAACGGTTATTGGCTAGGCCTATACTTGAACTTTAAGTTTACGAGGACGGCAGGAAATATAGTGATCTCCGATGGTCCATGAAGGTAGGTTTGTATGAAAATTGTACATTCAACCGGGGTTTGATTCGAAGTGCAGCGATCAAAAGTTCCCCCACCCCCCACCAACCCCCAAACCCCCCACCCCCACCCACACAGCAGAGGAGTTCCGCGTCTTGCATCTTTGTGCAAGACAAATTTTCTCCCAAAATGTATTTCGTTCACACAAATATTCCACTGTTGTTCAGCCCCAACCGCAGACCGATTACCCAACTTGGCGACCTCAGCTTGAGGGGGTGCGGGATTTCAGGCAGTATAATTTCACAATTTATGCAAATAAGACATACCTAGTAGTAGTAGACATATAGGTACCCTCGAAAATCGCCGCGCACCCCTAGCCCAAATCGGCCTACGTCCATGATTACCATGACCAAAACTCGTCATTCTGTTTGGAGTAGACCGTCGGTATATTAATATCTGTCGAATCTATGACATAAGTATAGGGAAGTGAAATCCATGCATCCGCCATTTTTAAAAAGCAGGCATACTGTATGCTTCCTGTTTTAAAGGAGTAAATACTTGATCAAACTAATTTATCCGGTTCCATAAAGCATTGCATCAACCTTCTTTTGCTTCCACATCGAAATTGGAAATTGGAATTACCGTTTTTCCCCCCATTGATAGGTGTTTAGTATGATTGTTGGGTTAAAACGAAATCCTTTTTGTTTTCTGGAAAAAAATCTGAACACGCTCATTTAATTGTTGAATTAAGTCACGTACGATTTGTGGTTTATTGTTTGTTCTTTGTCTCTCTGTGTGGTCCGATTTGTGTTTTGATTATGATGGGTTTAATTAATGTACTGCCCTGGCTTCACACGTTTGTTTCATGTTCTACTGCATTTCCTGCAGGGAAAAAAGGGAACAACTGGGGAAAGAGAAACTTGTCGTAGTTAAATCCTCAAGAACTCCACAATGGAACCTATTTTAAATGAGGCACAACTGAGACAGTTGGCCTCCAAGATGGGCCAGGAATGGAAAGCCGTCGCAGGTTATCTCGGAGTGACAGACGCCGAGATTTACCAACTACAAGCTGATAATCCAGCAGTAAAAGATCAGATGTTCGGAATGTTGAAGAGTTGGTGGCAGAGGTGGGATCACGGCAGTGACGATAGAAACAGAGGTCCGCTGGACGTTTTGCGTAGAGCTTTGGTAAATTCAGGTAGAGACGATCTTGCAGAGTCATTGCAAGGTAAGTTACAATAATTTTATTTCACTTTCATAAAATGTATTAATTTACATTTATTTGTTCAGAAAACAGGTTCCTGTTGACACTTTTATGTTCTCAACACCAGACAGAAAGTGACTGTGTCGTGCCTTTCTCAGGTTCCGTGACGCGGTCGAATTTCCGAAAATTAAAACAAAATATTAAAAAGCACAAATTAAAATGGTAAAGAATTCTGAAAAATCACTATTGTCTGATTTTCACAATGTATCATTTCCAGTTTGTTTGGTGTACAGGTTTCGCATTTCTCTTGCTTGCATCTTCGGGCAAAGGATTACGCCCGTTAAGCACGTGGACAGAATAAAGCCACCCTCTTAGGCCTAAATCTGATTTAACTTGAGAAAGTATGCCCACGGATGTAAGCTTTTAGGGACATCAATTTGCATCATTAAAAGCACGTCTGTTTATTTCAATTATCAGGTCCTACTCATGGTGCGTATTTCAGTATCGACGTTTGTCGCAGCGAGTTCATCAGATACTACAAGGACACTATGAGCGTGGTTCCCGTGCTTCCCTGGCTTCATTCAGAAGTCAGACGAATTACAGACATCTATGTCAAACTGGAGCTAATAGAGCTAGAGAACAAGGGTGGGAGGATAGTTCCGCGTGATCTTACTTCATACGAAGAGATGCTGAGTCTGAAGTATGAAGACGGTGAACCCGTTAGGTACATCTTGTTTTCCGGAATTGCAGGCAGCGGCAAGACAACCATCGCATCAAAGATTGCTTACGACTGGGCTCAAGAGGTGCCGGAATCCCCGCTCTCAAGATTCAAACTGTTGGTGGCTCTTAATGTGAGGGAACTTAAGAGTGGCCTTGATATGACTGAAGCAATTGCTGATCAGATTCTCCCTAGAGATACACAGGTAAATCGTGATTCTCTGAGGAAATATCTAACATCTCACGCCAAGGAGGTTCTTGTTGTTTTAGACGGAGCCGATGAGTTTGAAAGAGATGACTCCGAGATGCCACGTGAGGTCATTGACCTCATCAGCAATAAGATGATGCGAGAATGTACCCTGGTTGTCACCACACGCCCTCACATGGTGGAGAGGTTGTACAGTCTTAACCCCTGCTTCAGTCGTATCGAGACCAAGGGATTCTCAGATGTTGGAGTCAATGGATACATTCAAAGATTCTTCGGTGAGAATGAATCAGTGTCAGGTTCCGATCTGTATCAGTTGTTGATGGCACATGATAGTCTTCATGATCTTGCTAATATCCCCATGATGTTGCTTCTCTTGTGCCTTGTGTGGTCCGACTCCGAGAGTCAAAGCCTTCCTGAGACGTTGACAATGCTGTTCAAATTGTCGATCTCCTTCATAATGAAAAGACGGCTTCACAAATTGTGTTCATCTAACATCAATGACGAAAAAATCATCGAGACCCAACTTCGTGAGTTGGTTAAGTCATTGGGGAAAGTAGCACTGGATGGGCTGATGTTCCCCGGACAGAAGTTGGTATTTCCTGCTTCCGTTTTTGGAGATTCTAAAGTTGTAGATGAAGCTTGTGCGACCGGTATTTTGACACAGGAAAGGACACGGAGTAAACTTCAGTCAATTCAGACGGTGACGTTCTTGCATAAAACGTTCCAAGAGGCCATTGCTGGGTTTTATTTGGCGAGTCTTTTTGACTCTGCTGATCATGCGTCCTTTGGTTATTACCGCAATCAGGTTAACAAGGAAAATGCATTCGGCCATGAATACGTTCTGCGGTTCTGTTGCGGTGCAAATGTCCAAGCAGCGGGTTCATTGTTGAATCACGTTGCTAATATGGAGAAACGTTATATAGACGAAAAACGCGGTGGGATCCAGCCATTTTGGGGGCTTGAAACACGCCCAATAGACTGGTGGAAAATACGCTTGTGGCTTTTGATGCATTTGGAAGCCCAGTCGGAAGGTTTGCAGACTATTGCTTCGACCTTGTTTAAACAAGGCCTCGTGTTTAACTTCGACCTCAAAGATAAAAGCATTGCGTTTGAGTTTCTGATCAGCTGCGCCTCCAGATCTTGCATTGGCGAATCATTTCTTGCAAAGGTGAGACAGGTGTGTATTAGTTCTGTCAACGTGGACAATGTACATGTTGTCATCGACATACTCAGACACGGCGTGAATGTGACATATGTGAGATTGGAGTTGGAGGAATGTAACTCATCCGAGTCGCAGAAGCAGTTAGGCGAGGCACTTGCCCAGATGGCATGTCTTGAAAAGATTTCGCTTTCTGGTACTCATATGATCGAGGATCAGGACCTCTCCACTATCTTCAAGCATTTTGCCGAGTCCAAGAGGGCAAGATTTCTACAGCTTTTTGAAGTAGCCCTAGGCTCTGTCTTTTGTGGTCTCGATGCCTTCAACTTGGAGAAGTTCTTCCGAGAGCCAAAACTTGATCTGCGAAGGCTCGGACTGGTTAACAACAACCTCTCAGATAAAGTTGTCAAAGAAGTCGGTGCTATACTTGGCAAGGCTCTTGAACTGGAAGAACTTGATCTGTCTGGAAATGACATCAGCGGCGGTTTCTTAAGCCTCGCAGTGCATCTTCCAAAACTCAAACGTCTCAAAGTTTTAAAACTGGAGAATACCAGCTTGCTTGGGAATCAAATGGTCCATCTTGTTCGCGATGCTATTTTTAACCTGGCTAATCTCGAGTTCCTAACCCTGAACCGTTACTCGTACTCGCAAAGGGTGGTACATGTACCTCCCGAGGCCTTGGCGTCTGTTGTCGAGTGGTCGTGTCGATCAAGTTTGAGAGCGCTCGAACTTAAGCAGTGCACCGAGGCCGATCAGGTTATCAAAGGGGCCGAGACAGACAATTCGAGGGGAGAATCTCAAGTTGCTGCTGCGGCTGCTGCTGATGTACCAGAGGAAACATCGCAAAGCCTCATTGAGGAATTGGATATGAGCAATAACAACTTCGGCAAGCACACGCTAAGAGTTATCAGACTTCTTAAGCGCATGCCTTCCTTAAAACACCTGAACATGAGCACAATGCGCTTGACGTACTCTGATGCACTCGAATTTGCCGAAGCTATCCAGAGCTGCCAACAGCTACAGGAACTGTGGATTTATGACAACAACAGCATGGGGAGTGGCGGCATAGAAGCCTTGATTCGAGCGCTTCCCGAACTGCCAAACCTTACGTCTTTATCTCTGCCAAGACTGTCAGGCGAAGATGAATACCCCAGTCAGTTCGTCCAGAAATGTTTGGCATGTGGCGATGAGTACAGCATGTACATCTCTTCAGTAGGCCTATACTTTTTTTCCAAGTCGGAAATTCAGGCCGTAGTTGACATTTGTCAAAATGAATTAGAATAGACTACCGTAGTTTGACGTCAGTAACCATGGTAACATTCGCTGGTAATCTAAAACGCCCATTGCTAACGCGCAGGGATACTATAACAGATCACTGGTTTTAGTGTAAACCCAGAAACATTGACAACATACAAAGGCTAACGTTCAAATTCTTGTGTCCGAAAATGACAGATGGATCTTGTATATAAAATGGGATGAATCTGTCAATTTAAAATGAAAGCAGTAGGCCTACATGTATATGAAAGAACATTTGTCGTACCCTACACTTGTCAGCTACAAATTACACATCACTTATTACTACGGGGGTGGGGGGTCAAAATATGATCTAGACACGCTCCTTTAATTGATGATGAAAATTGATTATTTTAGTCAAAGAAATACGACTTTATACGCAATAGTAAAAACGTATGTACATTGTAAAAAGGGCGTTCAGGACCGATTCCCTAAACTTTGGGTCCTTATGTTTGTGTGACGTAATCATGACGTCATTGGCTACCAATTATTGATTTTTGAGAAGCGGTCTAACTAAAAAAAACGGAGTAAGGCGTGAACTTCTTTATTAAACCTAATAGCATAATGTCTAGGCTTTGGTTCGTGTTTGTGTAACGTCATCATGACGTCATTGGCTACTATCATAATTTGAAAATGAGATAATATGTATAATATTTCTTGTGATGTTCTTCTGTAACCATTAGTTTTTTGATGTTGTAGTTGTTGTATCTTACTCCAGTTTGTTTGTGATTGTGAAGTTGTTTAATTTGGTATATTTGTATTATGTGTGTTTGCGAGGCCCAATGGAAACCAGTTTTTGTAAACTGTTTGGGCACACCCTGGGAATAAATAAATGGTATAAATAAATAAATGAATAACACAAAATAAGGGAAATAAATTGTAATACCTGCACTTTTAATTCTGTGCACGAACGCTATGAAGCTGCAGCCGATTTCACGAAATAAACTGGCCAATCTCGTTACGTGTTATTCAGCGTTGATTTTGGGTGACGTCAGCACGCGCTTCGCAGGAAACATTGCCAAAGTGGTTTGAGCGGAGCTATAGGGGCGCGCAAACCACTGCAAAAGGAGTGTACTGACTAAACGTGACATTATGACTTTGTTTTCCGAGAGAACCAGTTTAAATAGGTCGGCAGTTTCGAACAATTTCTTGAAAGCATAGCCTATAGCCGCAGGTTTTCATTGTTTTCTCGGAATGTGTATAGCTGAGGTACTGAGCTGACTTATACATGTACACAGGTTGGTTTTTTATCATACACAATCTCAATCACACATGGAGATTTGTAACACATTTGCCGTCAGTTAAATTTATTCTTCAAAGTGTTTTAAAGTCGAAGAAAGCCACAATGGGTGCTATACCTATACAGCCAATAATGTTGTTCTATTATGTATATCTTGTGCAAACGCCAGTCACGACCGACGCCGACCTTAGGCCCCCTTGTGTCTAGCTGTGTAAACAAGAAAAGAAAAGAAAAGATAATACACTGTTTATTTGAGTTTTGGTGTGTTTGAATCTAAAGCTCAACAAGTTTATGGTACTGTAAAAACAGATTATATGATTTGAAAACATGAATTTATAACAGCATCACATAACCAAACAATAAGCCTAATGTTGATAAACTGCCTTGTAAAAAATTCAGCCATAAATACAGCTGCAATAATACTTCAGAAAACCATGAAATCCATGTACAGGTTTTATGTTGAATGAATGCATAAAAACAACTATATGTACAGGGACGGATCCGGGGGAGGGGGGCGTGCGGGCGTGGGGGTGCCCCCTTTCCTTCTTAATTATTGATAACTTTTGAAACTGTTGGGATATCTGCCTCATATAACATCACACTCTTGCCTGCTTAGAGTGGTTAAATATTCAGTTGTCTGAAATCGCACCGCATGCAGAGCATCTAGAAAATGTTTCGCCCCACGCCGTTAGGGCTTCGCGCTACGCGTTTGTCATTTTATCGTCTTCACATTTTATGCTTTGAAAAATCCTGGACCCGCCCCTGCTGTAGATTATTCTTTTTTTTTAAAAGCACCTCCAGTTTGCAATTTCTCCCACAAAAGTATCATTTTACATGGAAAACAAATCATGCGGTGTTTGTTACCATTGCTATCAACACTTTAAGTAAGATTTTTCTTGTCAACTCGTGAAGTAAGATTCCGGGTCAATGTATAGTCTAGGCCCTAGACGTTGTTATTGTTTCGTTTTGAACGTCCGTCCCGAAAACCTAACAGGCAGCCACGCTTCGTCTCGCGCTCCGTACGATTTTGATTAAATATACGGCAGAGCACTCTTGTAATCATCTGAGATTTGCACCAACACCTTGCACAGAGATCCTGATCTATTTCATGGTACTTTGGTACGACAATTTAACCAAGATTACGCCGATTTCTGGAAGTTTTCGTTTTCACATATGCTGGATTCACCACTTTCAGCCATTTTGGATTTGTACCTGTTGCTGCATACAAAGGGTTTGTTGAGGTCCATTGCCTACTTTGTTCTTCAGACTTTTGTTGACGAACAATGGGTTGTACGTGGCTCATTGTGTTCTGCTTTGTGCTTACTCCGTGTATCGTTGTAAATGCCCGACTCGATAGCGGACCGGCTTTTCTGCATCGAAGTGAAACCCCCGACAGACAGTTTCGCCTTTGCAAATTTCTTGGACCAAGGATTTCCTACTACAGAAATTCAAGCGCGACATTTCAGACCCAACTTTTGCAATCTGGCGACATAAATCCAAACCCAGGTCCGTGTCCACACGTAGAACATGGTCCAGGTCAGTGCCCCCAAACTGAATCTGACAGTAGCCACAAGACCCCAAACGTTACCCTCAGATACTCTAAAGGCGACCTAACGCAGTATTCGAATTCGCAAGGACGACTTCCCCTTGACGTTTGGTCTTGTGTCAAATCACTAAACATTAGCCGGAAGTCCCCTACCCATAGAGGATGCCGAGGTGGCACTCGTAAGCGTCACGACGCGCCTACTGGAACAGAACAAGCCATCACAGTCAACCTGGTACTCAACTGCTTCGTGCATGAGAACTTAATGTCAGACCACCACGCTGTTCATTTTAAATTAAACAGGAGTAAATGCGCCCGCCAGGTGCAGTACATTGAACTGCGTGACTACCGCTCAGCGGATGACAATGCCCTGGCCCACGATTTTGCAAACAGATTGAAACCCTTACTCCAACTTCATGATGTGGACGAACAAGTTAAATTTCTAAATGTGACGGCCCGACAAATTCTTGATGACCATTGCCCACTCAGAAAACTTAACCGAACTGTGCGCTCACGAGCAGCCTGGTACAATGGCTCTGTTCACAAAGCGAGACATACACGGCGTCGACTGGAACGCAGGTGGCGAAAATCAAATCTCAACGAAGATCGTGACGCCTACCAGCGACAACAGTTCCTGCTTGCTCAACACATACAAGATGCCAAGACTCATTACTACAAAGATAAACTCAACACAGCCAACCAGAAAGACATCCATCAGACAATTCAAACTCTCCTTAACACGAACACTAGTAAATTACCTAATTGTGATTCAGCTAAAGTTCTTAGTGACAGATTCTCTTTGTTCTTTCGAGATAAGGTTGTTAAAATTAGAACTGAACTGGATGCCATGCCCCGTTCAGGCTACGCTGACAGTGCTCTAGGTGACAACTTAGACATTGAGGTGTTTTCTAATTTTCCCCTTAGACCATGGGGCAAGGCAGCAAAATGTGTTCAGAAAGTGATTTTCGTGGCGCAGTTCTCAGAACTATGTGGAAATAGCAAATTATATTAGTCAATGTCAAGTGAATTACAAAAACCAAAATCCACAAACCCGAAAATCACCAGATTTTTATATTTTGACATTTACATTTCTCTTTCAAAAATAGCGCCCTCTGTTGGCCAATTTTGGAGAACTGTGTGCATTTCCTATGGAGGTGGCCATGGTACAGTGTATATAGCCAAATTGACTGCCGTGTGTGCAGTTTATTAGCTTTTGCTATTAGAGGAAATTCATGTAATGGCTTCTGGTGTCACATAATGCTAAACGTATCAAGAGTCAAGGCAAAACGTATACTCGAAACAAATTTTTTGAGGTTTCACATAGTCTTGCTTTATTCCATTGCACTTCAGTGTGCCAACATTTGTTTCGCTGAATAGATTTGTGATCTGTGGCCAATTCTGAGATTGGAATACAGGCCTATGTGGGTCATTCCGTAAATATGGGGGCCAAAGTGTGACATTTTACCAAAATATTTTGAAGAAATTTTAGTGCAATTTCTGATAGTGTAGGTGGTTTGAAACAATTTCCAAACATTTAGACATGTCATGGTGTCATAGTTTTGATAATATTCGAGAAAATTGTTTAACGACGTAAGTGGGGACACCAAGGTATTCTTACGATTACATTTCAAGTATTTTTGACCAGGTTCTTTCTGGAAAAGGTAGCTTCTGGTTTTACCTACCTGTAGAACCTGTACCTTATAAATTCAAATTATATTATGAGCGAAATTTCAATAATTCTTCAATATAAATTTCAAAATGTCACACTTGCATTTAGAAGATCGCACCAGTGTTGTTCGATTTACGAGGCCATATTGTTCATATGCTGAGGGTAACCGTTCTCTGAAGCCCGGTATGTATAAAAATCAACTCCGGAAGTGTCACGACGTAAAGGGGGACACTGGGTCCCGTATTTATGGAATGACCCATATAGTGGCCAACCTCGGGACTGCAAACAAAACCTGGCCACTGGCCATATTATAGAGGTTGCTTATGCATTATACGCGTGTTATTAACAATGGTGCACTGTAAAAATTGCTGGGTAAAATAAAATTGGAGAATTTTATTTTGACGTTTGTTAGGCCATATTTCCTCAACATATGCAGAAAATGTTATGTTGGGTAAAACATCCAGGACACCGTTGGTTACATGCAAAGTTCTGTAAATTGGGGAAACAGCGGCTATTTATTGTTTTTTTTTGTTTACCTTAAATTGCTGAAAGTATTAAAAGGTTGAGCATGTTATACAGACAAAGAATATTTTCTCCATCTGTTGGAGATTGTGAAGACCAGAGTGGGCGCTTCAAAGTATAATGTAACAAATATTATGGGTAAAAAAAAGTTGGAGAATTTCATTAGGACATTTGTTGGGTCATTATGCAGAAAATATTCTTGGGTAAACCATGCAAGTTCTTTACGGCCCGTACGATATTTCGCTCATCCCAAGTTCCGTTGGTCAAGGGGTGTCCATTTATTGGGCACTTATTATACCGCGGATATGCACATTCGCCGAAAGATTGGTTAAATAAATTTAACCACAAATTGTGCATACAGTATCACCCAAGGCTTGGGTAAGGCTGTTACCCAACTCCAGTTGGGTATTTTGCGCCCCAAAGGTGGGTATGTTGATATTTGAAACAAAGTTGGGCAAAATTTGCCCATTTTTGTTTATCAGTGCGTGTGCCCAGTTTGAGATGATTCACAATATACTACTGAAAAGATTACATGTAGGTTCCCCGTTTAGTTATCCAAATTTGACGTTGAGTAGACATGGACAGCTAACAGCTAGATTAGTAAAATGTAATTTGAGGCACAGGTCAGTTAAATAATATTTTTGAGCTCCACAAAAATGTTCATATTGGAAATTAACTTTAATTTGTATAATGCGTTTAATAATACTGTAACAGTGAAACTTGTTAATAAGCCCACCTTGATAAACAAGCCTCCTGCTTATAGTGGCCACGCGTACAATGCATAAGCATTAAGCAACCTCTATAATGTGGCCAGTGGCCAGGTTTTTTGCAGTCCCGAGGTTGGCTACTGTATACAAGTTTCACTGTATTCCAATCTCAGCATTGGCCACAGATCACAAATCTATTCAGCAAAACAAATGAGATGTTGGCACACTAAAGTGCAATGGAATAAAGCAAGACTATGTGAAACCTCAAAAAATTTGTTTCGAGTATAAGTTTTGCCTTGACTCTTATGATTTAAATAATTGTTTAGCATTATGTGACACTAGAAGCCATTACATGAATTTCCTCTAATAGCAAAAGCTAATAAACTGCACACACAGCAGTCAATTTGGCTATATACACTGTAGGCCACCTCCATAGGAAATGCACACAGTTCTCCAAAATTGGCCAACAGAGGGCGCTATTTTTGAAAGAGAAATTTAAATGTAAAAATATAAAAATCTGGTGATTTTCGGGTTTGTGGATTTTGGTTTTTGTAATTCACTTGACATTGACTAATAGAATTTGCTATTTCCACATAGTTCTGAGAACTGCGCCACGAAACTGAAAGATAATCACCTATGCCCCATGGTCTACCTTGCAGATGAACAGGAAATCGTTGGTATAATCAGGAGTTGCCCTGATAAAACATGTTCGCTTGATACCATGCCGACCTGGTTAATTAAAGCAAATGTTCATGCTCTCGCCCCATTTCTCACTCGTATCATCAATAAGCCAGTTGCGTGATAGATTTGCATAAATCCTAGAGTCCTGCCTCTGCGCTATGGCGCTCGCATAATAAGAGAGTACTGCACCAGACTACCAGGCCGTTGGCAACGGTTGCCAAGTGGCAAGGGGGTGCACGCTAGAACATGTTAGCCGGCGCGAAAGTCTGTACGGTACCTGGAATACCTCGCACAGTACTCTATGCATTTTGAAGCTGGACCATCCGAAATTACATGTTGAAATTGCATGTTAAAACATGTACTCGCCATGAAGTTTCGTCAAAATAACGAGTTAGAACGTCTTGTTTGACTCGAAATGAACGTTAACTTTGAAAGCTGGATTGTTCCCAATCTGTGCATGATCAATTCAAGAAAAGAGTAACGATTTCGGGTTATGAGACCGGTTCAAAGTTGCCGATTGAACGTCGAACCCGAACGAAGGGAGACGTATACACTTTACAGCAAACTTGACTTGAAATAGGGGAAATAAGATGACATGCAGCTAGTAAATCTTGCCACAATATGATAAAAAATTAATATCGCCGTTGATTGTTTAATATCCATTCGACGGAACTTCGTCAGAAATTGGCGAGTTTTGCTGTTTCAGATCGCCGTTCAACGCGACAGCGAGCGACTCTCGTTTTGCGTACATGACCGGCATATTCCGAAGCCCAAGTAAAATCGCGAGAAATACATCAACGTACGCGACTTAATTAAGTGGAGATATAAATACCGTACACCCTCGCCACTAATTCTTTCTAATATTACATGATATTATGCCCCCATAAAGTTTAAATTTGGTTAGGAAACGTGATTTGGTTTAATAGGAAACATGAATTTTGCGTGTGTGGACCGGGAAAAATGGAAATGCGAAAATTATGCGATGCCTACTAAATATACCAAAATAAAAAGGTCGATCGTATCCCGGTTCGTGTTTGCTAGACAGATTTGTGAAACTGAGGACTGTTAGGAGATATAATTGTTTGTCTTTGTTTAAAATTTTATTCTAATCGAAGTGTGTTACGGGTGCTGTTTGTCGCCCACAAATTAGAGCCTGCCCTTTTTTCCCATCTCAATTTTTAGTGGTGAATTCCGTATTCCGCACGGATATAGACAAACTCAACAACGTATAACACAACAACCGCTCGGTCAAGTTTTTGCAGCCAAAGTATTTCTAAAATCTGTTGTAACTTGTATGTAGCTAGATAATCATTTTAATTCATAATTGAATTACTTTTGATTTTACCCAAGTTGCTGCGAGACGTCGATCATTTGCGGAAACAAACAGGCATGACCTTTTCTTTTCAAAAAATTCGGAAGGTGTATTTTAAATCGTATGCCGGTCTTGTACGCAAAACGAGAGTCGCTCGCTGTTATGTTGAACGCGCGTTTTGGAACAGTAAAACTCGCCAATTTCTGACGATGTTCCGTCAAATGGATAAACAATCAACGGCGCTATTAATTTTATCATATTGGCAAGATTTACAATCTGCATGTCATCTTATTTCCCCTATTTCAAGTCAAGTTTGGTGTCTAGTGTATACGTCTCCCTTCGTTCGGGTTCGTGACGTTAAATCGGCAGCTTCAAACCAGTCTTATAACCCGAAATCGTTACTCTTTTTTTTGAATTTATCATGCACAGATTGGGAACGATCCAGCTTTCAAAGTTAACGTCTATTTCGAGTCAAACAAGACGTTCTAACTCGTTATTTTGACGAAATTTCATGGCGAGTACATGTTTTAACATGCAATTTCAACATGTAATTTCGGATGGTCCAGCTTCAAAATGCATAGAGTACTGTGCGAGGTATTCCAGGTACCGTACAGACTTTCGCGCCGGCTAACATGTTCTAGCGTGCACCCCCTTGCCACTTGGCAACCGTTGCCAACGGCCTGGTAGTCTGGTGCAGTACTCTCTTATTATGCGAGCGCCATAGCGCAGAGGCAGGACTCTAGGATTTATGCAAATCTATCACGCAACTGGCTTATTCCTCCCTGTCTACTGGCATTTTCCCGTCCGACTTGTCTCATGCTATTGTTAAACCCATACTCAAAAAGCCCAATCTTGATCCCAATGATCTGAAGAATTACCGCCCAATTTCAAATATTCCATTTCTGTCTAAGCTCATTGAGAAGGTTGTGCTGAGGCGAGTTAACGACCACGTTGGTGATAACTCTCTTCACCAACTCTATCAGTCCGCATACAAGGCTCACCATAGTACTGAGACAAGTCTATTACACGTCAAAAACGACATCCTGCGTGCTATAGACAACAAATCAGCTGTTATGGTTGCTATGCTAGACTTGTCTGCTGCCTTCGATACGATAGACCATGTCATTTTGACTGCACGGCTTTCTCAATCTTTTGGTTTTAGTGGTTCAGTCCTGAACTGGTTTAGTTCCTACCTCAAAAAACGTCACAACCGTGTTTGCGTTAATGGCGTTTTTTCTGAGGAAAAACGCTTGGAATTCGGGGTTCCCCAAGGTTCAGTCATCGGTCCGTTGCTATTCACATTTTACACCAAACCTGTTTCCGATATAATCGAACGTTATGATCTTAAGTACCATGTTTACGCAGACGATACCCAGATATATGCCTCTTTTAACCCAGCCCGTCCCAGCGATGCTGAACAGGTACTTGGCAGACTTTCATCTTGTATTGCTAGCATAAAGCACTGGATGTCTCTTAACAAACTTAAGATCAACGACGACAAAACTGAATTCTTCATCGCTGCATCCCCCCATGCCTTGAAGTCATTGCCTGATTTTTCTTTATCAGTCGGGCAATTTGACATTAAGCCATCATCATATGTCCGAAATCTTGGTGTCATATTTGATCCCACTATGTCTATGGGTAAACATGTTACATCTGTCTGTAAATCTATTAATTTCCACCTTAGAAACCTTCGCCGCATCCGCAAATACATTGATCAAAACACATGTCACCATGCAGTCCGTTCTCTCATTACCACTCGCCTAGACTACTGCAATTCATTAATGTACGGCATCAGCCAAGGCGAAATAAACCGCTTACAGAAACTCCAAAACCAGGCTGTTAGACTGGTTTATTCTGTTGACCGATTTGCGGATGCTCGGATCCTAATGCACCAACTACACTGGCTACCCATCAGGCATCGCATCCTCTTCAAACTTCTAGTACTTGTCTTCAAGTCTCTACATAGTGCAGCACCTCCCTATCTGTCCGACCTGTTGTCTTCCTATAGACAGGCTAGGGAGGGACTCAGGTCCTCCTCTGACACAACCCGTTTGCATGTACCTTACTGCTCCAAAACAATTGGCGAAAAGTCCTTCTCGTTTGCTGGCCCTAAGGAGTGGAATATGATTCCACAGAGCATACGAGATTCTTCCACTGAAATTGCTTTCAGGAAATCACTTAAATCTCATTTGTTTAATCTTTAATTGTTTTGTTTTCCCCATGTTCAGCGCTTTGATCTTTTAGCTAAAAGCGCTATATAAATGCCTTTTATTATTATTATTATTATTAAAACGATATGGTGATAGGACTACGAACGAGTCTATCGCGTGATTACGCCCTCACGCGGCAGTCGGGTATCCAACACATAATGACCGTCTAGGGCCTAGACTAGGGTCAATGCTAATGGTGTATTTAAACATAAAATGCATTTAATCTGTCACTTGCACTGGCAAAAATAAATAAATTTAAAAAATTAAAAATGAGCGCCCTATAATATCAGAGTGTGTAGTTGTTCTTGTAGTTTATTGTATGCCATCGCGGCCTGAATATTGGATTTTGAAAACTTTATTTATTATCAATTTGAGATGACGAAGAAGAAGATTCTATGGTGGCGTACAATGGACATCTCATAACAAAGATATTTTTGCAAATATTTGTGATATTGCGACTTTTGTCGCAAATATCTTTGTAAACGTTTGCGATGTCGTACACGTTTTTTCCCGCAAAATCTTTGCTGCAAGATATTTGCGAAAAGAATTACGACATCGTAAATATTTGCAGAGAAATGTACGACATCGCGAATAATTTGCAATGAAATTTCCAAACAAATTGCGACATAACACATTTTTGCAAAGATATTTGCGATTTGCGATGTCCCTTGTACGCCACGATAATAAACCCACTGCAAACCTAATCCACATACACCTGGCACTGGCAGGACGCCAAGTTACGAAACGCGTAGTCTTGGCCCAAGACTACTCTAGTCGATATTGGTTTGTGTACGCGTTGGCCATTCCCAGTAGTGCGCCCTCTTGCAGCACTAACAGACCTTTGCGCGACTAGAGTAGTCTTAGGAATCTCTCCCGGAAGGTTTAACTTTTTCTTTGTTTTTGCCTAGGCTTTCCCAGGGAACCAATCAGCGAGTGACCCAAATACAGTAGCGCGTCGGAATGCAGCGCGTGACCCAAATACATCGCGTGCACGCGCTTCCAAAGGTTTGAAAAATATATGGTGGCTTACAAGAATCATCGAACATGACCGTTTTATCGTTGCTAATATTTTCGGTGGCATAATTTTCTTGGCAAATATTTGTGAATATATTTACAAACATGTTTGCAAAGGCGTATGACATCACAAAATACATTTGTTTATGAAGATAATTGCGACATTGCAAATATTTGCAAAGATATATGTGGTATGCCATGTCCCTTGTGTGCCATCATAAAACCCTGTGCAGCTATTTACATAAAATGGTACCGCCCCCAATGCTGAACTTCCGGGAAAGATTCCCAAGATAGATTGGTTGCCGATCCCTATATATTGGTTCGCTTATTGTGAAAATATAGGGATCGGTAAAGGGCAGCCATGACGGGCAGAATTCTGCCCGTCACGTGGTTATTATTATTATTTATTTTTTAGTAAGTGCGCAGATTTTGCATTGACATTTGTAACTTGGCCGTGCGTGTCGAACATATCCAATTATGTAAATAGAGTACATTGCCTAAAGCAAAGAGCTTGGCCAATTTTTAAATATAAAAAACACAATGCGCACGCGCAAAGACGACCAATTACAGATCAAGATGAAGCGCCCTTTACCTGTCCTTATATTCTTCTGTGTGGAATATGTGGACGGGAACCAGTCTATTCCCAAGACTTGTCGTGCAAAGGGCTGGTCTGTTAGTGCTGCAAGAGGGCGCACTACTGGGAACGGCCAACGCGTACACAAACCAATATCGACTAGAGTAGTCTTGGGGCAAGACTACGAAAGGCGGAGAATTAAGAACTACTAATATAACAATAGCCCGATTGCCTTCTGTCAGAGTGAATGCAACAGTACGTCATTGGTGATAGTCACGGACCGAAATGTCATGAAGAATCATTTCGAAGTTTACACCCGAGATTCAGGAAAGGTATAATGGTCAATTGCTTCATCGAGGACTTAGCAGAATGACAACAATTGGGGTTGAAGAAAACTGCCGGCTGTTTCATGAGTCTATAGGAAGGGCTACAGCTCCATGGTACTATAGCCCGGGCTAAAATATGTAACAATTGTTCACAAGGTATATAATGAGTCGCGAAATTTCTGCATCGCGATAATCGGTACACTCGTTTAATTACACAGTTGCTTTAGAATTTAACATATCCCCGTTATTTTTAATGGAATTTTACCAAAAATAACTTTAAAGAGTATGATGGATGATATAGCCAAGTGACTGACACGGAGAAAAGGGTAGACCCTCTTTTGATAATTTTATGCAAACATTGTCACAATTTATTGTTTATTATGCAGTAAACATTTTCAATCGCCCATGACATTTCAAACCGTGCATAGGCTTATTTTTATAAGAACAGCTGTTAAATGTTTATGGAACAGCTGTTTAGACTATAGCTTCTACAACATCAATTGAATAACATATTAAAACCATATTAAAGTCAAGACGCTAGAAGTATAGTTTGTGCCTTTTTTTTAAATGTAAAACTATACAAGTGATTGTTAATATATTACATTTTGAACATTTTAAGAACAAGGTGCCATTATGTACTTGGGACATTACGGTTCATTTACTTCAAAATGACAGTTTTCCCCATAACATTAATAATAATTTATTTATTTGTATTTACTATAATGCGAGGTACATTATGTCCATATTGGAATATTATGGCGACCGTCGTAATTTGGGATCTTCTGTCTTGGATTTCAGCTACATCAACCAGTATTTTCACATGAACATTAATTTTTCTGAATAAGGGCATCAAACGCTACATTTTGATGTACAGTTCATGCCTTCACCACTTTGACAGGAGCATTCTCCCATTTCTAGAGCACTTTTTCACCTTCGGCCCACGGCCTAGAAACAGAGTATATCAGCGATTAGGTTCATTGTTTGTGTGTGGATGAATACATGATCGCACAACGCAAAGACTAGACGTACGTCAGACCCATATAAAAACAAAAACAGTCGGTGTAGTCCAAGTTCGAAGGTTTTAGACAACGCTTATGTTTGGTGTAATTATTAACAGATTCTGATTATAGGTGTTATGATAGTACAACACGTCGGTGTACACGCCACTAAATAGGCAACGTTTTCGATATTTAGGGACTTTTGAGAGCTGAACGAGTGTGGTCTAGGCTATAGGAACTACCCATCATCGTGATGCGGAGTATTTTTTCTTTCAACTGTAAGTATTGTGGACAATAGGTGACCAGTAGCGCACGGGACTTTCTACTAATTAAAAATGGACGCTGGTCTGTTTGGCTTGCACAGGTGGCTCTATTTTTAGTGGAAATTCGTGAATTAAAGTGACGAATGATTCTTATAAAATTGAAGAGAAATGGCGATATTTCTATTTCCATTAGAGATACGGGGCGTTCGAGATGCTTAGGCCTAACAGGGGGTTTACACCGGGGGAAGCCCCCAGCAGAAGATGCAAAACGAACGACACAGGGTTTCGCTTTGAATTCTGGAAACATTAGGTCAAAGGTTGTTGCCGGGTAGGGGATTTATAAACGCCGTTATCGTTTGACTAACGATGAAATATAATCTACTGATTAAGCAAAATGTATTTACCGCTCTATTCCCTCTTATTTTGTGTCATAAATCTGTGTTTTTCTTCGTACTTCGATCATATCGCGATTCCAAACTGTCCGCCATGTTTTACTACTCACGGTTACTAGGTGACGTCATTACACCGAGTCTTATACCAGAGACCCGCCCGCGAGCTCGGGCAGTGGTGGCTGCCACCGGGGCAGACTCGTGTAACACGTGATGGCTAAAAGAACGCTCCGGTGTAAGTTGGTGTTACACGGTGTAAGCATCTCGAACGCCCCGATAATAATATATCTATTTCAGGATTAAATGCTAACTTGGCAGGTCCAGAAATTTCTAACTTGCCAATGCCTGATGCGTGTGGGCGAAGTGGTTTCCCAGCCCCTAAAATGGCGCCGCGCTGTGCAAAGGGCCGGTCTATTTCAAACTATATTGACCATGTCGTTGTTTATGAGTTTGGAAAGCATTTTTCCTTCAAAAGTGGATTTCTTTTTCGCCAACTTAATCTCGTTGAGCTTTACCCTTAACAAGTCCAATCTGAATATACATGCACTAAAATTTAATTAGCGAGGGGAATACTTTGACCTACCGTACCTATATTTAAACCTGAATTTCGAAATCCATACATTTTAATACAATTTATATGCGACACGCTTATTTCATATCACTGTAGTGTGGTATCATATCTGTATTCGTTGACACAGCTGGACCGAGGTCACCGTAATAAGACTTGACTGACGTTGGCAGAAGATAGTACGTACATTGTCGACTGTAGCGTTCATAAGAACGGCGTTCTTTCCATGTGTGATTACGGATATATGACAAAAACCAACCTGCATGTAAGTCAGCTCATTATCTTATCCACATACCTAGAAAACATTGAAAAACTGCGCCTATGCTTTCAAGAAATTGTGCGAAACTATCGTCCTATAAAGGAACACACCTTCTTTGTTGGGCTATTTTGGGCTCGAAATAGACCCATACATTATTCTGAAGCGCATTCGAGAGTAAATTAGATATATCCTGAAAAGACGCCGTCAAATTTAGCCGTTTTTGAGCACTTTTGAAAAATCCAAGGTCACGTGACTTTTCGGAACCAAATTCTGGTTCCGAAAAGTCACGTGGTCTTGTGAGTTAGTTGTATTTCCAGCCGTATAAAAGTTTGTTACTGCAGAACTGCACCAAATTCAACTCTGATTTCCCCCCAATATTTATAAGTAATTCACAAAAGAGAGACTATTTATACAGGTATGAAACAAAGTTAAACATAAGTATGAAAATTCGAACATAATTGTTTGTTTCGAGAGTCCGGAGAACGAGAGCGAGCGCGTGCTATGGCAGGCTACCGTGGAGTGTAGAAATTTGCCCCGCGCAGTATACGGCAAATAGCCTGAGTGCACACACACAGGCGTGTTGCTCCGGTGTACGTTCGTGAAGAAAAAACATGATGCCAACTCCTCAAAAGAAAACGGAAATTCCTATTCGGTCGTCCGGGCTGTCCAGTGAAATCGTGAGCAGAAAATTGGAGATATCCTGAGCAGGAGAAGAGCGAATCGTTTGTGACAAAGTCGTGAGGCTCTCGCGTAGTTGCAACGGCTGGTAAAGCGTATAACCCGTCTTTTGACCGTTTTCGTTATTTTTACACTTCTTTAGTAAATTACGGGATATTTTGAAGACATTTTTTCGCAACGACCATCAAACAAGTATTGCCAATGCTGCTACATCACTAAATCATGTAAACAGTAGGCTGCGCGCATAACAGATCCATTACGTTTACCTTATGAGTACCAGTGAATAGATTTGAGCACTTGTTATCTCAGAACCCTGGCTACAGTGGTATTGTCTGACCCATCGGTTGCATGAAGGCAAAACCAACCACCCAATTCCATGTGCACATCGGGTATGGATCTATGATCTAAACAACCACCGGTAATCTCAAGCGCATAGAAAAAAGCGCATGGAAAAAAGACTACTGGTCTTAGTGTAGACCCAGTAACCTTGGCAGCATGCAAAAGGTACGTATTAAATTCAGTACTCTAGCTAGACAAAAGTGCATATGTTACAGCAGAGACCTCGATGATCTATCCAGGGGCCAATTTCATAAAAAAAATTTGCCGACGGCGACAAAATAATTGCTGACGGCTGCGGCCGGGCCTTCGCGGAGTCGCTCAGAGAGAGGGGAGGCTGGTGACAAGTTGAGCGCCCTCGCGGGACAACGCGTGCCGACATATTATAATGTATTGTAGCCTATTACCAGCGCCGTATAGCATTGCCGATATAGCCGTGGAATTTTGATGAGCGGTGCTACTTTTATTCATAGTATTTTGGGCAGACAGCACCCCCACACCCCCACTAGCGACGCCGAACTATCTTGCATGTTTCTGTCCCTTTCTTGAACCACTCCAACGAGGCAGGTGTGGATATGACACTCCGTTCAAGGCCAACCGTGCAGTTGGTATATCAGACGTCAGTCGTACACAAAGCTGCACGCCATTGCTTATCTCAGAATAAAATGTTAGTCTGCGGGTTTGATACATTTGTTGTTTGGTTTAACGTGGCCGGGCCGGGCATGTGCTTCGACTGGAGCAGCTGCTAGCGAGGTAGATGTAAAATGTTGATTTATTCGTTTGAGCTACAGAGCGAATTAGAATGAATCTACTTTACCCTTGTTATGTAAAGTGAAACGGTTCAGTGGTCACGAGTGGTATAAATAAGCACGAGTGACGCGCAGTGCTTCACTTCACGTTTGTTCGCTAATGCTGCATACTGCAAAACTTTTTACTCTTAACAAATTAGCATTCCTGGCATACACAATGTCAACAAAGCCGTGACATTTGTTACGCCTGCGGTACCCAAGGCCATTGGAGTAGAATCGGCCCAAATTACCGCAACAGCTAAGCACTTCGGCACCAGAATGACGTCCAGCACCGGAACGGTCCATGGGACAAGGCAACATCGGCGTTCCCGGGCGGGGAACGCGTCCGCTGGGACCACCCCTTGTAGGGCGAGAGAGAGAGGTCGAGAGGAGGGGAACGGGCCACAGTCCCGAGAGTCACAAGAGCAAGTTAAGTTTCTTGATTCCAGTAACCCCACTTTATATCACTTATGATTATTTTGAGTACGAAGAAAATATGAAGACTTAAGTACAGCCTTTTTTTCCTTGGGGAAAATGGTTTTCTGTTAAGTTTGACCTCGAAGCGGGGTACCACCACATTATTATCTTTCCTGAGCATCGAAAATACCTTGGGTTTGTGTGGTTTATTAACGGGAACCCCACGTTTTACCAGTTTAAGGTCTTGCCTTTGGCCTTTCGATCGCCCCTTATGGTTTTACAAAGTGATCAGACCATTGGTTCAGAAGGGAGAAGCGAAGGAAGGTAAATCGTAGTATATCCGGACGATGGACTGGGTTACGCGAAGGGTTTTCATAAAGCCATACAACACAGTGAAGCGGTCAAAACAAAAGTGTATGGAATCCTGTCTCGGAAACAGTATGGCCGGGTCTACATTTGACTTACAGCTTGGTTCACTGAATATGCCAGAAAGACGATTTTCCAGCATTGGATACCTAATGGAGGGGATACAGTCTCTTTTCCTCAAACCATTAAAAAATAATAAACCTTGGACGTACCAAGTCAGTGTTCGAAATCTTGCCATCTTTGGCCGGGAAAATTGCCTCGGCATTTAAGGCATACCTTGTTGTCGGACTAACGAGCAAGATCATGACAAAAGCCATTCATTGTTCAATAGAACGGAGATTCCTGGAATTCCAAAGTCGAACTTTCTATTCATGCGCGCGAAGAACCGCATTTTTGGTTGCATAATATCGAGTCACCTAAAACTACGGTTTTTTTTAGACATGTGGTGTAAGACCACGGGCATGTTGCATACAACTGACAATATAATATAAAGATTAGACATGTCCCTCGACAGTCTCACAAAACAGATCGATGCAGACAAGTGTTGTCTGGCTGCAGCCAGATGGCCTCTCTTGTTGGCCAGATAACGTATCTGACTAATTCAGACTAGATCTTTGTATTGCTGTATACATGTAGATGCAAGAGCCAGCTGGAATGCACCAGTAATTGTCCGTGGAGATACATATAATAAAAGAAGTCAGAGCCCTAAACAACCAGGGACTAAGTATTTAGTATAAATTACTAAGGAGTAACGTAGAAGTTCTTGAAAACGAAACAGTAAGATGGTTCACTGACAATAAGAATGTAAAGAATATCATAAGCTCGACACTTTGATCTGTCCAGCCTGGTAAATCGGGGCCATATTGGGTCGTTCTATTTCCAGATGGTCTTTCGATAAGATCAGAAATTGAAAAATGTCTTTGAATTTTAAGTCCGTTCTTTTGTTCAGAGCAAGCAGAGGAGCAAACACAAAGTTTGTGGAAAACATGTGTCGCAGCACAGTACTGGCAGTGAGATTTAACGGCTCTAACCAAGCCAGAAATGCGTTCAGAACGCAGTACGTTGGTTGCCGGCCAACCCAAAGCACTCGTGTGCAATTATCCACAGTGGATGAAGCTGTTATGAGACATGCTTGATCGGTTACCTTTGTATACATGTAATTTTGGCGGATATGTTTCCCTTAGTGCGGGAACCTCGGCTGAAGGTGCGGGGAGGTCGGTTCGTGCATGGGATCGTAGAGAGGCTCGGCGGGGCTCCGGTTGAAAATGAGGGGGGCAGAGGCGGTGACCGGATGGGGAGTGTCGTGGAGGTTCTTGAGAGCAGAACGGTGGGATGGTTCGCTGATGGTAGGAGTGTAAAGACAATCATAAACTCGGGACTTTGACCTGTCCAGCCTGGCAATCGGCGCCAGATTGGGTCGGTCTATTTCCCGATAGTCTTTCGTCAAGATCAGAAATTGCCGAATTTTTTTTTTTTTTTTTTTTTTTTTTTAAATTTTCAGTCCGTTCTTTTGTTCAGAGCAGACAGAGGAGCAAACACAAAGTTTGTAGAAATTATTTGTCGCAGGACAGTACTGGCAGTGAGATTAACGGCCCTAACCAAGCCAGAAATGCGTTCAGAACGCAGTACGGCGGTTGTCAGGCAACCCAAAACACTCGTGTGCATCCATCCACAGCGAATGAAACTGCTATATATGGGGCATGCTTGACTGGTTACCTTTGTATACATGTGCCTTATAACTGAAACATGCGTAAGAACGCAAAGACAATCATAAACTCGGGACTTTGATCTGACCAGCCTGGCAATCGGCGCCATATTGGGTCCGTCTATTTCCCGATAGTCTTCCGTCAAGATCAGAAATTGCCAAAATTTTGAATTTTCAGTCCGTTCTTTTGTTCAGAGGAGCAAACACAAAGTTTGTGGAAAACATGTGTCGCAGTACAGTACTGGCAGTGAGATTTAACGGCTCTAATCAAGCCAGAAATGCGTTCAGAACGCAGTAAGGTGGTTGCCAGGCAACCCGAAGCACTTGTGTGCAGTCATCCACAGTGGATGAAGCTGCTATGGGACATGCTTGATCGGTTATCTTTGTATACATGTGCCTTATACCTGAAACATGCGTTTTGTTCTTTGTTTGGTTAAGCTCGTCTTCAGTAGCCAACCAGGGAGGAAGGAGTCTCTTTGAGTCGGCGAGCCCGAACGACACCTTGGATCGCATGGCCAGTCTTTCGGACCCCACATGGGACGGTATCGTGCTTCGGACCTCGGAGGGACTTAAACGGACACTGTTAAAGTCAAGGAAGGAACCCATTGAAACGGAGATCGTTGCTGAACTGGCGCAGAAGATTGGAGCAGACAAAACTGTCGCTAATTCGATGAACATTTATATTCCTAGCAATGATAGACCTACGCATGTTTTCTGCGTTTAATGAGTTAGCCTCGCTTTAAACCAACAATCTGCATTTTCAAGATGACCATCTATTCATAGATGTTGTATTGAGTAAAAACTGATGTGAACGGGCAGGGAAGTTCAGTTACAATATCAAGGTCATATCTGTACACGTGCCCGGTCGCCACGTTGGAACTTTGCTCGACTCTAGCCAGGGTTCAAAGTTCTGACAAGGGCATTTAAATTTTCAGGAATTTATCCGAAACGGATAGGTTTTGTGTAAAATTACAAACCCATGACGTTTCTCGTGTTAGAGAGATATTTTGGATGTCATCCCGTTGAGTGGGTGACGGTGCGAGGGGCGGGAGGGGATCGAGGTAGCGATCCGTCGTAGCGTGCGTCCCGCACGCACCGGTGAGAGAGAGAGAGAGAGAGATCGGACAGGGCTCGTATATAACGGAGGATGTATCAACGTTGCTCGGCATAGTTTGAGAGCAGAAGGAGCCTCAGAGACTGCCAATGCATGAGTTCCCGACAGGTTTTTCAAACGCCACGGGCGTTGGAAGTCGGAAACAACCAAAGACACATATACGTGCGAGACAGTTTTTAAGTCTCTTATCAGTTTCTAAGTCTTTGGGTATCTAAACTAGCCCGTTCTTTATAATTCATCCAGGTCACAGCGCCAAACGGTGTATACCAAAATCATTGTAGTTGTGGTGTTGTTTCTTGTGAAACGTGTCTAAAGGGTAAATGTTGATTTATTCGTTTGAGCTACAGAGCGAATTAGAATGAATCTACTTTACCCTTGTTATGTAAAGTGAAACGGTTCAGTGGTCACGAGTGGTATAAATAAGCACGAGTGACGCGCAGTGCTTCACTTCACGTTTGTTCGCTAATGCTGCATACTGCAAAACTTTTTACTCTTGGGGGAGGGGACACCGTTGTTTTTTTTTTTTTGCTAGCCTGAAAGCAGTTGGTTCGCATAGGTCAGGCGTACGTTTCCATTTTTCCTGGAAAGGTTTTTGTGGTTTTTCGTATCTGGCAGCCAACATAACAACGGGTGTGCGGTCGGGTAAAATATACCCGTCAGCTTCAATATTAAGTTGATTATCCATGTCTTTGTTTGTCGATAAAGGAGTTGAACCTTTTATTCTTAGTTAATTGAATTGATGGACATGGAGTTGTTTCGTGCAATAAAGCAGCCAGGTCACAGCGCCAAACGGTGTATACCAAAATCATTGTAGTTGTGGTGTTGTTTCTTGTGAAACGTGTCTAAAGGGTAAACCGTCTTTGTGCAGTTACATATTGTCAGTGCATGGTTTCCTTGAAAGGTAAATTGGAAGCAGGATTGAGAAAATAGCTTTTTATGTGTACATTTGCATAATTGACTGGTGCCCTGAATTCTTTACTTTCAAATGGAGGTGCAGTTTAAAAAGTCACATACTATGTGATTTTTGATGTACATGGTGAACGTCATTGCCTAGCAATCAACAGTCTTGTTGCTTTCTCCTACAGTGAACATATACGGTATTTATTGTGTACTTCACACCTGCCGCGTGCACCACATAGCAACAGCAATTTAGTCTGGTCAAGCGGATACCAAGCGCGTGTGTAAAAGGAAGTGCATCAATACGCTAACTGCCAGTGTTATACTTGCACTGCAGAGGAGAAAGCAAACTTTTTTTAATTTGAGGTGAGTTATAATAGTTCCAGGTGTTCTGGTCTTTAATTGAGCCAAAAAAGTAAGTTGTAGAATAGAAAAATGTGAACAGGTTGAAATAACTTACCACAACACAATGGTATGAATTCAGTTAAGGAAACTTTTGGGGCAAAGACTTATTTTTTCCATGTCCTTTTTATGTAACGTAACTAACCAAAGTTAAAGTTCTTGATATCACTCAAAGAAATTTGTCTCGTGATTGTTATTTTGATTGACACCATCAAAATGTGTAGCTATAAAATACCTTTTGTTTTTAACCGTTTGCAAATACATCCATATTTGCATTGTATTATATTTCACCAAACTTGCGACGAGAGAAAAATCGTAAGGGACTTATCGGGATTCGAACCCGAGACTTCAGACTCACCGGGCAGACGCTCTACCATGCAGCTGCATGAGCTCAGAGGTATCGGGTTCGAATCCCGATAAGGCCCTTGCGATTTTTCTCTCATCCCAAGTTTGGTCGTTTCATTTCAACGGTTAGTAGTACTACGTGTCCAAAAAATATATAACATGTCCTACGTTTAATCTTAAATAACTTTTATTGAAGTTTTGTCCCAAAGGTCGAGATTTAAACGCCATACCAAAAACAAGTCAATTTCAGAATTCGCCACTTTCGACTTGGCCTCCTTCAATGTCAATACGTCGCTGGAGACGGTGGCGAAATGTGTGTGCTGAGCCGAAAGCTTCCGAGGAAAGGCGGGATAACTACAAATGTTTTTTGGCACGTAGTACAAGGGCGTGTTCGTTTCGGACGGATCCAGATTTAGATCTGCGCAGATCCAAGGTGAACTCGTTCACTTCACGCAGATCCTGATCGAGATCCGTGATCCGTGATCCGTGATCCCCTTCTCGAGAGATGGTTCAGTGCTAGATCCAAAATGGCGACGTAATTAAACATCGCGAAGATTTTTGTTAGAGTAAAACCGTGTCATTTCAATTTTAAAAACAAATTTAGGCCGCTTGCTTATCTACGATGAATGTCGTGGGTGAAATTTGGAACATAAATTTGACAAATTTGGTAAATAAATTGCAATTCACGTGACTTGAGATGCTAGTTGAGAGCAGTTTCTGTTTCTGCGCGGTAAAACAACGTGGGATCTGGATTCGGATCGGTCATAGAACGAACACACCCTAAGGCACCATACCCCTGCAGATGTTGCGTTCGTTACATTTCCCCGTCTAACAAAATCCACTTGGGCGTATTGCAGATGCCTAGGGCTAGGGATGCGTCTAGCGGAGCGGTTCGGTGCAACACGCCGAGGATCAGACGATGGGGCCGCGTGGTCGTCGGAGCCTCTTTCATGTCGTTTCTTCTGCACGGCGGAGTTTTAGGAACCTTCGGAGTGTTTTTACCCACCTTCATTCGAGAATTTCAGATTGGATCTGGCCAGTTGGGTTGGGTGGTTAGCTCCGGTATTGCTGTGGAAAATTTTTCAGGCAAGTCTCAAAAAGGTAGAGTACATCATTTACAGTGACCTATGTACGAGCATTACATACACTATGTGGACTTGGGAACAAAGGAAGTCCATCCGCCATCCGCCATCTCAGCACTCCAAATACAATGCCCTGCCTTAACTGGTTATACCATCTTCACTTTTCTGTCTGTTTTAAGTGGAATGCGAGCGATCGTACTGGGAGAACTATAAGATGGCTTCAATTCTCGTATAGCCAGCTAATATTGCATATGAATCCAGTGTACAGATCAGTAATATAAACTAGTCTTGTCCGATTTATTCTTAGGACCCTTGGGTAACTTTGTAGTGAGGAGGATTGGATGTCGTCGTGCTGTGATGCTTGGTGGCGCCCTGATTGCCTGCGGTACTGCAGCAGCTTCCTTCGCTACCTCGGTCTACCAATTATTCGTTTGTCTTGGTATAATTGCCGGTGAGTGCACGTTAGTAGTATGTGGGGTTTTTGACGCCCATTGAGGTGGTTTCTGTGTGGAGGCGAAGCGTGCGGGGCAGCCACGCTAACGTGATGTGTTATGGTGGTTTCTTCTAAATAATCGACATTTTCTATTTAAGTTATGATTGGTTTGCTTTAGAACTGGCTTTGTTTTGACTTTCCAAATTGATCACAATATTTACAAATAACCGTTTACAAAATTAACACACAAAAAAAATAAATATATTATGTCAATCGCAAATATAATGAATGAGTGAGTTGGCAACAATTTAGAAAGGGCCCACCAGATTAGTCCGTTGGTCGCAAAGCTTCGTCCCACCGGTTTCCCCATCATGCCAAGTACAGTCCCGATCCGGCACGCGGAGTTCCATTTCCAGTCCAAGGTATGGGAATCCAGCCCACGGTGGTCCATCCAGCGAAAATGTTCACGAAGTCCAGTTCACAGACGATTATACGGCAAACAACTACAGTCATACGGTGCCGTATGAAGAACTACATGAAGGACTACATACAAACTATAACGTAACAACGGACGACTTTGACGAACTGGAACTGAAAAGTCAAGTCCACATGGCCAATGTGAAATTAAACAACACGTACGGCGAAGACGACAAACGCATGTTACATCTTAACATTGCTGCCAACTCCCCGAATCATATTAAGTATACAAATAAATATAATGGATACAAAATTCTAATGATTCCAACAGCTGATTACCACATAGGTAATTCACCTGACCAAAGCATTGTCAACGAAAACTGGTTTTGCATGCATGCCCGACTTTAAACTTTATATGCAGCACGATATGTGGCAGTGGACATACCACTGCCATTGTTCTCCCATTGTGTCTGAAACATCCAAGGAATTCATTTCATTTTTTATGGGGGATTGGTGCGTTAACAAAAGGGAAGAGTGTGTTGAGGTATAGGGGCGTTAGGGGGAGGAGTTCCTTTGCCACATATCGTGATGGGTATATAAGACTTGGTTCCAAGTCCGAGATTGTGGTTTGGTTTCTGTAGCGCCCTCTTTTGGTTTGTGAAATGTAGGGACAGGAAACTCGTCTATTTCGGTTCGCGAGATTGAGAACCGAAATAGACTAGCTTCCTGTTCCTACATTTCACAAACCAAAAGGGGCGCTAGACGGAAACCAAACCACAATCTTGGACTTGGAACAAAGTCTAGCCCGACTTCGAACAACCCGGGCTATACCATTATTACAGAGGTTTGTTTTTATATAAAACGTACGGTGGCCGTAACACTCAACACAGTTTTCTTTTGTTAACGCACCACCCGCCCCTAAAATCATTATTAATTTCCTTGGATGTGTTACACACAATGGGGCGAATGGGCGAGCAACGGTAGGGGGTACCCTCGGTCACATATCGTGCTGCAAATGCTGAAACGAGGCTGCCAGTGCGAATTATGCCGTAACTTAATTGCGACTCAAAGAAGTAAAACATTTAAAACTTGTGAACATTCTTGCCTTCGTCTCTCTAGGATTTGGCGGCTCACTCAATCATGTAGCGATCATCGTAGCCGTTGGACAATACTACAGCAGACATTACACTGTGGCTAACGGCATTGCGTACGCAGGCCCTGGTGCGGGACTGTTCATCTTCCCGCCACTGATTCAATACCTCATGGAAAACTACGGCTGGAAGGGGAGTCTAATCATCGAAGCTGCCATCGTCTCCCACGTGGTGGTATTTGGCGCCCTCATCCGACCAGCGTCCAGATTCAAATCTGGTCTCCGTAAGTCATGTGATATTGCTGATGACGTCATCGACCAGATGGGTTATGATCCTGTTATATCAAGTGAAGAAGTGGAGAATGTTAGACGTTATGGTGTAGAAGACAAGTGTTCAGATAGTGGAATCTCTGAACTTTCAACCGAGTCCTGTGTTCCGGAGGAAACCTTAGTGGTCAAGTCAGCTGATGACAAATGTACAATTGCTAAATTACAATCATCTTCTGTTCCAAAACAGAAACCTCGCCGAAAATCGTTACTGTCCACGACTGATATCCCATCAGTGTTCGCCATGTTTACTGCCTGCGTGTTTCACACGGCCGGTTACTCGGGCGTGTCGGTCCATCTCGTCAACCAGGCTGTCTCGTCTGGTATGTCGACTCGTCAAGCCGCCATTTTACTATCTTGCGTGGGCATCGGTAGTCTGATTGGCAGACTCACGCACGGCTGGTTCCTGACTCGCAAATGCATCACACCGTCGCGGATGTACACTGCGTCCTTATTGGTTTCTGTTGTTGCCACGGTAACGCTCCCCTTAGCAACCACGGTCGGCGGGAAGATTGCCTGTGCTGCGACTGTCGGTATTTGTAGCGGAATTTATTTTTCGCTGGTTGTGGTCATCTTGCGGGAACTTGTCGGTATACACTACCTGGGCGTTGCCTTTGGAATTTCCCTGTTTTGTTCTGGCCTCGGAACAACCCTAGGAGGATATGTTATTGGTGAGTTACTGTCAGTTTGTGAGGGTGCATTCAAACTGAGCTTGTTCGCGCGAAATGTTGACGCGCGTCGCTTTGAGAAAAAGCTTGGAGGGAATTTGGAATGAAACGACGAACTGAAAATCACTGAATATTATACACGTAATACCCCAGTCACAATTAGCTTGCGATGGGTTTGCGAGTAGTTTAATTTCTTGAAGAAAAAATATGCTGAATAATTTCATTTGTGTTGCTTTTATATATCGCTGCTAAATTGTATTGTTTTTATTTGGTGGTTCGTTTCAGGGATTTTGAAGGACGTCACCGGAAGTTACAGAGTACCCTCTCATCTCATCAGTACATTTTTCGCCATGGCTGCGGTCGCGTCGATTCTGCGAACAGCGATTTTCAGATACCGAGCATACAAGGCTCGCTGCAAACGTTCGGAATCAACACCAGTTTGATCCGTTCGGAATCAATACCAGTTTGATCCGTTGGAAAGGTTTTTGAAATGTCGAACGGGGGCCCAGTTAGGCCTTAACTTTGACCAAAGCGATCCGAGTTACTTTTTAGTACGTTGCACGTTCTTATGTACGTGGTCTCGTACCCAAACTTGATACCCACCCACCGAGTCTTACACCATTTACCACCTGCATAACATCATAAAGAATCTTAGAAATGTCAAAAACATGTGCCTTAAGCGGGCCTCCCACTGTGCGATTTTTGCCACGAATTAGCTACGATTGGGTACGATTGTGTGTAGAGTCTATAGGCAGTCTCCGATAATCGTACCAATTCGTAGGGAAATCGTGGCAAAAACGGCACAGTGGGAGGCCTGCTTTAGGCCTATCACAAACGTTAATTTTGGACGGGCATATAAGAATAAATCCTAACATTTCTATGTTTATGCTAATAATGTTGAGCCAAAATATATGTGGATTTGTACATGCCAACTAAGTGTCCTTGGGTAAAGTGAAAGATCCACCACGCCAGTTTGGAGGTATGAGATCAATGCAAAACTCTCCGATTGATCATAGGGTGTGAATAATTTTGGGCTTAACTATTAGAGACTGAGGGTACAACCCCGCCCTGTTCCATTGCCCCACCCCCTTTCCATTGTCCCCCATTGTGACTGAAACGTCCAAGAATTTTAAAGGTCTTCCAGGTTTTAGTAGGAGGAGTTCGTGTGTCAAAGGGGCAGTCCCTTTGTCACATATCGTGGTGGGTATAGGGCCTAATAAAGGAAAGCTTATAACATTCCATGATTATAAAACTTTAGTTGTTGAAGATAGTTCTCAGGTTTTGTAGTATAGCAGTAGCTTTATATACAAAATATTTCGTACTTTAGTTTACTGTTTCGTTTGTTCTGCTTGGAAGTTGTGTTGGAAATGTATACGCGCTGTAGTACACAATGCAGTGAAACTATAGGATATAAAATGGTGCTTTGTTAGAAATACTAAAATACTAACAATTTTTATTCGGAATATTAGCGAGTTATTGAATTTAGTGAACTGACTTTAGTAAATTTTGACGACTCATGGGTGTATTTGAAAGCCATAGTCTAGAGTTTTGCCGATGAACTTTCGAAGCTTGTATATTCGGTATAGAGCATTATAGATTGCAATTAAAATTTACTGCCAGAGTACAAAATTCTACTACTATTTTTGAGAGTCGTCGAAAAAGTAGGTAATTTTAAGGGCGCTTTGCATGCTCCAAGGCGCTCAAAATGATCAATGAACATTAGATTAGAAATACATGTATGCGATTTGTCGTTTGCCTAAATCTGTGCGAATAGACCGTATCGAATAGCCGCCATTTCGTGGGGCACCTTTTGTTACTTAAACCGTTTAACAATGGAAGCATATTATGTGCAACCATGCATGTCCTGAAGGAACAAAGAAACTGCCCCACAAAATGGCGGCTATTCGATACGGTCTATAAAACCAGAGGTATTTAGTTGAATCAGAGATGTAGTCAAGACCTTTTCGAGACCTTTTAAATAAATCAGAATAATTCAGTGATGATGAACAAATGTCAGATTTGTAATCGTGATTTAAAAAAGCTTGTTCGGATTTTTCTAGAAAATGGATTTTGTTCTAACCTAACAATCATGCAAGATCTCCTCGAAATACTATCCATGGGAAGAAAATTGCAATCTCCAATTTGGATGCGGAAGCAAGAATTAAGGTTGGTATAAGCACTGCACTGCCTTATGAAACCAGATAAACTAGTCAACAAAACATTGGTGTTTTTTTACGAGATCCTTGAAAATATACGGATTAAGAACGTGAAATATCACGAGAAAATTATGACAAATGATACGGTGTCAAAATCTCAACACCCATGGGGGAAAGGAGGGTTCATGTGATCTGGACACACTCCATTTATCAAGGCTTAGAATTGACACACCATTAGCATGTAATTGTGTTTCATCGTTTTATAACGGCTAATTTTGTTGAGAAAAACATCTCAACAAGTTTCGGCGAGACAAATGTAATTTAATTCAAAACAACCAACTAAAACTTACCTGGAGACACGAGATCCAGTCCTACCTCCAGCGCCAAGCCCCACGACTACTGAATGCAAACGGCCACGCACCAGCTATATATAGTCCGACGCACCCTTAATTATTCAAAGTATTCTTACGCCGGTGACAAAATATAGTTTCACAATTTACACTATACTATTTGAAAATAGAATGTCCCTTTGATCCTAAATAACTCTGTCATTTACCAATAATTTCCAACAAACTTTCTGGTCATGTAAACAAGGCATGACAAATAGTATTGAGCGATTTGCATCAGCTTTGAACAAGAGGTGAGATTTAAAAACCATACGAAAAAAACACTTATAATTTTAGAATTTGCCACTTTCGACTTGGCGTCCTCCAATGTCGACACATCGTTAACATGATCTATAATTTTGGTTTGAATCAATTGACAACGTTATTCAGGATCAAAATACAACTTTTTTGACACGTGGTATACGAATATTGACACGTGTATCGCAGCTATACAAGGGAATAGCGTGGATACACGCTGTAGTCTTTTTTCAGCGTCGTGCAAAAAAAGGAAGGAATTTTATTGAATCTTCCAAATATACAAACCGACCATGGCATAGATTGAAAATAGACAGCCGAAGTGTGACGTACGTTGCAATGGTAATTTGCTCTGAACATAATGGCTGTCAGAAAAATTACCATTGTAAAAGCACAGGGACACGGTTCAGTGATCTTTAGTGTAGAGCCATTGCCTAGGCAACTAACAAAAGATGACGTATTCACTTCGGCAGTCTATAGGCGAAACACTTTTACATGTATAGATAATTCTTCTAAAGAAATTAAAGGTAGTATACTTGTTTGGTAAACTGAGGATAAAGGGCTAAAAAAGAACACCAAAAATTGGTTACATAAAACACCAGTTTTTGGTTTAAAAAAAATTAAGAATATGGTAACATGCCACTGAATTTTGGGGTGCTGAATCCCATTCTGCACCCAAAATTTAGGACTGGTACGTTATCCGTGCTTTATTTGACAATACCTGGTTTCAGTTGTTTACCAAAAAGTAACATTTTTAGGTTTTACCAATTTTAAATTTTTTTGCCAAAAAACATCTTTATATACCCTCAAAATACAGCTTAGTATACTATTTTTGGATTCAGCACCCCTCAAATTAACTAAGAGTGGCTCGTCACCTTGTTTTATTTGAGAATACCTTTTAGCCTAAAGTAATTTTAAACCATTTAAAAAAATTATTATTTTGCCAAAAGACCCATTTACCCTCAAAATACAGCTTGGTAACAATAATTCTGGATTCAGCATGCCAACATTTTAGGTAAAATCGACATGTTACCAACATCTTCCAAAAATTCCTTTTTCTGTCACTTTTTTAAAATGTCGCCTCGTTTAAATAATACAGTAAGGTCTATTGGCTGCATATGCTTTGCAGTTGTATATCTGCTATTTTACTATAATATAACTTTTATATTAGGTTTTAAATCAAATCACATGCATTATTGTTTATTTCATTTAACGAAATTATATCACATATATTTACACAGAAAGACAACCGAACGGTGTACAATTTGTTTATAATCATGCACAAATTTATAATATTACCAAACACTTTTTTAAAAATACATTATTGTGCGCTTCTGGTTTAAACTGATTGAGGCAAAACAATTAGTGAAAGAACCAAATTTATATAATTAATGTCAGAAATATGTAGAAATGCATCGACTTTTACCAAAATCCATTATATTTACAGCAACATGTATATCCGAAAAAATGTATAAATATATATTTTTACATTGTAGGCCATATCTTTTACGTTGCAATTCTCATTACTTCAGTGCACAATACAGATGCATTTTTATATACATTTTTAAATTTTACTTTATTTTGTTTATTTATTTATTAGGAGTCCGAGAAAAGACCGAATATAGTATAAAGATAGAGGAAGATAGTGTAATTAAGTTTATACACTCTACAAATATACACTAGACTTCAGCTGCAAACGCTGTTACTTGATATTCTGGAAATATTCCAAAACAAAATGGCTACTTTTTGTACAAAACGGCTACTTTTTGTACAAAACTCAATCACTCGGGGTATATTTGAATAATAAAAAAAGAGAGAGAAAAACCCCGCGCGTTTAGATTGTAATTTCAATTTCATTGGATTTTATTTTGAATTGTTTTTAATTTATTATCTCCAAGACTCACAAATTTTCAAAATGTAGGAGTACAACATATCCATTATGTAGCCGATTTCACGTTTACTGACATTATGTGTAACATAATTTGCATGAAAACTTGTGGCCATATTACCCAGACAGATATATGTAGCGTGTGGGTGTGCGGCATATGTTGTATCATACATGTCATGTAGGATGACACGCTACATGCAACTCACTGGGTCATTATAAGACCAAGTAACTGACGACATACGTAATGTTACAAACCCATGTGAAAAGCCCATGTATAAATACCTATATGTTGCGTAATCTACAAGTGGTACTGAGTTCATGACTCTGTAACATGGGCAGTTGAACTACAAGACTCTCAGATCCAAAGAATGAACGCGGGGAACACCGCACTGTATTCCCCTTTAACCCTCCGACATACCACGGAGTGCTTTCGGAAGATGGGGTGCTTTTAGAAGGCATATTTTTGGATTTTTAATAATTACTAAAGCACCTTTATTGTCGAGTTCACCTACCAGTCAGGCCGACCCTTGGAAATCTGGGCCTCTAGCCATGCATCAATCATTTGTGCGTCCTGCATAAGGGAAGACACATTAATCTAACCGCCGGTACCGACTGCGGTACCGGCGGTTTTTAGCGGTATACCGCCTGCACTAAGTGAGCTGTTCTCGGGCAGTACCGCAGCGGTACCGCAGCGGTTATGTGTGCTAAAAATCCACACTCTCAGATTGACTGCGTTTTCTCAATCAAAAAGTTGATTTTTTTTTGTGCATTTCTTTTGTCTAAATTGTTGCTTGGTATACTCTTGGCCCAGTCCCACGTGAATGGCCTGACAGACAAATAGCCCCATACAGCGCCTCCGGTGTCTCCCCTTTGAATCCCCGTGTCGGAGGGTTAACCTGCTTCGTCACCAGTACGGTTATCCGTTAATTTTGGCACATCTGTGCCCCATCAGATTCATTCTACACTGTAAACCATTCGTCGATAAGCCGACTATAATAAGTCTATTTTCCCTTCAAGCATGTCATTCTATAACCATGTTCTGATGACCAGCTAACTTCTATGATAACTTAACATTGATGATAAATCGTTAATTCTTTAACACTGACGGCCGTCCACACGGTATCCTAACATCGACGGCTCGAGTGAATGGCTGATTCGTTGATAAAAACTGGAAGTCTAGCGCCTCACACGGTGACCAGTATACTGGTTTCTTTTGCCTGTTTGCGTGGAAACTCGAAGAAGCCACCATTTCGCTTATTACCGTGAGAACTGTCTATCTACACTCTCGCCCGATGAAGACCTGCAACTTTGCGGTCAAAACGTCGCGGTCCCCACGTAAGGCAGCAGATGAGTATTTGTTTATTAGAATATATTGTGTCCGCAAATTAGCGGTGATTTTGTGGCATTTAACACAGCACGCTAATATTTGACGCGGAGGTTGAAACCGAGTTCACCGCAAGGTCACTTTGAGTTCGATGATAAGTTCGTCCACACGGGCACTAACTTCGACGGTCGCTCGTAGTTAGCGCGCTAACCGTACGAACTATTAGTTTTTCCACGAGAGCATCTACCATCGATGATTAAAACTTCGTCTGTACGTGTCTTACGATTCATGATGGCACTCTCAAACGGGGGTACCGTCGCCACATCCCTTGATAGCAAGCTGTGCTTTAACATCCAGCGTGTAGGCGTTTTTGTCTCCCCGATACCTGCCCCGGCACAACCCTCGCCTCTCGCAGCAGTAGTCCAAGGCCAAGACGGCAGCGCCCATGAGAAACACAAAGCCGAGAAAGTAGAAAGATGCAACGTAGGTGCCCGATATGTCGCGAATCAGACCTACGGGGAAAAATACAGATAGTAGGGTGTTTTTGTTAACAAATCATTATATCACACTGACACGATTTTTTTCTATGGGTGTTGAGATTTTGATCATTTGTCATATTTTTCTCATTCTGTACGTTTGTACGTCACAGGAGAGTAAACAATTAGAAGTTGACAATGGGGTGCATTTCATATTCTATCTCAGTCTAGAACTGGGCCGGGTCATTTTGGTGGCCCTTTTTCTAGAATAATGGCAAACGTGAACTGATCAGGTTGGACAAATATTAAAAAGGTTGTACAAACACTTGAAATAATTATTGTTTAACGAAGTGACCAGGGGCCAATTTCATAAAGCAATGAAGCAGAAAAATTTGCTTAATCAAAAATTTGTTTGCTTTATAAAAATGAGTCAATAGTCGAAATTGCATGTCAATTTGTGTTTTGACACGAATATCTGCTATTCTTGCTAGAAACACAAGTTGAAGTACAATTTTTATTATTAACCCATTTTTATAAAGCACACAAATTTTTGTTTAAGCAAATTTTTCTGCTTAACTGCTTTATGAAATTGGCCCCTGTATACGAAGTCCATATTTTGCGCTGAAATTCACAGTGTAATCTTCTAAAACTGAATACCTAGCCCGGGGGGGGGGGGGGGGGGGGGGGGGGGGGGGGGTGGGAAACATTTGACAAGTGCCGTGTAGTGCCGCTCACTTAATGACCTCGCTATGTCTTACCTACAACAAATCCACCAAGTAATGAGCCAGCTCCTTCGAATATGAGCCCGTAGCCATACGCTAGGTGGAGTTTGGACTGTCCCACGATGTCTCGGAGAAGAACCTGTTGTAGAGGCATGTACCAGCCGCTGCCCAGGCCAGAAAAGAACGCCCCTGTCAGGAGTCCGCGGTGCGAGTCCGCAAGAGACACTAGGACTGCAGCCGCCCCGGCAATAACGACGGCCGCTGCGTTTAGACCCTTGGCCGTCAGCATACGTCGGTGCACCATGAAACCGTTGCTTGCTCGCCCAACTAAACTACCGATTCCTAGATGTAAATAAAAACAATACGGCTTCAGGATAGGCCGCCATATTTGCAAAATTTGCTGCCAATTGAGTCACATTTGACCCGGCAGTGCGAAATGAGTCGGATGTCGCACAGTATATATAAGCCGGGTATTTCCGAACGTATATGGTGGATATCACACGGAGCTTTTTGCGCGTAAATGCGACGCGCCTCGCTTTGGTCTAGCGACCAAAATCGGACGTTGTCTGGGCGGCGAGTGACGATGTCTCGACGGAGCCCGGCAACAAGGAACGAGGTCAGACAGCTGGCGGTGGATTGGCTGGCGGCAAGGAACGGCGGCTAACGATGGGTTGCGGCGACGATGACGTGACTCAGCGGCCGACATCATAGCCTGTGTGTGTGCGGGTCGTATAAATAGTCGACTTCAAAAATAGTCAAAAATGTTTAAAATTGTGGACCATCGTTTCAAAATCGTAACCCATCGCAGACCACCGTTTCAATGCCGCAGGTACTCGCAAACGACCCGCCATCAACAGTCATCACCCGTCACCCTTCGGACACAATTCGCAAGCCATTGTCGCACCAAGGTCGTTACAATTTCGTTACTTGCCGCAATGTGTCGTCAGGGTTCGATATGTGACGTCACTTGCCGATGTTTTGTCGTCAATGGTCGTTGACAACGACTACCAACGAAATTGTGACGACCTCAAAACGACTAGAGACGGCCTCGCACGGCATGGAAACGTCAAGGAAATGAGGGTTGCGGTCTCCAACGAAATCTTAACGGAATAACAACGAATATTTTCCCGCCACAAAATTTTCAACATGTTGAAAATTTGCCGACGGACGCGACTAATGATTTCAGCCGTCTGCGGTCGCCAGCGAATTCGTCAGCGACAATTGAAGGCAACACACGATGATTGGCGGTAAATTCACAATTGCAATTCGCAGCTTAACGTAGCTTGCCGTACCCCCCTATTCGTCATAGTGTGAGCCAGCCTTTAAGCCCGTCACACTGTGCCGACGGTAGTTTGCCGCTGCGCACTGGCTACGCTAGCGGTCCAGGAGCGGTAGGCCACTGGTGGTTTGCTGCTGGCCACTGCTAGCAGTTTTGGAGCGGCAAACCAGCGATGGTTTGCCGCTGGCTACCGCTAGTGGTCCTCTGGTGGTTTAAAAGCGGCAGACCACTGGTGGTTTGCCGCCGACTACCGCCAGTGGTCCGCTGGTGGTTTAGGAGCAGCAGATCACTGGTGGTTTGCTGCTGGCTACTGCTAGTGGTCCTCTGGCAGTTTAGGAGCGGCAGACCAGCAATGGTTGGCTGCTGGCTACCCGCAAGTGGTCCACTGTAGGTTTAGGAGCGACAGGCCATGACGGCTTTTAGGTCGGCAGACCACTGGCAGGTTTGCCGCTGCCTACCGCCGGTGGTCCACTGGTGGCTTTGGAGCGACAAAACGCTGTTCATATGCCACTTGCGAGCCACTGGCGGGCCGCCAATGCCGACCAGCCACTTCCCAGCCGACAGCGTACTAGGGAGTTACGCACCAAGCGGTTGCTTGATGTGAACGGTATACCGATCTTCATTAAGGGGTCGTCCAAAGTTGTCAACATTTTCACGGGTCTGCAGAGCGTAGGGAGGGGAGGAGGGGGTCGAGGGGTACTGGCAACAAATGTTAATAAGTAGTATTTCGGGGGAGGGAGGCGGTTCTTGAAAAATACTACGCTCACAGAACCGTGGAAATGCTGGTAACTTTGGACGGCCCCCAACAAGTGTGACTAACGATGATTAACTAATCATCGAGCTAAGCGATTTCTCTATAAATGTGAATAGGACCTATGAGGTCGTGTCCAAGTTCCATTTGTGTCAGCAGAAAAACACCATGTCATACTACTTATGTCACCATGACATGTGTTGCTAACGTCAAAACATTACATATTTTTTTAAGGTTTAAGTAGGTCTACAATGGTGGGCAATCTGCATATTCGTTAGTTCTTGTTAGTAACAAAAAACTAGATAGCACAAACAATCAAACACATAACAGACAACAATTCCACGCACGTTACCCTTGTACCAATATCATACATTTTAAAACATGGTCTCGGGAATTTAGTCATCAGGATTCATGTTTAGTTTATGGAAATGACCGCTGTGAATGCGAGGTACCAGACAAAGCAATTTCACATTCACGTCTTTGTACTGATATTCTCAAAGGCCATATTAAATAAAATACCAAATTTGTTTTGAAAAAAAAACGAAATGAAAAGATGTACCAAAAATGGACAAGGCATAGGTGACCCGGTTCTCGTCGATTCCTGCCTCCCGCGCTTTTGCGACCACGTGAGAGAAGAATCCGCCGTATCCGAACGTTTCGAAGAAAAAAATGGCAAAGATGAAGTATACTGGTGGATTGTTGCGTATGAATCGCCACGTTTTGGAGCATTCTCTGCAAGGTTTGACGTGTCTCGTTTTCGAGTCTTTGCATAAATTACTTTCATCTCTGTGGACTTGTGTTGAACTTCTTCGATCAGCATACACACCATCACAAGCCGTACCGACGACTGTTACCTGCCCAGTTGACGACGATTTCAGTGGAGCACTGTCTGTTGCGAAAGATGGCGTCACATCCTTGAGATTATTTCTGTTTAAATCAGTTCGCTTCGTGACATGAACAAGACGATCTTTATTCGGAACCGTTCTTGTATGTTGTGTGACCTGATAATCACTGTCGAGCCGTGGTAGGCTGTGAGTTGAGTGAGCTAAAACATGTGCTTTGGTAGATGGAAAATCAGATTCGGAAACAACCATCGAGTCTATTTCGCTGTCGACAGAAACACTTGTACAATTTAAGAACGCGAGTTGTTCTTCTAGACACTCTCCGTTGCAGTCTTCGAGGTGACCATAGCACGGATGTTTCATGAACGACTGCTGCAGACTCATAACTGAATCTGCGGGCGAAACAGTAGATTTTGATGATGCAAGCTCAGAAGCTGAACTTGAAACAGCCGTTGAGTCTGTTGTGCTGCCGCCCGGAAACTGGCCACTTTCGTCGCTAAAACTCGAGTGGGATTCCAAATCTTGGCTTTGGTTTTCATTATCCGAGATGTGTTGATATCCACATGTTCCCCCATTATCCTTTCCATCGCTTCTCAAGCGTTGTTTGCGCCTGCGCCGTACCGGTCTGTACAAGGCGGCAGCCACCGATATGTTAAGACAGAGGGCGCCCTGCACCAACATACACCCACGCCAGCCGTAAGCTTGTATTAGAGCTTCGAGAACTGGCGGGAAAATAAAGATTCCAACTCCTTGACCGGTAAATGCGAAACCGTTCGCCAGGGCGTAGCGTTTGTTGAAATACTGACCGATCACAACGGTGGCTGAAATGTGCGTTAAGGACCCTCCAATACCTGGGTAAAAACGTATCGGAAAAGAAATGTGTAAAAAATAACAGTCTACATAATCTATTAATTTCTGTACAGCTATATTGCGGGTACAGCTTTTGCTACTTTTAGGGCGTGTTTTTGCTATTAAAAAATAACTTCCTCATCAATATACAACCTCAAATTCCCTTGCCTTTACAAGGTAATTCTTCAAGAAAACGCGACTTTTAATAAGTTGTAAGCTCGATTTGCACGGATCTATTCAAGTCAATAAATCGCAATGCACGAAGAATGGATAAATGCTACTATTTAGGCAAGTTGCTATTGGAGTGAACGGTTTGTTTAGCCAAAGGAATAGAGTTGAAAACGTCACCATTTGTGTTTCGCCTTTAATAGCAATGGAAGTTCCAGATTACCAGTGATTATTTAGACCCAATTACCATGGCAACTGAACGACGTCACACTTTAGTCTATGAGTGGCATCAGCGAGTTGGCGCATGCGCGAGTATTACTTTAAAATGCTTTCTAAATAGACCATTTCGGGGTTGTTCGCACAGAATGGAATTAGCATACTCATGCATATTTGGTACAGTGGACCTTTGACATGTATAGATTGGTTCCCGAGTAGATGGCATAAGCGATAGGATTAGGAACCAGTCTATAGAATGTCAAAGTTCCGCTGTACCAAAAATACATGAGAATGCTATAGGTGATTAGGAATATTCTCCCAAAAGACTCTCAAAGGTAACTGATGTCATTTACAATTACAAAAAAATAAAATTGAAACGGACAAAAAGGCGACTAATCAATGTTTGAGGTAAATCTTTGTTCAATCTACGTATTAAGCTTACCAGCCACTACGTCAGCAAATATGAAGAGTTGAACAATGGACTTGGCCAATGTACCACCCACGAAGCCAAAACACATGATAGCGCCCCCTATCATTGCTGTAGATCGGCACCCAAATCGCTTCATGACGTGACACGCAACTGGAGCTGCAATGTACGTATATAGAAAGGGCAAAAAAATATAAAAATTCTTAGAAATCAATTTGTCAAAAAAGAAGTTTGTTGTTTACAGTGAAGTGCGCAAAACAACGATGGTTTAACGAGAATGTTCAATGGGAGCACAGATTAATATGCATTTTCAGATAAAATACAAGGGAAAATTTCAGAATCGTACTTGTAAACAGGAATCAAAATTATGTTTACTAATGTCCGAAATCCAAGTTCTTTTTTTACTAATACATGACCTAGGTTCAGCAATAACTATCAGTTATTCCACATGTTTCACGAAATGTCTTGTGTGTTGGGCATTACCAAGCTTCAAGTTATGTACGCCCACAAATTTCATTCTAGCATGGAATTGTTGTTTTTAGAAATGTACACCCACGCGCAATGCTTTTCGCGTCAACCAAAGATTGTCCCATGCGTAGGATCAATTTTGCTGATTATCTATTAAAGGCACAGGCTCGTCAGCAATGCGCGCGCGCCAAATTCGTGCTACGAAATACGCAGCTCTGTATAGCAAAGGCATGGAGCTGCGTATTTCGTGGCATGAATTTGGCGCGCGCGCATTGCTGACGAACTGTGCCTTTAATAACTGAAATGTCAAAAGTATGGTGTACACTGGTTCAAAATATGTAGAGATATGGTTATTTTAAGTCATTTGAAATTTAGAAATTCTGACCGATAGATACATGTTATTTTTAAATTCCTCACACTGGTAGCCTATCATGCATGTCATTTGAGGTTACAAAAACAACCTATCTGCACCACTGTGTCGTCAATAACCATTGGCGCACCCTACTAATTGGCACCGGGCCCATTTGGGGGCTTTTACGGTCGGTTAAACACGACAAAAAAGAACTTTGAACGAGAGAAATAACGGAAATTCATCAAGGTTGGTCGCCATTAGTATTTGCTTTTACTATATCTTTTTTAAAGGCCCATTATAATAATTCGCAGATGAAACTAAAGCCCGCCGCACACCTTTGCGATTTACCGGATAATCGGATCACCGGACCACATACCGGAAAGGTGTGCGCTGAAACAATTCGGGCCGGTCTGACCGTACGCTATAGACCGGAGCAAATCAAACTTGTTTGATTTTTCCGGATCCGATGGTCCGGTGTCCGATGGGCCGGTAAATCGCAAAGGTGTGCGGCAGGCACTATTTTTACTAAAGCCCGCCGCACACCTTTGCGATTTACCGGATAATCGGACCACATACCGGAAAGGTGTGCGCTGAAACAATTCGGGCCGGTTTGACCGTACGCTATAGACCGGAGCAAATCAAACTTGTTTGATTTTTCCGGATCCGATGGTCCGGTGTCCGATGGGCCGGTAAATCGCAAAGGTGTGCGGCGGGCTTAACTCCACTGAGGAACAACAGCATTACATAACTAAAGAATAATGTTGATAAACTGCCTTCAGAAAGCCTTAAAAGTCCATACGATGGTTTTTGTGCTATGAAGGAATGGTTTGCGAACGATTATAAAAACAACTTGCTCCGTTTTCGGGAGGTACGAAAGCACGTATTTCATGATATGAAATCCCTGTATTACTGGCCCTTTACTCTGTGTGTTCTAAGATAACTGTCGGCCCTGAAACATGAATACCTTTAAGTTTCTCCAATGAATCTGTGCTTTCCGTTGAAAGTCCCATTGCTTTGTGCGTTGTGTGTCGCCATTTTGACGATAGCGTGCGAGCCATAGCAACAATATCCAAGGGGGCGGGGTTAACTGGGCAAAATCGGAACTATGCATTGCTCACGGCATTCGCGGCAATCGGGTGTTGTTTTAACTGCTTGGCTATTTCGTCGGACGCGTAATTTACAAAACACTCGGTGTTGTTAGATGAATGTGCACAGGGCAGAGTAGTACACGTTCGCTGCCAAAAAAATAGTCCCTTGCTCTACGTTTTTCAGTCAACTCGACCGTTATGTGTACCACTCTTTGATCTTGTAGCGTGCGATTTTATGCCAAGCTGCGATGTATTGGTCAGGAAAGGGAAAAAATTAAGAACAAACTTTTTTTGCGCCGCGGTAAAAGTTTATATTCACCTATAGCGAATCCACGGCGTGAATCACGCAAAAGCGACATTTTCGTGCCGCCGCGAATTTGCATCAAGTTCTTTCTCCACGGTTTAACTATAGTTTCAGCTTGTGGATGATTTGTCTTTGCTTCGCTTTTGCAAACCGCCAGTTGACGAGTTGACATTTCCCGTTGAACGCAAAACGGTCGAGTTGGTACAACGGTCGGTGGATTTCTTTGGTTGAACGCACGGTCGAATTGACCTGCTTCCGAACAATGTTTTGTTGACTGAACTCTACCCACGCCATTGGATAGTACATGCACTGACACACGCGGAATGCTTAAACATGCACCGCGTTTTAAAAAAATAAGACCCACAACGTTTTGCGAGGTGTCCAACAACGCGTTACGAACATCTCACAACGCGTTGTGTGTATCTGGCAACGCGTTGTGAGATGTTCATAAAGCCCGGTTTATATAGACGAGAGTACCGCAAACTAGCAACGCAAACAGTAACGCAGAAAGTCGGCAAAGTTGAACCAAGTTTAACTTTGCCGATTGTTTCCGTCAATGTTTGCGTTGCAGTTGTCTGCGTCTAGTCTGCGTGTGCGCGTTACGATTATATGGAAACTATAGGCTTAACGCGTTGTTGGACACCTCGCAACGCGTTGCAGAAATACGTTATGAACCTTTTGGCTTGCCGTACACACGTTGGAGATATTTGCAATGCGTTAATTGTGGATTATCGAAAAGGCGTTGTGATATTTTCGCAACGCGTTACGTTATGATCCTTTTGGCTTGCCATACACAAGATAATATCTTTTTATGAGAAAACGATAATTAACGATGGAGTTATATACCAAAATTATTTGCCAAAATAGCATGGACTCGACGCAGATTGGTACATGGGTGGTGACGTGTCCCGACGTCACTATATAAATAGAATGATCAGAGGTTGAGTAGGACAGACAGACAGTAGATGGTGGTATAGGTCACAGTTGAACAATTGAAATGTTGATGAACTCAACAAAGATCAAGATTGCCGGCCAACAAGTTCATGACTTACCAGAGAACCTCGCTGGGTCATTATAAGGCCATTTGTATGGTAACTGACGTTAAATGTATAGCCTATAGTGGCCACCCGTTTTCGGTCCCAAATGTCATGCTAATAATGCTAATACAACCTTTATAAAGGGGCCACCTGTTTATAGTGGCCATTTTTGTATGGTCCCGATGGTATAAAGCCACTATTTTTCACACATTTAACTACACTCCTTTCGCAGTGGTTTTGCGCGGTTTGTCAGCAATGCGCGCGCGCCAATTTCGTGCCACGAAATACGCAGTTCCATGCCGCGCCTACAGAGTTGCGTATTTTGTGGCACGAATTTGGCGCGCGCGCATTAATTGCTGACGAGCTGTACCTTTAAGTAGACCTCGAAATGTTCACACAACACCGCCATTATGCATGACTGCATGTATTAAGCCTTTGTGTGCTGAAAATTCCCATTCTTAGATTGACTGTTTTTTTCCCAATCAACAAGGGGGAAAATTCGTTTCTTTTGTTGCTCATATACAATATCTCGGTGTTTTATAATGGTGGAAAATGCCTTGCAGACAAATATTAAAATATTGGCTTATATGTGACCCGATCTGGAAAAGGGTAATATAGCCTAAGTCGCGCATGCTAGGTCGAGTTTTCACGACCATAAGTTTTAGCCTTGTTCAAGGCGGTCTCTGCAGTTTTTTGCTATACGAGAGAATATCGGGTCTTGCGCATGCAAACCACACACGGCACCAAAAAGAGCCCGCCACCGTGCGGTCACAGCTTCCATACCAGTACCAACCCGTACGGCAACACACGTCGCGGCGTACATGTAACAGTATACACTGCATGCTGCGTACGGCCTGCTCTAGCTCGAAAGACCGCCTTGTCGGTCTGTTACTTCCGGGTTTAATGTCTTTTCTCTTTAATGTCAAATTTGTTCGGCCAGTTTTGGCCGAAAATGGGCGGGCTTTAGATATTGTCAAATCAGAGGCAGGAATATTAACCTGAAACCTTTCTCGGCCAATCAAGAATGGCCTTTCTTGCCACACTGAGCTAGCATACAATGCCATATTGGATTTGTCTACCAGTCATTGCTGTTCTTAACCACAGTTTCCCTATAAGAAATGAAAACGTCATTATGACGAAAAGGGTTAAGATAATATACTAACATAATAGTTTTAATCTCTTGTATATGGAACAATGTCCTAAAATGAATTTTAAGAGAGCAAAGGCTTACTCACATGCGAAGGCTAAAATAGCAAAACAGCCGCTTGAAATCCAGCCGCCGAAGCCAGCTCCGGAGTCGAATTCCTCCTCGATGTACTCCAGATAAACTCCCATGGATACGATCAGACCCATCTGGGTCATAAGAGCCGTGAAAGCTGCCAGAACAACTACGTAGCCCCAGCCCCCTTCTGGGTAGTATAGCTCCTTGGCAACGGGGCGAGGCCGAGCCGAGGAGGGGAGGCGAACTGAGCCCTCGCCCGATTTCCCGGTCATTTTCAACCACGCTTCAAGTTAGGCAGACTCCTATGAAAGGAAAACGGAAAACGTTTTGTGGATGTGAGGATGTGGGGATGTATGTTGGCATAATGACATGACTTCAAATTTGCCTGTACTGACCCGAAACAGGGTTGGCACAGAACAATAACACAAAAGCTCCGAAACTCGTCTTTAGAAATACAGAATTGTTTTTACTGCCAGACTTGTCGGTTAAAGTCCGTGTATAATATCCCAAGATTATAATCAAAATCAACCATTTGACCCGACAAAACCTCATTCAAATGGAAGATAAAAGTGAGTCAAACTGTCCAAAGTGTACCCAGTCCTGATAGGGGTGCTCGCCTATACCGCCGAGGGATCATCGCCAATTGGTTGACACCGCACCACGTGCACTGCTATTAGCCATTCGATCAAATCAACGAACTGCATGTCATAAGACGATTCCGCTTCAGAAATTCCGTCCAGGTCTTATAAGAGGACCCGTTTAAACAAAGTGATTCCCACTGGAATGTCATATTTCCTGTTTCTGGGAGAATCCTGTATAGTTATTGGCTCCCACTTTGTTTGGTTTTCAAACTGATTAAACATGCGTGGGATGAGCTAATCTCTGCATGGAGCCACACGACACGAAAACAGACCGGGAAGTGCAGGTAATCTCAGTGAGCACCCCAGGCAGAGTCGCGCACCCTGCCTTAGCTGGCGCAGTAAGCCTTGCCACAGGAGTTGTTCCTACACGTTACAGACCGATAAAATAAGTTATTATCTATCGGCCTCCTCGATCTTTTGGTCAGAGTATATGATTTGAATTTCTTTTTTGAACCGCATATATTTCAGTGACCACAATAACGTCATGGTTCATTAACATTTAATTGGTCTCAGCCAACCACGCGATTAGAAGGAAATTTTCTTCAAACATTTCCGATTCCGATTCCGATTGAAAAAACAAAACAAAAACAAAAAACAAAACAAAAAAACCACGTCTTCAAATTAACAATTTCCTCATATTTATGGGACAACTGAAATACTTCAATTGCTTGTTTACTGGTGTGTGTTTTGGACATTAAAAGTCCCAACCACTTTTATCAATTTCAAGAATTATGCCTACATAATTTATGGCATTTCCCACACGAAAATCTATTTGTAGTAGGCCTATACATATTCCTCAAATATTCAACACCAAACTTGTTTTTAACGAAGCCTATCGTACATGCTATCATTTAAATCCATTTTCTACTCAGATATATAATCCCAAATTGTTTTTGTTAAGGTTATGTCCACCTCTTAATGGATCTGCCCCTATAGACAAGCACCTACGGGATCAAAGGTATTCGAGATATCCATATAATCATTTTGACAAGCGTTGTGCAATAAGTTGACTGTATGTAAATCCTTTTCAAACACCGAAGCATGCAAATACGACGACACCTCTTTGTGCGTGGACATTATACAAGTTTCGTGTTTGCGCCCTGTGGCTGGACTTGAGTGTATAGGCCTATAGGCATCATTCAAAAACGAAAAAGCGTGAAATCGTTTCCCACCAAACTAGATTGGCATCCTTTGAAATTTATTGTAAATAGCCTGTGAAAGGTTTCGTTCTGTAAACGGGCACGACGAGATATTTAACACTTGGTAATACTTCAGAGTAAGTGGTACTGGTTTTTGCCGGTTTTGAACGCCTATGGACTTATGAAGTGACTTTTGAAGACGGGAAAAAATATTTTATAGGCCTATACGTGCATGCATGCAACCTACGGAACTGGCCTAAATTTCTGGGAAAATCTACGATTTTTCTAAGCAAGTGCTTCACCTTTTTGAGGAAAGATTACCATACACGTACCGTGCATGACACTCCGTGCACACAACCCATGGGATGGGTTAGACAAATTCGGTTTTCTTAACAGATTAGGCCAACCTGATTGGAAAAGCACTAAAGAATAATAAAAAGTTGATAAAATGCCTTGTAGAAATTGCGGCCACATAGAGCAAGTTCGGGCGGGCGACTATAGTTATAGACACTAACCATAATCGATCTAGATGTCACCCGAACGCTGTGTGGTTTGACTAGCTATATAGTCTGACTAGAGGAACCAAGCCCCGGGGGTAGGTTCATCTCTAGTCAGTTGTAATCACGTCACTTTTCAATATGGCGGAATTGTAAACGCGATTGGGAAAAAAATAACCAATAATAACCAACTAATAACCAATTCTATGGTAGCTTTTGGTGAACGAGTTGAAATGTCACGAGTAGAACATGAGAGGGCAAACATAGGGAAAAAGGTTGCCAACAATAATTGCTTGTTAGTTTTTTTGTAAACCGTTGACGGCGGCCAGTGCAGACGAATTTTTGCCATGTTTGACTAGATTTGCCTGACGACTGCTCATAGATGCAGTAATACTTCAGAAAACCTTAACAATCCATGCATAGTTTTTGTGTTGAATGAATAGTACAAAAATAATCTGCAGATGATTTCTTAAAAGAGCACATTCAGTTGGCAATTATTTCACCCACGAAAATATCATTTTACACGGAAAAAATCATATAGTGTTTGGTACCGTTGCTATCAACACTTTTAGTTGGGTTTTTCTTGTCAACTCGTGAAGTAGAATTTTGGGTAACTGCAAATGATGTATTGGGCTTTAACTAAAACAACGACCCTACTAAAAAGGATTGTATACCATTGCCTTCTCAAAAGGTATGATGTAGGCCTACACTGGTTCAAAATCTGTACAGATTTTGACATTGTACCTATTTGACAGTTATTTCGTGTTCGACGCCGCAGTCATGAAACTTCCATAAATTATATCGAGCAGTAGCCTACAGGCCTTAGCGTAATTTACGATATAACATGATAGGCCTACATGATTATGATGAATTTGCTATACCCTTCCCAAAGACGGCCGTAAATTTATCTGTCCAATATTAAATTTAGATGCCTACTCCAAAACAAAACAAAACGACTGGTAAGATTTTACTTTAATACCATGCATGATATTTTCATAATTTTCATAAGAAGTCATGAATTTAGAGTGAAAAAAATGTTACAAGGAAAAACTTACAATTTTGGCCAGGTCCACGCGATAGACCGTAGCGAAGTTGTAGGGCAAATTTGACATTTAAATTGGTCAACAATGTAAGCACAAAATGTGCAACCACGCATGTCATCAAGGAACAAAGAAACTGCCCTACAAGATGGCAGCTATTCGATACGGTATATAGGGTGCAGATTTGAACGTAAAATCTTTCTTCTTTCTACATTTTAAATAAAAACACTGAGAAATTCCGGTACTCACCAAGGAAGACGCAGATACGTATACATGCGCACTAGCAAATTCTTCCAAAGCACGCGACCGCATGCATATGTGTCCAGGGCCAGGGGTACTGGGCAGTTGACTTATTGCAGTGGACGGAACTCCGGTGGAAAAATCACACAAGCTCGGAAAGTGTGGCAGTCCGACAATTATTGCAGCCGCTCGTCCCGTCCGTATACCCTGCTAATGACCGCAATATTCTAGGTCAATTGAAATCCAGACTGTACATTGTATTTTGTGAGACTGAGCTCAAAGTTCATACCGAGTCTTTTCCTACCTCCACCATGGCTGAACCCAGGGCCGGACCTTGGTACGTACTCGCTGCACACAGCTGACCGAAACAGCTGATCAGCGCTGTGTCAGTTCGTGGAATGTGGTATGTGAGCTCGGCTAGGCACGTCCCTGGAACTTTCTTTTGACAGAGCTAGTATGGAGGGCCAGTCAGGCACAAAATCAAATCGTAGCTGTTTTCGAAACCGCCAAGGGCACGTCGCTGATTGGTTGACACTATCACAAAATGGGTTTGACAACTACTATGTGAGCTTTTGCGATTGCATTTGACCAAGTTTAGGGAGGACTTCCTTCCTGTTTGACTAAATATGATGTCATAAGGATGCCCTATGCAGTTACTAAATATAAAGCTATAGGGCCTATATAATTTCGCTCGTACCCACCGTCCTTACCGGATGGGCTAATCCAAAGTTTGCGCCCTCATTGGCCAACTTTTATACGACACGTGACCACGGGGTCACGTGTCGTGGTCACGTGTCTCTTTTTCTTGTAAACGGACGTAAAAACGACCGCCACCCCCCCCCCCCCCACCAGCAGGCAAGGCAAGTTTTGCACACAGTACACTCATTTCATTCATATATTTGATTTTTGCGCTGGATATATAAGCATTATAGCATACTATTTATGAATTATTCGTCTGACAGCGACCAACCCACAATGCTCCGCGCGTCTGTAGCTGTGACCTTCGCGTGACGTATTCCGCGCGTCTGTAGCTGTGACCTTTGCGTGACGTATTCCGCGCGTCTGTAGCTGTGACCTTCGCGTGACGTATTCCGCGCGTCTGTAGCTGTGACCTTCGCGTGACGTATTCCGCGCGTCTGTAGCTGTGACCTTCGCGTGACGTATTCCGCGCGTCTGTAGCTGTGACCTTTGCGTGACGTACTCCGCGCGTCTGTAGCTGTGACCTTCGCGTGACGTATTCCGCGCGTCTGTAGCTGTGACCTTTGCGTGACGTACTCCGCGCGTCTGTAGCTGTGACCTTCGCGTGACGTATTCCGCGCGTCTGTAGCTGTGACCTTCGCGTGACGTATTCCGCGCGTCTGTAGCTGTGACCTTCGCGTGACGTATTCCGCGCGTCTGTAGCTGTGACCTTTGCGTGACGTATTCCGCGCGTCTGTAGCTGTGACCTTCGCGTGACGTATTCCGCGCGTCTGTAGCTGTGACCTTCGCGTGACGCATTCCGCGCGTCTGTAGCTGTGACCTTCGCGTGACGCATTCCGCGCGTCTGTAGCTGTGACCTTCGCGTGACGCATTCCGCGCGTCTGTAGCTGTGACCTTCGCGTGACGCATTCCGCGCGTCTGTAGCTGTGACCTTTGCGTGACGTATTCCGCGCGTCTGTAGCTGTGACCTTCGCGTGACGTATTCCCTTCACAGAAATGTGTGAAGCACATCAGTCCATCCCAGCGCCCCGTTAGGGCGGTGGGTACGAACGAATACTTGACACCTGCCACGTGCACCATGCACATAGCAACAAAAATTTAGTCTTGCCAAGTGGATACTAGGTGTGCATGTGAAAGGATGTACCGTGGTGTACATTTGGTGTAAGACATGAGACTGCCCCCCCCCCCCCCCCCCCCCCCCCCCCCCCCTGTCATTGTATGTAAAACATCAAAGGAATTTCCTTTCAGGTTTTAGGGACAGTCGTACGTTAGCAAAACTGAGGGGAGTGCGTTGAGGTATAGGGCGGTAGGGGGAAGTCACTCGGTCTCAAATGCGGCAGCATATACGACGCGAAAGGCAAAATACTAACTATCGACGATGTCGCTGATTAAATAACTAACATGACCACACAATCACAAAATGCTACTTCAGGCGTGAAATGTTTGTTTAAATACCCGGCATTGAACCTGCACGCAAAAGAATGCATGGTGTGCATAAACATAGTACGTAGTGCTATAGTGCCACCTAAATAGAGGAACCCAATCAAGTAAACCACATACGATGCAACAGACAAGACCGAGCCTGAAGTTGAATTCAGCTCAGTGATTTCGAAAACAGCCCTAACCAGACGGCATTGTGTTGACATGAGATCATAATTGTCCAGTTTATCGTGGGATACAATCCCGCGGGGTGGAGTTGCAGAAAGTTAAAAACCCAATACATCGTTTGCAGTTGCCAGTTACCCAACATTTTACTTCATTCGACCAAAAGTGTCGACAGCAATGGTAAACACCACAAAAGAGTTTCCCCGTGGAAAATGGTATACCTTTGTGGGAGAAATTGCCAACTGAAGGTTTTTAAAAACTTGTCTGCAGACAATTATTTTAAACATTCATTCAACACAAAAAGCATGCATGGATTTTTATGGTTTTCTGAAGTATTACTGATTATGGACAATACCGAATGTTGCATGTGGCTGAAATTTCTACAAGGCAGTTTATCAACATTATTCTTTAGCTATGTGATGCTGTTGCATGTTCCTGATCTTAAACGTGTTCTAATCATGTACTCTGTGTTTATTTAAAGGCCTTCATTTTGGTATACATGTACATGGTTGATTTTCTATCATTTCACAAGGATTGGCAGAAGTCCTTTATCATTTTGCACTTGGGACTTTGTTAAATTCATGTATTACTACATGTACTTCATTAAAGGGACACACCGGCTTACTGTTTACATAATGTAGCAATCTATTAGAAGACGTTAGAAGACGATAGTGGCGTCTGGCAATCATGGACATGTATGATTTAATATATTTTGCAACCCCTAAGGCTAATAAAAGTTTCAAAGTGTCACATGGGGCGTTTATAATTTTGTTCAGTGTAGTTCACCAAGTTGTTTTTTCCCTTTCCTTATTTGGGTGCACTGTTTAGTTGCTACATGGAGGAAGGAAACGGTTGCTATTACCTAAGTACAATTAAGTACATGTACATGTATGTCGGTTCATTCCGTCGCCGCAGACAATGTATGGACTTAGTTCAGGGTCGAGCGTCAGTAAAATACACGGACCCTGCACAGTAAATAAAGTTTCTATATTCACAATGGAAATTGGTAAATATAGATCACAATAGTACCGTGCATTGCTCGTTCATTTCGTTCATATCAATACGTCACAATACTCCGTTGCCCTTCACCACTGAATGTTTATCCTAGAACTATATAATTTGCCCTATCTTTAAAAACACGAGTTAAGAATGTTTACTTAGGAATGTTTCTTAGTGGGCTTTATGAAACAGGACCCTGGTCAAACAGGTCTCGCGAGTTAGTCCAAAAGTGTCAACTAGCCACTAAAACCTGAAACAGGACCCCGGTCAAACAGGTCTCGCGAGTTAGTCCAAAAGTGTCAACTAGCCACTAAAACCTAAAACAGGACCCCGGTCAAACAGGTCTCGCGAGTTAGTCCAAAAGTGTCAACTAGCCAGTAAGACCTGAAACAGGACCCTGGTCAAACAGGTCTCGCGAGTTAGTCCAAAAGTGTCAACTAGCCACTAAGACCTGGTCAAACTGAAGAAGGGATACAGTTGAAAAAATTATCTCAAGTGGGCCACTTTTACATCAAACTTTGCTACGCTAGCGATATCTTTGAGAATTAAGCAACAAGATTCTTTTGTTAACCGTTGGTTTTTAACATTAGTGAGGTTTCGGTGTGCACGGTTAGTGATTACGACAACGATTAGCCAAACCTCAAAATCATTATCTTTCGCTGTCCGTTTTTCACTAAGGTATAGAGGCGTTGCTATCAGTGTAAACAACAAAACAACACTTGGGATATTTGTGTAAACGCTACAAGTACGCACAAATCGATGAGGTAAAATTCACTAATAGTCGTCGTTTTGCCTAACCGTATGCGACCGAAACCTCCCTACTAATTCCAACAACGACAACAACATTGGACGAAGCGGATCAAACATAACAAACTTTACATGTTTATATTCGATTTATTCACTGAACGAAATAATGACAATAGGCAATACACATTAAAACAATATCATGCTCAGTTTACGTAAATCACGTATTAAATTAGTTAAACGCGGCTAACGTGTTCCGCGTTTGCGAATTAACGTCAACATTTTATAGACGATGAAAATCGCACTTGATTTACGCCCCTATAATAATACATGCATTATTACAAATATTTCCAATACCCTATTAACTTATTAAGACAATGTGTAGTTACGGTATAAGATTTACATTTTTAGCAATTTTTATATTTTAATGTTATTTAACTTATACCGAGCAACAATCGAAACGCGAATTTTCTTTATAATTTTTTTCTAATTAGATTGACATCGAAATGTTCACATAACAGCTTCCCTACGTATAATTTTTTTTTCAATCAAAAAGTTAAGAATTGTTTGCGTTCCTTTTGTTGCCCAGCATATTTTTACTAACATAACTGCTGATTGCTATTTTAATTACATTTGTCAAATGACTGCGCTTTCATGTTCCAAGCAATAAATTAAGTGTTTATTATAAGCATTGGCTTTCGTATACATTTTAGACGTGTAGGGAGTATCCTAGATTGGTTATATATATAAGAGAAACAAATAACAGAGTCTAAAATCGGCAACAACTAAACTTGGCTATAAGATTAATTTTACTAAAATGAAAGTTTTTGTCATGGACTGCTTTAAGTATTTAATTCATTCGTTGATTTGATTTTTTGTAAAATGGGGAGGGGAGATAATCTCACCAAGTCCCACATCTGTGCAGCTTCACACAAATTTCACAGAAAATTGCACACATACATCGAAAAGAAAATTATAGCAAAAGTTAAGAATTACCCCAAATTAGTCGATTTACGAAACCACAACAATCAAATACGCATACTAGGAAGTTAACACGAGGGAGAGTAAAGAAATTAAAGCATGAAATCGTCTTCAAAATGGAAATATTACAGACAAGGACTAAAAATATTATTAACGTTTTTATTTAATTCTTCAGCCACGGCACCAATACATCATTTGACTTGACGAGCTGACAAGAAAACCCGAATGCAAGTGTTGATAGCAATGGTAACAAACACCACAACATTATTTTATTCGTGTAAAATGGTACCTTTGTGGTAAAAATTGCGAAACTTAAGCTGGTTTTTTTTTTAAAAGGCTGTCTACACATTCATTCTACACAAAAAAAATATAGATTTTTTATCAAGCTTTCTGAAGTATTATACTGCATTTATGCGGCTGACATTTCTACAAGGCAGTTTATCAACATTATTCTTTAGTTGATGTTGTTGGAATTAGTTGCAAATGATGTAATGGCCCTTAACGTTTTACATTCATTTGTTCACGTGCGCGTAGGTGCTTCTGTGACCCCACAAATTCTACTGAATTAAAATTATGTTTTTTTAAATAAATTAATGTTACTTTTTTGAAAAAGGAATTCCAACTATGACCAGTTATACATAATGCCCTCACAAGTCAGTAAGGTCATATATTTTCGACCTAAAAATAAATGTCATTTTTATATCTGGTATAAACTTACGCATAAAACAGCTTTACCCGACGTTTTCACATCACCAAACCTTTATGAGTACGGTACGTACAAAGCAGGCATTGTTAAAGATGTATTGTCTGTGCGTTTTGGGTGTGGCACCTGTATTTTTAAAATTGTATTTAATTGATATTTTTCTGGAAACTGATTTTTACCGAGGTTGGTTTTAATCATGCATATCTTCAAGCACACAGGAAGGTGAAACTATTTGTAACGGTTTACCAATCATGTAGACAACCTTTAACACAAAACCATGCATGAATTTTAAAGGTTTTCTAAAGCACCGATGCATCTGTGTAGCTAAACCTTCTGCAGACAAGTTCACCAACAATCGTCCTCAGACATGTTATGCCCTTATCGCAAATGATATGTTGGTTTTTAAATGACCTTTGTGCAGAAAAAATGGGAATAATTAATGATTGCAGGGTTCAGATAACCTTCAAATGGTCTAGTCTCTAAAATGAATTCACTAAAACAATTTTTCCCGCGACTCAAACTGCAATGTTAGTTCCTATGACCAGGCCTACCCCTTAACCAAAACGATTTATTTGATCTATACATATCGCGTATGATGTCAGACGGCTTATTTCTTAATGAGACGAGTAGACTTCAGAAAAACTCAAAAATACAAATATATGGATGGAAAACGTTAAAATAAAAAAAAAACCTCTTTGGATCATTTCCTTTACGGTTTACATGCAAAATTAAAGGGGCAATCTACCCCGACATCCTTGGTATTTTTGTAATGTAATTTGTTTTAATTTATAGATAATCTCACCATTAAAGCGCCAATACATCATTTACAGTGACCCAACATTTTACTTTACGAGTTGACATGAGAAACCCGACCAAAAGTGTTGATAGCAATGGTAGCAAACCCTGAATTCTTGTTCAACATGTCGTCAGCTGAACTTATCATGAACCCGATCCGAGTGCCAGAAAAAGAATGTTTGAACAAGAAAGACAAGTGTTAATGTGAGGGGAAAGTTTGACACGGGAGGGGACAAATTTGGACCGAGAGTGTGATGACGAAGAGAATGTAAAAATAATAAGGGGAGACAGGCAATTTCACAGTGCAGTGAAGCCACTGTCTGCACACCCACGCCTGGAGGTATTTAACACCGTCAGCTGTTTAAAACGTGTTAACTTGACAGGAAGATGTGCTTATAATGATGACAGAAATTCTTAGAAAGATGCAGGTAACTGACCTTGCAAGGAGTTAGAGGGAGGGGGGTCGCATCACAGAGAGTACCAAAGCATTTGAAGGCCAAGAAAAAAAATCACTAAAAAACTTGTTAAGATAGATTATGCGCCCCCACACTCCACCCCTTAATATTTGTGTCTATCAGTAACAAGTATTCAGGTACGTATGAGAGGGTTAGACAAATGTTACCCAAAGCTTTTTGCTTCCCCATTCAAATTGGAGATTGCAAATTTCTTGTTTTCTTCCCATGGATGGTATTTTGGGGCCGGAGGTATTTTAATTGATTGCAATGGTACCCAATGAGTCTCCCTTGTCCACTTAGTTCCAGATGAGGTAAAACATGGGTTAAAGGAAGTACACATGATTGGTATCTCGAAGTATCAGAAATGTTCACAGATTTACACATAACTTATACGATATAAACACGATGACGGTAGAAAACATCACCTGGAAGTACGGAGCTGGTTTTTTGCTCAGGTTGGTTTTAATCATGCATATCTTCAATCACACAGGGGGATAATAACTGTTATTGACAATGCACCAATCATGTAACTGGCACATTTTTTGCTGTTGGATATGGTTAATAAATACAATAAATACAATATTTAAGTCTATGGAGGTTTGTGAATACACAGAGAACAAAAGAACAAAGGAAAGGAGGTGAGGCGTGAAGGAGGGAACAAAGGATGTAGGCCTACCCCATCATAGATCAGTACCCATATGTGAGGTTGGGCCCACTAGATGTGTCACTGTGGGGCAATGACACAGGCCATTCAAAACCACTATTGGTCGTTTCTACTGGCAAAATAACATTGCGTGCACCTTCAAATAACCGTGTTTGGACTAGAAGGCCAAGGATACCGCTTCTGAACCATTTCCGAAACGGTTGTCATTCTTGGTAGAAACACGCTCAAGGACGTTGTGGTTTGCACTTAATTGCCCCAAGTACATGGGTGTGAGACAGAGTCTTGTTAGTTTATGAGCTTCTATCTAAAGACATGAATAACATTTGGAAGGATGTACGAGTTAAGAAGTTCCCAGGGGCTGTCAAAAGTTGTCAACATTTTCAGTCATACAAAAAGTACAGGGCAACCCCAAACATTTTCAGATGAAACCTTTTGGTAAACAACAGCATTACATAACTAATGTTGATATTAAAACTGCCTTGTAGAAATTTCAGCCACATAGATGCAGTAATGCTTCAGAAAACCTGAAAAATATATGTTCTTTAAGGAATATTCATGAATTTATTAGATATTTTACGCATTCCTATTGGCTGAGAGCACATCACGTGGCCAGTCTTAAACAGACGATGAAGACCAGTGATAAAAATCTCCAACTTTGTATAGTGTTTTTTAATTTCCAGATGAGGAAACAAAAAAGAAGAAATCAGCTGGGGCATAAAAAACGTGACCAAACCCCCACTTAAGGGCAGGGGCAGCGTAGAGGGAGGAGTGGGGGAAACAATTGATAGGTGCATTGCTTGTACGCTTTGTATAGCTCCATGGTATGACTGTGGCAACGTTCACATTTCTGGACAGTCCCCTAACATGATCCAGAAACAATGCTTGTCAACACCTGGTGTCATCAAGTTGAGGTCACTAACAACACGGTCATTGCTCCCATTTCCTGACGGACCGTGTATTATTTGCAGTGAACCAAAGATTCGCTTCATTAGTTGACAAGAAAAACATTACTCATTGCGTTGATAGCAATGGTAACAAGCACCACATGAATCTTTGCTCATTGCTCTCCGAAATGGCACCATTCTGTCAGATATTAAATGAAGGTGTTTCCTTTTGATTAAAAGATGTATTGTAGCCCTTATAAGACTAATTTAAAGCAAAAAACTGCATAAGCTTTCGTAGCAACAACTACTTCATCAGATGCAATGAAAATTGTGTACATTCTGCACACAGTTTGGACGATGTATTTACTTGCTGGAATACGTCTATCTCTCGCGGGTCAGAGGTCAGCGGCCAATTTTTATTTGTTAAATCAATAACCTCTGATAACAACACACTGTAAGTGTTTTAATGCATGAACAACTCTTCAAAGGTATAAGGAACATTTCCAAACGGCAAAATCTTGGGGAAATTGAAGGCAATGTTCCCTTTAAATTGACAACTCTCTGTGGCCTAGAAAAAAACTCACAAGTCGCTGTTACGAGCCGACGTGTGGAAGTTGCATTCATAACGTGGTTAAAGGGCATAGTTTGCAAAATGAAAATGGAATAAGCCATTAACATATCTAAAGAGTGTTGGTAAACTAGCCTGCAAACATTTCAGATGCATAGATGCATCGTTGCTTCAGAAAACCATTCAAATCCATGCATGTTTTTCGTGTTCATTGAATAGTAAACAAATGTGTCCACACATTTTTAAAAACCACCTTCATTTGGTTATTTCTTACAGAAAGTACATACCACCTTGGACTGAAATGAATTCATTCGGTGATTGTTACCATTGCTATCAATACTTCAAGTTGTTTTCTTGTCAACTCAAAATCTCGTAAAATCTCGTAATCGTACTATAGTAATACTACAATAAATTGGGATGTCGTAATTGGTCTGACCCCGGCCTTAGAAATATACATGTATGTACATGTTGTGTCCCACACAATGCTTTTAGCATCAACTAAAGAGTGTCGGATGCGTAATAACAATTTTGCTGATTTATATTAACTGAAACGATAACCCTGCTGACATGTTGAAACTCTAGTTGACGGATATTTAATGTTATTTTTAAATGCCTCAAGTATAATTTATTGTTATTATTATATTTACTTAGTCCAATTCAGACTTAGGCCCAAAATCAAAAACTATGTTTAGCATAAGTTGAAGTCTCCCAAAATGATGCGGTGATGGGGCTTCCCTCCCACACCCCCATCCGCCCCCCGCTTTTTTGTAAGTGGATTCCAAGCAATAAAGTCAAGTTGATATGAAGACAACAGTATTGACTGCCGAAAATCTAGGGGCATTGTAGCCAAAAGTACCGGAAAACGACAGCAACGTTGATGTCAGCGTTAAGTTCGTGCATTTTGTTTAAAAAAAAAAAAAGCTTTGACGCGCAGGGTTGAAAGTGACGCGCGCGCTATCGCTAAACATAGTTTTTGGGGGGGGGATTGGGGGCTTAATACTAATGTGGGTTACAAACTATATGTACTGAGTGGGATACAAACCGCAAACAATGTCCGGGTCATTTCTTAATGGGCGGGGTTTACTTGACTTCTTTCTGGAGATGTTGCAGGAACTCGTAGTAGGACATGGATGACTCGGTGCGATCCTGAATGAGATAACGTAGGAACAGCTCTCGTCTCTTGCTGTCCTCCCTGGAATATATTGAGAGAGACGGCAAAACAAATTGCAGTTTCTAAAGTCCTCAAAAAAAGGTCCTGCCATTTTTAGACTTAATTCAAGTCTGACTTTGTGTATAATGTATACCTAATGCATAGAGTTCTTCCCAAACTGGTGAAGTATACGCGATCTCAGACTTGTTATAAGTCTAAAAACGACAGGACGTACGCCTCGTAGTGGATGTCTCCATAAGGCAGTGCAGTGATTACACCAACCTTTTTGCTTACCCATTCAAATTGGAGATTGCAAATTTCTTGTTTTCTTCCCATGGATGGTATTTTGGGGCCGGAGGTATTTTAAATGATTGCTAGGTGGAAATTTGAACAGGTCCTTTGAGGTAATTGGACAATATACGATTGTCAAAGAGTCGTGTCTTAACAGATGCCTGCAACACTAGTTTCTGAGTGTACCCTACAAGTGTGAGAGAAGTTTGATTGCAGTTTGAAAGCTGTAAGTAGCATGCAAGTGGAATCTTTTGTTGCAATGCACTGTTGAATGTTGACTGTAAGCAAATCAATTTATGGTGAATGGTGTTTTTCAAGAAAATTTGAATGTGCATGTCAAAACAGCTTTTTTTCTGACATTGACCAACTTTAATCAGGTCAGGTCAGGTGTAGGAGCATGTGCTGCAGCGGCACTTTGCCATGTTCACCCTCTATCCCCACCCCTCCAGGCTCCTTATAGCGATCGATGGGGCCTGCGCCGGACCCATCCCTCCAGGTGGTCCCCCAACTGCGCCAACAATGACGCACAGGGTCGACCAACAGGTCGCCTCCACCCCGGCCCCTTAAGGTCCTTGGCACTGAGGATCCGATTCACTGGATCCGACGGGGAAAAGCGAACCATATGGCCGTAAAGGCGCAGCTGGCGCTCTCAGATCAAGCAGTTGACCCTCCCCACCCGCGCCCTGTCGAGCACCTCCTGGTTCGACACATGGTCTATCCAGCGGTACCCGAGGATGCGGCTAAGGGAAGTAGTCAGGAAGGCGCTGGTCAAGGTCCACCGGCAGGACCAGCGAGTGGAAGACTCGGACTTTCGTCAATCTGCTCTAATGCAACTTTAATCAGTATGCCTGATTTGACCTTTGGGTACACATCCATGATAAAGTGATGAAGTTTGCCTACCGTATGATCTGCAGAGGTGCACCGAAAGAGCGTTTGTCCAGTAGCCACGTAATGAAGGTGCGCAACCTTTCAGAGGCTGGGTTGGCTAGCTCTGGTAATTCCAGCTACAAGAAAAATACAAAAATGGCCAAATGGTCACATGCGTATACGACATAAGATGTCGTAATATTGAATGTTTCGGCAATTGTTTTGAGCAGTTGGAGGTCTCAAGACCTGGTTTTGGTCTCAAGACTGTCTCGAGACCTATTTAAAACGCACGGTCAATACATCTTTACGTAATAAATACATGTATACGGTACAAAAAGAATCTGGGAATGTTAGGTTTGGGGGAAAACTAGAGTTTGGGAAAGACAGGATATTGGTTGGATTTGAAAGCAAACCACATGTACTCTCACCATGCCTTCAGGAATCGACTGGAAGTTTGGCACATCAAGGACTTCCAGACAGAACGCTATAGATGCCTCACGATTGACGAACAAATACATGGCGTCACCACAGTCCATTAAATAGGCACCGTTACGATTGATGTACTCCGAGGACAGGCCGAGGATTGGGGGCTGGGGGATGGACTGGTCATTGACTAGGATGGCACCCTGGACAGAGGGAAAAAGAGAAATATCACATGATTGATGTACTCCGAGGACAGGCCAAGGAGCGGGGGCTGGGGGATGGACTGGTCATTGACTAGCACCCTGGATAGAGGGAAAAGAGAAATATCACATGATTGATGCACTCAGAGGACAGGCCAAGGAGCGGGGGCTGGGGGATGGACTGGTCATTGACTAGGATGGCACCCTGGACAGAGGGAAAAGAGAAATATCACATGATTGATGTACTCAGAGGACAGGCCAAGGAGCGGGGGCTGGGGGATGGACTGGTCATTGACTAGGATGGCACCCTGGACAGAGGGAAAATGGAAATATCACATGATTGACACTTGTGAAGTGTTGTAGTCGGGTCACCAATATCGAGTCCGAGCCCGAGTCTTGAGTCATTAGCCTCGAGTCCGAGTCACTTTCCTCGAGTCCGAGTCAAAGTCGTTGTTGTTTCTGTTTTTAAAAGGTTTTCCAATCATGTAATCTTTCTTTAATGGAAAACATCTGATTGGTGCACTTGGCCCCTAAGATGGCCGCCATGCAAATTCTCTATTCGACCTACCTCATCCGATAGGTTATGCACTGGGTAAAGGTTGGGGTGTAGCTTGAGCATGATGTATGGCAGAGGCTGGCACTTAGTCATCTCCATAGAGTATACACGCTCATCTAGTCTGGTGCTGGACCCAAGGCGGAAGGCAATCTATGGTGGGAATAAAGGAGTGATGGGATTGGTTGGAAATACAAGACTGTCATGTCAAATACCAATCAGGATGCTTCATGCACAAAGTCTGGCATTAATTGGTGTAACATTTGGAAACCAAACGTCCAAACATCAAAGTTAAAAAGAAAGAAAAAAATGGACTAATTTTCAACATGTAAGAGTACTGCTTACATGACCACTACTACCCCGAGTTACTTGAGGGTGACTTCTTAGTTACTTATTAAGATATGAGAAGTTTACTATTGATCAGTGACTTGTCATCCACGAATTCCCTGTATTCAACAATACATTCTGAACTGCAGCAATATCTTACATTTTTTAGTGCAGCCAGCGTGTAGAGCGGCAACATCCGTAGTGACTTTGGACACATCAATGTCCCCACCGTTTGACCGCTAGGCAATGTGGCTTTATATGCACTCAGTGAGTCCACACACACATTGACGAGTGCATCACGGGCGTCTGACATCGTGGCGGTTAGGGACTTGTCAACAGCTGTTTGTGAAAAGAAGAAAGAGTGCATGGATCTTGTTAAAGACGAACAAAAAAGAATTAATCTTAAAGATAAGGGTCAAGTTTGGTAATGGGAGACTTTTGAGGAGCAATATCAACAGAGGGCGCCAAACATACGGTCCCAGCGCATTTCGCGCCACGGTGACAGCCATTGCATTACACGTATTTTCGTGCTAAAAATGCGGTTGGAAATGTCGCCGTGAAACCCTACAATAATCAACGATGGAAAGCCCAAACAGTCATTATGAAAAATCAACCATTGAAGAACTTAAAAAATGGACTTTGAAAAGGAAAAGCTGAAACGTCGCGCGGAAACGTTGGTTGCCAAGAGGTAAGTAAAACGTACGGGTTTTTTTGTCATTTTGTTTTCGGTTATGCATGTGATTGATCGTGTATACGATGTATACATGTAGTGTGTGCACAATGCCAACAGTGCATATAAAATATCGGACGGTTGTGTAGAACTAGAAGCACATGCCTGTAGTATAATTTAGGCTGTCGTGTCGAGGCCTCGCCTAACTTAATATATATTAGGCCTTGCTTTAAGGCTACTGAAATGGAAATCCGAGTACAATTGATTAACTGCTTAAACGTCTAACAATGGAGTGAAAATGGCATGAAGAAAGTCTGAACTCTGATCATCAGATTTGTGATTTTTACATTCCCATCTCTTCAGAGGAAATGCAGTCTATTGTTTTTCTTCAACGTACCTTTCCATTTTCAGAGTCATGTGCATGTCCGCGAAGCCTATTCCATTTCTAATCCAGGCCTAGGCTACACTGGCGCTGACCATAGCATAGACCTGGTCATGGAATTATGCTGTTCTTGACAGACTTGGCAATGAGTGGTATATATATATATTTTAATAATATTTTTGAGATATCTCTACTAATACATGTATGTTTATTTATTTTTTACTCATCACAAATGAAGGTTGAAGTGGTAAAACCAAATACACATTTTCCCAGTGTAAGCCTAATGCTTAGAAATTTGTTCTAACATTTTATTTATTTATTTTTGTTTTGCCAGAAATGGGGTCTACAACATGAGTGTGAGGAACAATCAACAAACGTGATGTCAACTCCACACACATTATGGCTTTTAAAGGCACCCACAAGGACAGCAAGCAGGTAAAAGCTAGATCTCACAAATTAGGTCTTGCTTCAGTCTTCACTTCAGTGCGAATCTCAACTTGAACGTCATAAAGCAATATTCACATCTTTTTTTTTGTAAACATACCTGTAGACATTTGCTTTCGTTTTGATGTGAAGTTGAGCCTATTATACAGCAGGCAGACTGATTTTGTAAAAACGGAAAGAATTCCGTTTACTGGTCGCCACTTATTCTTCTCATAAAAACTTAAAAACCACCAAAACGTGCAAATATTTTAAAGGGAAGTGAAAACATTCAACAATTTCCTGGCGACCAGTAAAGGGAATTCAAACCGTAAAAAAGTATATTTAATGTTTCAATTTAATAGGAGTGAAGTAACCTCTTGTTTTATTTATGACTTGTTTCTCTGACAGATTCCCGACATGTGAAATGAAGTAGCCAAGGCTTTCCAGGAAATCCAAATGATTCAGATCAGGCGTTCTTCCATGGGCAGTCAGGATGGTTATGCCTTCATGGCAGCAGAGTCGACATTTGTGAAATGACTGAATTAATTTTAATTTTGTGAATTTGTGTACATTATTGTAACATTGATTTATGCAGCTCAATCATGTGGAAACAAATTGTATGCTCAAATTATCATTGGTCAAACAAAATTTAAAAAATAAATCAACATTTTGTTGCCATTTAATTATTTTATTGAGCTAAAATACTTATTAATTTCCTGTGTTTACACATTGATTTTTTAAATTTCTTAGTCAAGAACTTATTAAGGTTATGTCAGCTTAAACTTGCCGATAGTCTCAAGTTAACAATTGTCATGTTTCTTTTAGCCGCATAATTGATAAGTTGACCATTACTTGTATTCCTCAAAATGATTTAACAGGTATCAGAATTGACGGGTGTCTTTTATGTAACTCTTGGAATTTCTTTTTCAGCCAGTCTCATACTGTGCAATGGCCAACTGCTCAATTCCGTACACGGCCCTGTCAGCAGGTGGTAATTTGAAAACTACATGTAGAAAATTTGAAAGCAATTGCGGAATACCCTGCAACTCAAAACTGATGTTGCACGTGCTTTTATCGACTCGTTCTCGGACCAAACGTTCCTTCGTAATACAATCCTCCGAAGCCACGTCTACCTAATGGTACACGGACTAAGAATTGCAGGGTATTCTGCAATTATGTTGAAAATGAACATTATTTGGTATATTCTATGCAGATTTATCATGTACATTTTTTATATCATGTATATTTATAGTTTTCTAAACCATTAACAAAATAGCAAGCAAGAAGAATTTTGTTTCTTTCATTCTTACATGTATGCAAATGTTTTATCAACATTCTACCCCTTCCCTGCAGGCATTGTCCGAAGGGTGGGGTGGGGACTTGGTAACATGCCTCGGCATTGACCAGATGTTCCAAGGAAAGAGATTTTGTCACAAATTTTGGCCCAGGGGTTGCGATTTTGTCACTCAAAAAGTGGTACTTAACCATGCCTCTCGGGTGAAAAATGATATCACGTTACACATGTACATGTAAGTCAAAAACACAAACAAAAATCTATCGTGGACGCACGCGTCACTTTCAACCTTCTGCGTCAAAGGTTTTTTGTTGTTGTTGAGTGTTTCGATTATAAACATGCCTGTTGGCTTCATGTCAACTTGACTTTATTGCTTGGAATCCCCTTACCAAACAAAATAAATAATAAAACAAAAACGCATCACCGCATCATTTTGGAAGACTAATTTTTGGCCTAATTTGTGTTTTTACAAATTCAAACACTGCATGTGTCATTCAAACTTGTTTTCACAAAGTTTTAATGAAGTGACTGGGGGTGGGGGTAAGACATTTTGCTTTTTTTTCAACAAAAAATGGAAATTGATAGTGACATCATGGAGGAAATGTGACATGAACACTGCTCATACCGGTGAAAGTCGTCCGAAAAGCGACACACTGCATTGAGTGCCCCGTTTATATAGTGCGTACAGCCATAAATACACAGCGGTGAGTGACGTACGCGCTTGAAGTACACCAAAGCCGCGGCCGCCGCCGCGCGCCGCTGTTGACCACTGTTGCCTTTTTTATAGAAAAACTCCACAACTTTCTCAGTTTGTATGTATTGTTTAGAAAACCATGACTAGTCCTTCCGCCACACACCACAAAAATACAGGATGTACGGGACTTCATTGCTGAGAAATAGAGCTCTGAAATTGAAGAAATTTACGTCCACACGTAAAACAAACGAGACCGAAGTCGGAAGAAAATCACTTCCGGGATCGTGAAGGGCGCTAAACCAGGATAGCCAAAAGTCTCCCATTGTTTACCCTCCCAAAAAATTATTATCAACATGGTGTGCACTCGAATCACGTCCCCCCATAATATACGTTGACCGTGCCAAGCTAGTCTGTGAGTACCTACCTATTCTAGTGAGCAGCCCCATGATAGCTTGTTGGTCTGCTCCAGCATAGATCTCTGATAGCTGGTTAGTGACTGGTAGACACATGGTGTGCACTCGAATCACGTCCCCCCATAATATACGTTGACCGTGCCAAGCTAGTCTGTGAGTACCTACCCATTCTAGTGAGCAGCCCCATGATAGCTTGTTGGTCAGCTCCAGCATAGATCTCTGATAGCTGGTTAGTGACTGGTAGATACATGGTGTGCACTCGAATCACATCCCCCCCATAATATACGTTGACCGTGCCAAGCTAGTCTGTGAGTACCTACCCATTCTAGTGAGCAGCCCCATGATAGCTTGTTGGTCTGCTCCAGCATAGATCTCTGATAGCTGGTTAGTGACTGGTAGATACATGGTGTGCACTCGAATCACGTCCCCCCATAATATACGTTGACCGTGCCAAGCTAGTCTGTGAGTACCTACCCATTCTAGTGAGCAGCCCCATGATAGCTTGTTGGTCCGCTCCAGCATAGATCTCTGATAGCTGGTTAGTGACTGGTAGATACATGGTGTGCACTCGAATCACGTCCCCCCATAATATACGTTGACCGTGCCAAGCTAGTCTGTGAGTACCTACCCATTCTAGTGAGCAGCCCCATGATAGCTTGTTGGTCCGCTCCAGCATAGATCTCTGATAGCTGGTTAGTGACTGGTAGATACATCGTGTGCACTCGAATCACGTCCCCCCATAATATACGTTGACCGTGCCAAGCTAGTCTGTGAATACCTACCCATTCTAGTGAGCAGCCCCATGATAGCTTGTTGGTCCGCTCCAGCATAGATCTCTGATAGCTGGTTAGTGACTGGTAGATACATGGTGTGCACTCGAATCCGTCTCTCACCTGCAAAAATCATACACAATGCAGAATGGTTTAGACGCACATTATATGCATAGATGAATGGGACACATTATATGTATAGGTGAATGGGAGACATCTGCACAAAGTTGTCAACATTACACAATTCTACAGAGAGTAGTATTTTTCAAGACCCCCTCCCTCCCCCGAAATACTACTTATAAACATTTTTTGGTCACTACCATGAAATGTCAACATTTTACAGTGCATGTAAAGTCCTACGTGGCCCTTGACCCCCTCCCTTCTACGCTTTGTAGAACCGTGAAAATGTTGACAACTTTGAACCGCCCCCTTAAAAACACAGGCTCGTCAGCAATGCGCGCCCGCCAAATGTGTGCCACGCAATACGCAGCTCCATAGCAAAGGCATGGAGCTGCGTGTTTCGAGCACAAATTTGGCGGGCGCGCATTGCTGACGAGCCTGTGCCTTTAATGAGTCCTGTTCTCCCTGGTTCCATTCACCACTAGTTACATGCATTTTGGCTGTTTAAAGTACACGCATGCACATGTCAAATATGCAGGAATCGTGGAGACTTTCCTCTATAGTAACCTGCATAGCGAAGCCTGCATCAGGGTTGATGCAGGCTTCAACTGGTAACACTGTGTACCTTTACTGGTAACACTGTGTACCTTTACTGGTAACACTGTGTACCTTTACTGGTAACACTGGTAACACTGTGTACCTTTACTGCTGGTATAGAGCAGAGGCGCTTGTAGAGCAGCTGCTGGTGAATCGTGGAGTCTTTCCTCTATAGTAACCTGCATAGCGAAGCCTGCATCAGGGTTGATGCAGGCTTCAACTGGTAACACTGTGTACCTTTACTGGTAACACTTGTATCACTGGTAACACTGTGTACCTTTACTGGTAACACTTGTAACACTGGTAACACTGTGTACCTTTACTGGTAACACTGGTAACACTGTGTATCTTTACTGCTGGTATAGAGCAGAGCCGCTTGTAGAGCAGCTGCTGGTGAATCATGGAGACTTTCCTCTATAGTAACCTGCATAGCGAAGCCTGCATCAGGGTTGATGCAGGCTTCAACTGGTAACACTGTGTACCTTTACTGGTAACACTGGTAACACTGTGTACCTTTACTGGTAACACTGGTAACACTGTGTACCTTTACTGGTAACACTGGTAACACTGTGTACCTTTACTGGTAACACTGGTAACACTGTGTACCTTTACTGCTGGTATAGAGCAGAGCCGCTTGTAGAGCAGCTGCTGGTGAATCATGCAGACTTTCCTCTATAGTAACCTGCATAGCGAAGCCTGCATCAGGGTTGATGTAGGCTTCAACTGGTAACACTGTGTACCTTTACTGGTAACACTGTGTACCTTTACTGCTGGTATAGAGCAGAGCCGCTTGTAGAGCAGCTGCTGGTGAATCATGGAGACTTTCCTCTATAGTAACCTGCATAGCGAAGCCTGCATCAGGGTTGATGCAGGCTTCAACTGGTAATACTGTGTACCTTTACTGGTAACACTGCTAACACTGTGTACCTTTACTGCTGGTATAGAGCAGAGCCGCTTGTAGAGCAGCTGCTGGTGAATCATGCAGACTTTCCTCTATAGTAACCTGCATAGCGAAGCCTGCATCAGGGTTGATGTAGGCTTCAACTGGTAACACTGTGTACCTTTACTGGTAACACTGTGTACCTTTACTGCTGGTATAGAGCAGAGCCGCTTGTAGAGCAGCTGCTGGTGAATCATGGAGACTTTCCTCTATAGTAACCTGCATAGCGAAGCCTGCATCAGGGTTGATGCAGGCTTCAACTGGTAACACTGTGTACCTTTACTGGTAACACTGGTAACGCTGTGTACCTTTACTGCTGGTATAGAGCAGAGCCGCTTGTAGAGCAGCTGCTGGTGAATCATGGAGACTTTCCTCTATAGTAACCTGCATAGCGAAGCCTGCATCAGGGTTGATGCAGGCTTCAACTGGTAACACTGTGTACCTTTACTGGTAACACTGGTAACACTGTGTACCTTTACTGCTGGTATAGAGCAGAGCCGCTTGTAGAGCAGCTGCTGGTGAATCATGCAGACTTTCCTCTATAGTAACCTGCATAGCGAAGCCTGCATCAGGGTTGATGCAGGCTTCAACTGGTAACACTGTGTACCTTTACTGGTAACACTGGTAACACTGTGTACCTTTACTGCTGGTATAGAGCAGAGCCGCTTGTAGAGCAGCTGCTGGTGAATCATGCAGACTTTCCTCTATAGTAACCTGCATAGCGAAGCCTGCATCAGGGTTGATGTAGGCTTCAACTGGTAACACTGTGTACCTTTACTGGTAACACTGTGTACCTTTACTGCTGGTATAGAGCAGAGCCGCTTGTAGAGCAGCTGCTGGTGAATCATGGAGACTTTCCTCTATAGTAACCTGCATAGCGAAGCCTGCATCAGGGTTGATGCAGGCTTCAACTGGTAATACTGTGTACCTTTACTGGTAACACTGCTAACACTGTGTACCTTTACTGCTGGTATAGAGCAGAGCCGCTTGTAGAGCAGCTGCTGGTGAATCATGCAGACTTTCCTCTATAGTAACCTGCATAGCGAAGCCTGCATCAGGGTTGATGTAGGCTTCAACTGGTAACACTGTGTACCTTTACTGGTAACACTGTGTACCTTTACTGCTGGTATAGAGCAGAGCCGCTTGTAGAGCAGCTGCTGGTGAATCATGGAGACTTTCCTCTATAGTAACCTGCATAGCGAAGCCTGCATCAGGGTTGATGCAGGCTTCAACTGGTAACACTGTGTACCTTTACTGGTAACACTGGTAACGCTGTGTACCTTTACTGCTGGTATAGAGCAGAGCCGCTTGTAGAGCAGCTGCTGGTGAATCATGGAGACTTTCCTCTATAGTAACCTGCATAGCGAAGCCTGCATCAGGGTTGATGCAGGCTTCAACTGGTAACACTGTGTACCTTTACTGGTAACACTGGTAACACTGTGTACCTTTACTGCTGGTATAGAGCAGAGCCGCTTGTAGAGCAGCTGCTGGTGAATCATGCAGACTTTCCTCTATAGTAACCTGCATAGCGAAGCCTGCATCAGGGTTGATGCAGGCTTCAACTGGTAACACTGTGTACCTTTACTGGTAACACTGGTAACACTGTGTACCTTTACTGCTGGTATAGAGCAGAGCCGCTTGTAGAGCAGCTGCTGGTGAATCATGCAGACTTTCCTCTATAGTAACCTGCATAGCGAAGCCTGCATCAGGGTTGATGTAGGCTTCAACTGGTAACACTGTGTACCTTTACTGGTAACACTGGTAACGCTGTGTACCTTTACTGCTGGTATAGAGCAGAGCCGCTTGTAGAGCAGCTGCTGGTGAATCATGGAGACTTTCCTCTATAGTAACCTGCATAGCGAAGCCTGCATCAGGGTTGATGCAGGCTTCAACTGGTAACACTGTGTACCTTTACTGGTAACACTGGTAACACTGTGTACCTTTACTGCTGGTATAGAGCAGAGCCGCTTGTAGAGCAGCTGCTGGTGAATCATGGAGACTTTCCTCTATAGTAACCTGCATAGCGAAGCCTGCATCAGGGTTGATGCAGGCTTCAACTGGTAACACTGTGTACCTTTACTGGTAACACTGTGTACCTTTACTGGTAACACTGTGTACCTTTACTGGTAACACTGGTAACACTGTGTACCTTTACTGCTGGTATAGAGCAGAGGCGCTTGTAGAGCAGCTGCTGGTGAATCGTGGAGTCTTTCCTCTATAGTAACCTGCATAGCGAAGCCTGCATCAGGGTTGATGCAGGCTTCAACTGGTAACACTGTGTACCTTTACTGGTAACACTTGTATCACTGGTAACACTGTGTACCTTTACTGGTAACACTGGTAACACTGTGTACCTTTACTGCTGGTATAGAGCAGAGCCGCTTGTAGAGCAGCTGCTGGTGAATCATGGAGACTTTCCTCTATAGTAACCTGCATAGCGAAGCCTGCATCAGGGTTGATGCAGGCTTCAACTGGTAACACTGTGTACCTTTACTGGTAACACTGCTAACACTGTGTACCTTTACTGCTGGTATAGAGCAGAGCCGCTTGTAGAGCAGCTGCTGGTGAATCATGGAGACTTTCCTCTATAGTAACCTGCATAGCGAAGCCTGCATCAGGGTTGATGCAGGCTTCAACTGGTAACACTGTGTACCTTTACTGGTAACACTGTGTACCTTTACTGGTAACACTGTGTACCTTTACTGGTAACACTGGTAACACTGTGTACCTTTACTGCTGGTATAGAGCAGAGCCGCTTGTAGAGCAGCTGCTGGTGAATCATGGAGACTTTCCTACATAGTAACCTGCATAGTGAAGCCTGCATCAGGGTTGATGCAGGCTTCAACTGGTAACACTGTGTACCTTTACTGGTAACACTGGTAACACTCTGTACCTTTACTGCTGGTATAGAGCAGAGCCGCTTGTAGAGCAGCTGCTGGTGAATCATGCAGACTTTCCTCTATAGTAACCTGCATAGCGAAGCCTGCATCAGGGTTGATGCAGGCTTCAACTGGTAACACTGTGTACCTTTACTGGTAACACTGGTAACACTGTGTACCTTTACTGCTGGTATAGAGCAGAGCCGCTTGTAGAGCAGCTGCTGGTGAATCATGGAGACTTTCCTCTATAGTAACCTGCATAGCGAAGCCTGCATCAGGGTTGATGCAGGCTTCAACTGGTAATACTGTGTACCTTTACTGGTAACACTGCTAACACTGTGTACCTTTACTGCTGGTATAGAGCAGAGCCGCTTGTAGAGCAGCTGCTGGTGAATCATGCAGACTTTCCTCTATAGTAACCTGCATAGCGAAGCCTGCATCAGGGTTGATGTAGGCTTCAACTGGTAACACTGTGTACCTTTACTGGTAACACTGTGTACCTTTACTGCTGGTATAGAGCAGAGCCGCTTGTAGAGCAGCTGCTGGTGAATCGTGCAGACTTTCCTCTATAGTAACCTGCATAGCGAAGCCTGCATCAGGGTTGATGCAGGCTTCAACTGGTAATACTGTGTACCTTTACTGGTAACACTGGTAACACTGTGTACCTTTACTGCTGGTATAGAGCAGAGCCGCTTGTAGAGCAGCTGCTGGTGAATCATGGAGACTTTCCTCTATAGTAACCTGCATAGCGAAGCCTGCATCAGGGTTGATGCAGGCTTCAACTGGTAACACTGTGTACCTTTACTGGTAACACTGGTAACACTGTGTACCTTTACTGGTAACACTGGTAACGCTGTGTACCTTTACTGCTGGTATAGAGCAGAGCCGCTTGTAGAGCAGCTGCTGGTGAATCGTGGAGACTTTCCTCTATAGTAACCTGCATAGCGAAGCCTGCATCAGGGTTGATGCAGGCTTCAACTGGTAACACTGTGTACCTTTACTGGTAACACTGGTAACACTGTGTACCTTTACTGGTAACACTGGTAACGCTGTGTACCTTTACTGCTGGTATAGAGCAGAGCCGCTTGTAGAGCAGCTGCTGGTGAATCATGGAGACTTTCCTCTATAGTAACCTGCATAGCGAAGCCTGCATCAGGGTTGATGCAGGCTTCAACTGGTAACACTGTGTACCTTTACTGGTAACACTGCTAACACTGTGTACCTTTACTGCTGGTATAGAGCAGAGCCGCTTGTAGAGCAGCTGCTGGTGAATCATGCAGACTTTCCTCTATGGTAACCTGCATAGCGAAGCCTGCATCAGGGTTGATGCAGGCTTCAACTGGTAACACTGTGTACCTTTACTGGTAACACTGCTAACACTGTGTACCTTTACTGGTAACACTGGTAACACTGTGTACCTTTACTGCTGGTATAGAGCAGAGCCGCTTGTAGAGCAGCTGCTGGTGAATCATGGAGACTTTCCTCTATAGTAACCTGCATAGCGAAGCCTGCATCAGGGTTGATGCAGGCTTCAACTGGTAACACTGTGTACCTTTACTGGTAACACTGGTAACACTGTGTACCTTTACTGCTGGTATAGAGCAGAGCCGCTTGTAGAGCAGCTGCTGGTGAATCGTGCAGACTTTCCTCTATAGTAACCTGCATAGCGAAGCCTGCATCAGGGTTGATGTTTGGTAGGGATAGGAGGTCTGTTGATCGCACAAAGAAGTTGCCATGGAATGTGTGGATGCTTAGACCTGGAGATGGGATAGATACAAATAATCAGACTAAGTTTGTGCCAATAGCAATTTCTTTTTTTCAAAAGCAATAAAGGCATGTTTTTAATCGAAACACTCAAAAGACGGTGTATGTCTAAGTAAAAAAATACCTTTGACGTGCTGACAATATATATTTGTTTTGCTGTTTTTGAAGAAAAAAAAGCTTTGACAGGCAGGGTTGAAAGTGACGCGCGCACTAACGCTAAATATATTATTTTTTGGGGCCTAATGAGCACTACAAACGGTGCTGAAAGTACGCACGCAAGGCAGTCGGTAAAATTGCTTGTCGAAGTTCACAGTTTTCGGACGAATTTGTGACCAATAGCAAAGAACACAGGGCTGAAGAAGTTGATGTTGTGCTTCCCATTTTGCTACAAAAAAACCTATTTTGCAACCGGCCCTAGAAAATAGTAAAAAATGCCATGAATTGCATGATTGTGACGGAGCAGTTGGAGGTCTCAAGACCGTCTCGAGACCTATTTTCAACTGAAAAATAAATAAGGTCTAAATTGGGAAAAGGTTTTTCAACTTCATGAAATAACCCATCTACAATAAAGTTTAACAGAAGAGTTGGTACAAGCAATTGTTGGGTTACCTTTTGTGCAGCGCACTCTCATGACAGCTTCAAAACCAATCTTCCTTGTCAAGTATCGTCTTAAGTCATTGGTGAACCGTTCTACTTCAACTAGATTATGCAGACTGTGGAATCCTGGGTAGTAATAGATGCTGCCACCGGAAAACTTGGCCACTCCAGCTGAGGAATCAAAGAGAATCAACCAAATGTCATCATTGCAATGTTTGTTTTACAAAGTAGTATTGGATTGATATTAGGGATGGGAATTTACAGTTAATTCAGAAACCGGTTTGCAATTTATTCCAGTGTTGATTAACCGGTTAACTATTCGGCCGACACTAAATATTGTTGCTGGTGTTTATAGATACATGTGCAATGCACACAATACCCCTAGGCCCCAAAATAATCATCGACCCTTTATCTGGTCAAAATTTTACTACGACCCCATATAAAATTATTTCAATTTCATAAAGTCATTACAAACAAGTAAAACAACCCTCTGTTGCACTTGTTCGGCATTAATGGGTATTAAGCTTGTGCGGACCACTGTACACGTGCATTTTCTGTGTTGTTTTGGGAGTTGAATCAACCACCCCACAGTGCATTAAGCGCATGTTGCACTTTTTCAAATGCAGACGCACAGATGCCTTGATTTTGACTCCCAAAATGGCAGTCTGCACACGTGTGCAGTGGTTGGCAGAAGCTCAATACATTTGCTTTAACCAATGCAGTACATGTACATGTATATAAACAAACCTAGTGTGGCCACGTCGGTGTACTGTCCACCGAATAGGAAGATATCGCAAGCAATCTGCTGGCCTGAAAAATCCAGAGACATCTTCTTGTAGAAATCAACTGCTGGGCCCAGGTTGGCAACGCTCTACACACAATATTAAACAGAATATCAGTCATGTCAGTATGGCAGCAAATTAAAACAAATAATTATGGAGTCGATTTCACAAAACTCCTCTTATCTTAGGATCGATCCTAGGATTTAAGAAGAGTTCGAGCTCTAAGATCAATCGCATCTTTTACAAGACGAATCACAACTGCTTATAATTAATTTATCAACAGTCAATGACAGTCAATGACAAAAAATATTTTTTCCCAGAATTGTAGACTTGATTATGCAACACTGCATTTTTCCATTTAACATGACGATGGGATTTTCACACTTTATCAATGACTGGTTGAAGCAGTACATGAACATACAAGAAACATTTGTCTTCTTACCTTGGACGATGCCCTTTGGTTGGGATCCTCCCTTGACTTCAGAGCCCCCGCCCCTAAAGAGGGAAGCCCTGACTGGAAAACACTGACTCGCCCTCCCGTTGGACTCTGTAAATAGAAATATGTTTATTATAATGGAGTTTAAATTGACTAGGGATGGGACGTTTAACCGGTTAACAGAAGAAAACAATATTTTTTTCAATTTTTTGTCGATTAAACGGTTAACCGTCCGACCCCTACTATAAACACCAGCAACAATCTTTACTCGGCCTAACAGTTAACCAGTTAACTGACACTTGAATGAATTGCAAACCGGTTTCTAAATTAACCTTAAATTCCCACCTTTAGAATTGACCACTCTCACAGATGCCATATTTGTAGAAAAATACAACTGCGTATTTAATGGCATCAGGTACACGTACACACATCATGGAAAATGTTTCGAACATGCGCATGTCGCTCAAAATTTGTTTCAAATACGACGAAAATTTTTGGGAAGGCTTTTTTTTTTACCGTTCAATACAAAAATGGAGTTTTAAAGTATCCGGTTTCGATTTAACGAGATTTTACTGTATTGTGTTTCTTTGGGGGGAAGAGTACATAAGTGTTTGATACCATGAGTTTGAGTGCAGCTTGCAGCGCTGGTCCCAGGGCAGTTTGTGTGTTCTTGTTGCCGTCAAACATGGCTGGTAGCTGGTTTAATAGCTCCTGCACAAGCTGTAGAGTTCAAGAAAATTAACAAACTGAAAATGTCAAGCACTTTCTATAGGAGCGTGACCAGGGGTCGATTTCACTAAGGCTTACGATCCTTCGTAACTCGAGATGTGATAGGTCATTGCTCCATAATTCGTGTTGCGTCCTAAGAACAGTTTCAAGAAACTTGCGATGAGTTCAACGATGCATATCTACCATGGCAACGAACCCTAAATTTCAGAATTTGTCACTTTCGACTTGGCATCCGCCATTTTCAAGTAAACTGTCTATGTCCAAAGGTCCCTTTGCACCTCCTGATGAAATGCTGGAAGCGATCGAGATGGTTTGCAATAACATTTGGAGTGATCCTGCCTTTCTTCATAAGCTTTCTGCTGCAGCACACATTCCACCACCGTCTCCAGCGATGTACTGACATTGAAGGAGGCAAAGTCAAAAGTGGCGAATTCTGAAATGGACTTCTTTTTTTCGTATGGCCATTAAATCTCACCCTCTTGGCCAAAACTGATGAAACTCACTCAGTTAAATTTGTCATGCCTTGTTTACACGATGTGAAATTTTGGTTTAAGTCCGTTGGAAAATAACAAGGTTATTCAAGATTGAAAGTGGGACAGGTTTTTTTGACACGTAGTACAACGAGTTTTGCTTCAACACTGTCTAACAAATAAACCTTTTTTTGATAATAACCAACATACCTCTTTGTTTTCATGAACATTGACCAGCAAGTCATTGGGGCACGGAAGGAATACATCTGAAACAAAACAGAAATAAAGGAAATATTCAGGGGGAAAATTCTTAGGTAATACACATACTCCATTATAAAATGGTTCTTGAATTCAGACTCTGCTACCACAGACATCATACCAATATGTGATTTCAATATGTAATTTGACGATGACAGAAGTCGAGCACTGGTATTTTGTAGCCGTTTCAGTCTGGCAATATAAGGTGCTGCAATAGGCCATAGGCGAGTGAATTGCAGAAATCCAGGCGTATCGCTAAACAAGCGTCGACTTGACACAAAGTAATCGCAATTTTGATCATGCAGAGACGCCAACATTTACAATTTAGGCGTAGTTTGTACGATTGTTTCAGTCAATGACGATCAGTATTGTGACATAATTCAAGAATTCATAGATTCAAATGTGGGGTTCAAAAGGCTTGGGTCTTTTTGTGTCCAAAGCGGGTGCCCCGTGGCACTTTACTCTTTTTTCAAATTGCAATGTTAGCATCTCTGGATCATGTCACGTGCGATGGCGTGATTTTTATGCACACTGATTGGCTGAAGAAAAACTGGATGCGCACGTCACGCACGCATCTTGCTTTCTTCCATAGAACTTGGCTGTGACGGTCGGCATCACGTCGCAAAAGTTGAACACTTCTACTCTTGCGATTGTTGATTTGTTGATTTTCTTTTAGTGCCGCCTGATGTCGATTGTCAGAATGCCGTCGGAGCTACAAACATGTCAAAAAACAATCGCCGAATTTGTCATAAAAAAAGCCGGTTGCCGACTGTTTTGTGTCGTCACAAGGTCGGCCCGAGGGCGGCTTAAAACTATACCTACCATCAATGTCAGAACAGATGAGCATCTGCGGTCTACTCAATCCCTCCTGTAAGTTGTAAAAGTGTAGAGTGCTGTCGAACGTAATAAACCCAATTAGAGTACGAGCGTCACCAGGCATGCGCTCTAGGTTGTCTAGTAGTGTCTGGCATGTAATGGCCAGGTAGCCTGATTCAACAGCACTGAAGGAAACATCGATGACAAACAGGTAGACGGCTGGCTGGGGCGGCCTTAGCTGGATTATAAAACAAAATGGAGTTGGGTCAAATTTCCCACTGCAGATAGATCATTTAAAAACAAAAAAACATTCTGATCAACTTTCCAACTCTTACCGAAAACCATATCTCCACATTATTTAGGATTTATGCAAATCTATCACGCAACTGGTCTATTTGGCTAGAAGTTAAGCAATAAGGTCAACTGCCTACCATGTATTCCGACGGTGCTATAAACTCGATTGTAGATGACTTCATCTCAGGCCGCCTCTCTGGAGAACCGTAACTCTTGGAGACGGGGTCAAAGGTGAACTCTTCTGGCACTAAAGTACATAACCATACAAAAACAAGGGCAAATAAATGGAAGTCAAAAAATAAATAAATAAAATATGGCGCGCTCACTTAAATAAAGTGGAAATCCGCTATAAAAAATTGGAGATTTCACACCCCTTTGTTCTTCAACAAAGGACCAAGATTTGTTTGCGAAAACCACTTACATTCATTTATCCTAAAGCAGAGGTTACACTTCCAACGACGCTGCTCAATGATAGTGGCAAACGGGTTGATGTAGGTGCGACAGGAACGACACCTGACAATGACGCTAGACTGGATTACAGGCAAATGCTGAAATGCAAAATATGCAAGAAAACAAGAAAATCAAACTAGGCACTAAATAGTCTAGATTTGGGTGTGGCACCTTGAAAAATATTTTTTTTCTTGAACTTATATTTTTTTACAAACATAAAAGTTTTCACTGCATCCAGATTTCCCAAACTCAGACAATTGTCCACATTTGTATCAAACCAGCACATAGCAACTTACCGATAAATCTCTGAATGGGTGAATGATGAGGCCTAGCGGTAGACGTGACTTCTGAACGAGTCCTTGTGTCTGAGGAAGTGAACTTAGTGTGCATCTGAAGATACTGCAGGGCATAGAAACAATACAAATGATTACATCATGACATGATGGTTGTAGCTTATGGACATTGCCGTAGCATTACTCCACAGGTCAACCAAACAGGATGAGAGAAAAATAACATGGTCCACATCGGAATTAGAACCCAAGACCTCTGACACACCAGGCAGATGCTTTACCAGTTGAGCTGTGAGGCACAGTGGTATACTCAGGTTTTCCCTATGAACCCAGTGTCAAATGAACTAATTTATCCAGTGAGAACGAGGTATATTTAATAATTGACCCACAGTGAAGGGTTTGAAGTCAACCATTGAACTTACTCTGGATTCACCTGTAGCTTGCTGTAATTAGAATTGAGTCTGCTCTTGGGTGGTTCAACTGGCATTGGCTGCACTATGTGTCTCTCTTGCAGTAGGTTAATGTAATAATTGACCCATAGTGAAGGGTTTGAAGTCAACCATTGAACTTACTCTGGATTCACCTGTAGCTTGCTGTAATTAGCATTGAGTCTGCTCTTGGGTGGTTCAACTGGCATTGGCTCCACTATGTGTCTCTCTTGCAGTAGGTTAATGTAATAATTGACCCACAGTGAAGGGTTTGAAGTCAACCACTGAACTTACTCTGGATCCACCTGTAGCTTGCTGTAATTAGCATTGAGTCTGCTCTTGGGTGGTTCAACTGGCATTGGCTGCACTATGTGTCTCTCTTGCAGTAGGTTAATGTAATAATTGACCCATAGTGAATGGCTTAAAGTCAACCACTGAACTTACTCTGGATCCACCTGTAGCTTGCTGTAATTAGGATTGAGTCTGCTCTTGGGTGGTTCAACTGGCATTGGCTGCACTATGTGTCTCTCTTGCAGTAGGTTAATGTAATAATTGACCCACAGTGAAGGGTTTGAAGTCAACCACTGAACTTACTCTGGATCCACCTGTAGCTTGCTGTAATTAGGATTGAGTCTGCTCTTGGGTGGTTCAACTGGCATTGGCTCCACTATGTGTCTCTCTTGCAGTAGGTTAATGTAATAATTGACCCACAGTGAAGGGTTTGAAGTCAACCACTGAACTTACTCTGGATCCACCTGTAGCTTGCTGTAATTAGGATTGAGTCTGCTCTTGGGTGGTTCAACTGGCATTGGCTCCACTATGTGTCTCTCTTGCAGTAGGTTAATGTAATAATTGACCCACAGTGAAGGGTTTGAAGTCAACCACTGAACTTACTCTGGATCCACCTGTAGCTTGCTGTAATTAGCATTGAGTCTGCTCTTGGGTGGTTCAACTGGCATTGGCTCCACTATGTGTCTCTCTTGCAGTAGGTTAATGTAATAATTGACCCATAGTGAAGGGTTTGAAGTCAACCACTGAACTTACTCTGGATCCACCTGTAGCTAGCTGTAATTAGCATTGAGTCTGCTCTTGGGTGGTTCAACTGGCATTGGCTGCACTATGTGTCTCTCTTGCAGTAGGTTAATGTAATAATTGACCCATAGTGAAGGGTTTGAAGTCAACCATTGAACTTACTCTGGATCCACCTGTAGCTTGCTGTAATTAGCATTGAGTCTGCTCTTGGGTGGTTCAACTGGCATTGGCTCCACTATGTGTCTCTCTTGCAGTAGGTTAATGTAATAATTGACCCACAGTGAAGGGTTTAAAGTCAACCACTGAACTTACTCTGGATCCACCTGTAGCTTGCTGTAATTAGCATTGAGTCTGCTCTTGGGTGGTTCAACTGGCATTGGCTCCACTATGTGTCTCTCTTGCAGTAGGTTAATGTAATAATTGACCCATAGTGAAGGGTTTGAAGTCAACCACTGAACTTACTCTGGATCCACCTGTAGCTTGCTGTAATTAGGATTGAGTCTGCTCTTGGGTGGTTCAACTGGCATTGGCTCCACTATGTGTCTCTCTTGCAGTAGGTTAATGTAATAATTGACCCATAGTGAAGGGTTTGAAGTCAACCACTGAACTTACTCTGGATCCACCTGTAGCTTGCTGTAATTAGGATTGAGTCTGCTCTTGGGTGGTTCAACTGGCATTGGCTCCACTATGTGTCTCTCTTGCAGTAAGTTAATGGGTGTGGTGTCTGCCTGCTGTACTCGGAGATTATTCATTGATGCATTCAGACTGTTCATACTGGCTTGTGGGACCTGTCATGTGATCAAACATTGGAATCTGATTGGCCGTTCTGTTTATTTATTCCAGGGTTGGACCAAGTCTACCTCTGTTTAGGTCAAATAGCCTCAAGTCGTGTCAAGTAAAGCTGCCTTTAGGCTCCTAGTCATTTGACATTGATGTCAAGTCAAGCCAGGCATGTTGGTCAAGTTTGGCCAAGTCAAGTAGACATGGTAGTCAATTTTTATTCAAACTAATTTCAAAACTATTTCAAACGCTGGAATTTGCAGACATGTACATGAGTCTTTCCACGGTAAAGGGGGCATTTTGGCAACACAGACCATAATTTCCAGAAAATACCTTTGTCTGGTCTCAAAATAAAAGAAATAAGTTTCAGTTGTTCTGAAGAGATAACTTCAAAAAAAGGGTTACAAATAGTGTGACAACATGCCTTTCTAAAAACCCTGTATACAAATTTCCAATATACGCTCGTAACAGGGACGGCCTAAAATGTAACACATTTTGAGACTAGACAAAGGTATTTCTTCGAAAATATGGTCTGTGTTGCCAAAATGCCCCCTTTACTGTGGAAAGACCCATGTCTTCTGTGAACCATCTGACAATCTGGTACAAATATGTTTTTTTCCCCCCATAAAAGCAGCAATAGATCTCACTTTCCTAAACCAATGGTAAGAAAAAGGACTGCAATTATCAAACATGAAGGCAAAACAAAAAAGTGGTACTTACTGGCTGCTGCATAACATTGTTCATTGCCATCTCAGCTTGTCCCCCATTTGGCTGCTGAATTACCCCCACTTGCGGCATGGGCTTGCCCATCCCCTGTGGAGCCTGTCCAGGTTGGGCCATACCACTTTGGCTCGCAGGGGGTGGTGGCTGTTGGTACTGGCCAGGCTGGGGAGCATTCATATAGTTCTGTTGTGGATACTGTCTTCTGCCTGCCATGCCCGAGGGAGGGGTGCTTGAGCCTGAGCGTGCACCCATGGGGGGACCTACCATGGGGGGACCCGCCATCGGAGGACTGCCCATAGGGGGCCCACCCATAGGGGGCCCACCAAGGGGTGGGCCACTCGAAGCACCGGTTTGTGGCCCGCTTAGAGGCCGACTTGTTGGGGGACCAGCTATGGGTGGTCCACTCCCTGACGGCCCTGTTAGTGGATGTCCCCCTGAAGTCCCACCAACTCGTGGGGGACCTACTAGGGGTGATACAGGCAACGGTGAGCCTCCGTATTGGCTTCCGGGCGTTGGAGGACCTGCCAAAAAGCAAGACAAAAATTTAGTGATTACAGGTAATGTCACAATATTATTTTATCTGTCTTACAACACCGCCTATGACCTCTTTAATAAATTCAGCAGGCGAGTTTACGAAAAAATTGTGTAAGTTGCGGAAGGCTTGCGTTCTGCGAAAAATGATTTGCTTCTCGCAAAGTCTGGGCCGAGTTTTGGGGACAATAACTAGAAAACAGTGGTTGATCCAAGTCCGTCACAAGTCCAGTAACAAGAAGCAAAGGATGAACATGCACACAATAATGCCTTTGTTTGAGTTCATTTGAATAGCTTGTAACTTGTATTAAGACCCGGGGACTTGTTGTGGACTTGTGAAGGCTTGTAAGGACTTGTGATGGACTCGACCACAACCCCAACATTTAGACGTTTCATGCGCTCCATACATGTATTTTTAGAAGAAAGCTCACGACTTTTATGCCACCTAAACCGAGGCACTGTCTGAAAAACACAGAATCACAAAAACGCTTTCCACCCAAGTTGATTCTGTGGCTTCCAGTGCGTCGTTTTACACCAAATTTCCTCAATGCCACATTTTCTCAAGACGACATGTGTTGAATTGACTTGGTCGGTGTGAATGCACCCCTAATGTACTGAAGGAGATGTACCTTGGTGGTAGTTGGGAGTATACGGTGTTCCTCCTTCAAGAGCATCATAGCGTTGGGAGGGGACAGGGGAGGGGGCAGCTGATGACCTGGCTGAGGGTGGACCTAGAGATACACACATGAACAAAACACAGCAAGAAATGCCCGTTACATTGCTGTCTTAAACATACTGTACATTCCAAAGACAGAACTGCACGAGACCAAACCAGCAGAATGAAGCACTATGCAGTTAGACCACAACTACATGTAGTTTGTGCGAAGCTTGTGCAACTTTTGAAAATGGCATAGCTAGCATGAAAATACTGTTTTGCAACTCACAATGGGCTTACGCAGTTGTGTAAGGTTTTGTGAAATCAGATTCGTAAATACCTTATACAGTTTACGCATCCCTATTGGCCGAGAACATGTCACGTGGCCGGTTTTAAATGGACGATAAAGACCAGTGATAAAGACCGCCCGGCCTGCATTTGTGCCAGCACCCTAGTCAGCGCATATGGTACCCATTAATGACTGGGTGGCCGGGGCCCGTTACACCAGCTGACGCTGGTGGCGATGTACAGCTAAGTTTTCCGGACCAATGGAAAAGCCTGCGACCTCTTCGAGGTTCGAACCCACGACCCTCCAATTGCAAGCCTGATGCTCTACCGCTACGACACAGTGCTACTACCCAACACCACAATCAGCCAGTAAGTGAGATACTAAATCAGCCAGAACTTGACACAAAGTTTGCCACTACCAAGGTGTTAAAAGGCCCCTGAAATCCAGGCACATTCCTCACAAGATGTGTAAGATTAACCCTAACTCCATAGAGTGTACGTAACATCGTATTGATTTCAGACGATTGAGGAGTGTTAGGATTAATATTGTTAATAAGGAATTTTAAAAAGGTCCTGCAACACATTTTTGGTAGTGTTATGCCTAGCGTACATCGACATTGCAACTGGAAGCAACCCAACTGATCAGTTGCTGTCGATGTGTGCGTAGCGGCCATGGGTCGTACCAAAATGGTCGTAGCTGGTCTCAAGTATTAAGCTAGTCTTAGGTAGGTCTTCAGACAGTAGTATGACAAGTCTTATGTGGTCTTACGTGCTCTTAGGACTATTTCGTCGTCCCACAGTTCCACGACTAGTCATGCGAGTGCACGAAAGCACGACTATGCTGACTACATGTAGTCGCACAAACAGTCACTACTAGTCACATGACTAGTCCTGCATAGTTGAGCGACTGGTCCTCGACACTCGTACATAGTCTTGCGATCAGTCATGCTATCAGTCTGCTACAAGTCTGCCTCCTGTCGGGGACAGGGTCTTACAGTGTGACTGCGAGAATGACACTGCAGAAAATACCCACAACTGGGGCAAGACTGGCTCAAGTCGCACGGCTGACATACATGTAGTCACTTCGCACCCCAAATGTGACTAAATGAGGCTTTAGAAACAGCCATTGTTGGTTACGAGTACGGTACATGTACATTGGAAATTTGTACACAGGGTTTTTAGAAAGGCATGTTGTCACACTATTTGTAAAAATTGTTGGGCCCAAGTTATCTCTTCAGAACAACTGAAACTTATTTCTTTTATTTTGAGACCAGACAAAGGTATTTTCTGGAAAATATGGTATGTGTTGCCAAAATGCCCCCTTTACCATGGAAAGACTCATGTATTTCAGGGGCCCTTTAAGAGAAAGAAGAAAAAGCACTACTTTTCTACGTTAGTAGCTACTTGCACAGCATGCACCACCGACAGCCAACATGAAACAATGACTACATGTAGGAGTTCACTTGTACTGAAAGCAATACCTGAGTCCCCCGGCGAATAGTTTAACATCTCGGCAGTTGGGGAGGACTGCAGATTCAATTTGGGCATTGGCAGCGACCCCAACGATCCTGTGGAGGGTGAACGTACCATGGAGGGGTACTTCGGTACCTGCAAGCTCTCGCCTAATCATTGCGAGGGGGAATCGGGTGGCCATAGGTGGGGTAATATGCCGTGCAGCCATACACAAATTTCAAAAGGGGTAAAACAAAAAGGGAAATTGGATGCACGTGAGTATCGGGAAATGCAAATGAGTAAAACAAATGTAAATGATTTGCAGGTAACATTTTACACAAAAGGGATGTCGACAGAAATTTGCAAAAATTATAAAAGAAATTTGTATAATAAAATGCACGTACATATGTCTTGATAAAATACTGTAACAGAAATGTGATTGCGGCACCGACGTGTAAGGTAGATTCACACTGACCTTTTTTCATCCATTAACGTTTATAAATTTGACACACGTCCAGGCCTCGAAATTTAGACTTTTTAAGGCAGAGCCACTTTGGCCTCAAAATTGTCTGTTATTTTGGGGCACCGAGGCCAGTTCGCAGGGCACTGAGGCCACTTTGCCAGTGCACTATGGCAAAGATGATAAAGGCATTACAGCCATATAAGAGGGGCTTTGGGGCCAGTTTGTTTGGGCATGGCGGCCACTGGCCTCCATTGCCTCCGTAAGTTTCAAGGCCTGCACGTCGCTTCAAGAAAATGGGTGTAAACCAATGATTTTGTGGATTTCAGTGTGTCATTTCACATCAAATTTCCTCAAGTTCCAAGTCACACTTTCTCGAGGCGACGCACATCCAATTTAAGCTCGTTTAATAAACCATGTTAACATGTGAAAAACAGTCAGTGTTATCCACCCCATGAACTTCATCTTTTGCATGCAAGTGCAGAAAATTTTCTGTAGATGTACCGATACCCCAATGATTGCTGTGCAAAATGATGCAGCATACATGCACCCACAGACAAACTTTGTGCTAAACATGTTGGAAAGATTTGAGAAGTTGATCATGGCTTCAGACCTTGTGTGCAAAAACACAGTGTTTCCTCACAAAATCTTAATTTTTTCTCACTCGTAAATTTGGGTTTCTCAATCAAACCTACACTTAACGATGCTTGATAAATAATTTTAAAGAAAATAAATCTGATCGACTTTTCAAGTCTTCCGTAGACCGTATTGTGCGGGCAGTTTCTTTGTTGCTTGAGGCCATGCATGGTTGAACATTTTGTGCTTAATACATCGTCGACCACTTTAAACATTGATGTCCAAAAAGATAGCAGCTACCGGTAGTTGATACTAGTCCGTAGCGACTATCGCAGAAAATGTATATGCAAAATCGTCTATACTCTTAAAGTACATGCCTCTCGAAACTACAAAAAATGATGTTTAATTCATTTGTTAAGTTGTTCACGCATCCTGTACACGTAGCTATGAAGAGCAACATGTTGAAATTTACATGTAAACTTTAACAGGTGCAATATGTTTTAGTCAAAATGGATACAATAGTACGAGTTACTAACCTGAAGAATTTAAACTTCTCTCAATGCTCGTCCCATCCGGTATTGGTGGGGAATCACTGTTACTCTGTTGATGTCCTTGCGAAGCTTGGCGACCATAAGACCCAGACCCATAAGGCAGGGGTCCTGGAATGGGCATCCCTTCTGCAGATAGGGGTGCGCCAACGGGACCCAAACGCCCAGGAAGAGAGTTCATTTGTTGAGTGCCAGAGTACTGGTTTTGCATTGAGGCCGACGATGGCGAGTGACCCGTGGCATGCATAGGAGGGGGTCCCCCTGGTTTTACTTGAGGACTGTTCAATCCAGGGTGTGGCACCCCTCTTAAAGTTGGTGAAGGTCCAACTTGGTGCGAGTTGGTCATTAAGGGACCAGGCCCTCTGGGTGCGTATCCTCCACCAATATGGCGAGGCGGGGGACCAGACGGTGGACCCCCCATGGTCCTTGCATTACTACCTGGTATTGAGCCAGGGGACGGCACCCTATAACCTGCAGGGTTGGTTGGGTGAGTACCATTAGTAGTACTGGAGAGTCCTTGATGATAATTCATGGATGGGTTGACTCCCGGTTGATAGGTAGGGCTGGGACCCCCTAAAGGTGGTTGACCTGGATGTGACATTGGTGGTCCTGATGCGAAGAGAAAAGATTCGAGCAATGAAATATGCCCATCCACAAATAGTCTCAGCTATAAATGTATCAAAAAAAAGATGGCACCGGCGTCTCATGTAAGGCTAGACTGGTTTCCTGTCCTCATATTTACGTCCCCTTCATCGTATATAAAAGAGCAGCTTAGCACACATGGACAGAGGACCAGTTTTTAGAGTATTACTGCCAGGGCGGTATGTAGAACGTGTAGAGATTTTTATTTTACCCCAAAATTGGTTAAAGATTCTGTTTGGAGCCACATTTTTTATAGGGAAAAAAAAAGTTCTACTGAAAGTATCGGCTTAATAATAACAATTTTTAATTTTTAAAAAAAAGGTCAATACTTTCAGCTATCTGGAAGTACATTAGGGTCCATCTTTTACGTAATTCTGTCGGTCGCCGCAACGTCACTTTCGGTAGGGCTGGAGTGAAAACAACAGTGTGCCCATGGTGAGAAGCGACGTTTCAAAGCCGTTGTCTACGCAACATGTACACGTATCTAAGCATGAACATGATGAACGAATTTGTTTTCACTCCAGTCACGGTGTTATGCCCGTATAAAAAGGAATATGACCCCTGGAATAAGGATGTGCGACCGACAGAATTAATCGGACTACACTCACTTGCGTGTGGAGATCCTGATAATCCGGGGGGTAAGGACGTGGTCAAAGGCATTTTCATCGACTGACCCTGGGCGAGTGGTTGTTGAGTATGTTGATGAGGATTCGCCATTTTGAAGTGTGCACCACGCAAAGTGGCAAAGCCTAAGGGCTACAACGTTAGTGACTCAGCATGCTTGCTTGGCAATGCTTAACTTGAACCCGAGGCTTAACATGAACCCGAGGCTGGGGTCGTACAGCACGTTACTACGTACAGTCTCTAGTACCATCTACGGTTTAATTGTTTACAGTCAACTCGACCGTTTGCCAACTCGACTCCTACCAACTTGACTGTCGTACCAACTCGACCGTCGTACCAACTCGACCGTCGTACCAACTCGACCGTCGTACCAACTCGACCGTCGTACCAACTCGACTTCACAGGCGAGTCAACTCGACTGTCGAATTTGAAATTAGCACTGTCCTTGATGTAAACAATCACTTCTAATCAAAATTTGGTGAATTCTACTTTGAATTTTTGTGTGGTTCAAGAAAATCTGTTGACAAACACTCAATGCCACCTGCATTTTCACCGTGCAAGGCCGACACGTTGACCAGCCTGCGCTGGTGGCGGCCCACACCAGGCTGGCGGCGGCTAGAGAAAATCACACCTGTTGTGTTTTATCATATACGCATCCTCAATCATCACACGTGGAAATAACTAGTTTCTTATTATATAAGAATTATGAGAATTTTTATTTAAATTGTACATTTTATAAAAACATTTTCTTACAGGGATGGAAGAAGTTTAGTGTGACACAACGGACGAGTTTACCACTGCAATTAAACGTGCAACGGTTGGGTTGGTACAACGGTCGGGTTGGTACAACGGTCGGGCTGACGCCTTCAGTTGATGGCACGACGGTCGAAGTGGTATGACGGTCGAGTTGGTATGAGTCGAGTTGGCAAACGGTCGAGTTGACCTGCACCCGGTTTAATGGAAACATGTTTCTTCCTCCATGATGGAAACAACAACACTATTCACTAATTCTTCTCACCTTTTCGTTTTTCAAGTATTTTAATTTACCATGTAACTATTTCAGAATCACAGTTAATTTATCATAAAAGTTGTAAATACATTATCAGATTATAGGCGTTTTCATACGATTTATAAGAAACAAAACATTGCACAAAATGTTTCTTTATGGCGATCTTACGTACGTATTAAAGCTGGCCGTAGTATACCATATATACAGTGCAGTGAATGTCGATATACCGTCTCGTCATGTCATAGACTGGTACCCATACTCGAGCATGCGTAAATCACCTGCTTTTTCAACGTGGCACTTCCAAAAATAACACTCAAAGTTCAGTTTCTCAGGGGGAGCTCGCCCTATAAAGGTTCGTTTCGCGCACTCGGCCGTCGGCCATGCCATCGGGTCGACCTGCGAAACTCATATGACGAAATTGGCAGTACCGACAAGAAAGAAAGTAAGGGACAATTTCGGTTACAAAACTTTCAAAAAATCGTTTGAGTATTGCGGAACAATTAAGCGACATTCCGAGTCGCAATCATACCATTTATGGTGTACTACTAGTGTCTATTATGTTGTGTATGTGTGCCCCTGCATGGACCATGCACTTTGCCTCTGTCCGCCCAGAAATAGACCCGCGATGGTAGAGAAGGTGTTTTACTCGATTACCTCACATACACATGGTTAAATGACTCGGACTTGAGACTCGGACCAGTCGTGTCGACTCGAGTCCCGATTTTCACTGACTTGACTTGACTTGAGACTCGAACCTCAAATGACTTTACCTGACTTGGGACTCGAAGGCAGTTCAGAGTTTGACTTGACTTGACTTCGGACTCGAAGGCAGTTTGACTTTACCCAGGGGCGGATACAGGATTTTGAAAAGGGCGGGGGGCGTGAAATTTTTAAGCATGAAATGCTGATGACAATGAAATAGCGAGCGCGTATAGCGCGAAGCCCTAACGGCTTCTAGATGGATTCTAGATGCTCTGTGGTGCGATCTGGGGCAACATTTAACCACTTTAAGCAGGAAAAGTGTGCACAAAAAGTTCTTTTTTGGGGTGAAAAGGGGGGAGGGGGCGTGCGCACCCCACGCTCCCCCCCCCCCCCCGGATCCGCCCCTGTTACCTGACTTGGGACTCGAGCAGAAGGAGACTCGTTATCACCCTGTTAGATATTCTCCCTGGGACCGGAGTTAAACAAGGAGTGCTGTACGGGTCAGATATAGAGCCCAATGAGTCACCAGGGGTAATAATGTAATATGACAGTATATAATAATGAATGTTTATGAGTTCATATTTCCAGTTGAAAGATGACATTTTTAGTTTATTCAACGCTGGGATTCAACGATCAGGCTATGCCGAGTTATATCCGTACGGAAAACATCACTATTTGCCCACGGAGATATTTGTCAAGTTTGATTGGAAGACATCTGAAAATATGAAAAAGCACTTACGATCCTACATGTGGTTAGGTTCCGGCATAAACCAATTACCACATGTGCGTTCTAGTACTATACACCAATCCGAGCTGCAAAGTCATGGTCCATGTACGTCCGCCATAGCTGGGGGCCATCCAGTGCCATGAACTGTGGGTTTTGTGTTGATGATATGCTGTTACATTATGTTGTCACTTCGAACAATTTTGCGCGTTTATTTGCTTGCTTGCGAAGCATGTGTACGCGCGCGTACGCGTTGTGCGCTGTTCGATTTAACAACAAGACAAAGCGCCCAGTCCATGGCAGTGGATGGCCCCCAGCTATGGCGGACTTGCAGGGAAGGAGCCCTTAGCAACCGGATTCGTGTATACGGAAAGCGCACGTATCACGTACATAGCTATAGCTACGCCCTGCTTACTGCTATTTGCATATAAATTGCCCGCCGACCCGATACTTTTCATTTGGAAAATACTCCAAAATCATAAGTGGATGGATCTAAATATGTAGGAGGCTTGCCTTTCTTTCCATAGACTATCGACTGGTTCAAATAAATTGTGACTGCGAGGCCCAGTCTTTGGACAGTACAAACTCTGATTCCCATATGCAGTAGGGCCTGTGACATGCTAAACAACTTTGTGCCTAAGCTTTGCTTCATAATGACGGATTACTTGTTCAGCAAGACATACTATTTTTCGTTTGGATGTACAATCAATAAAAGGTGGCCTTTTTCAACTTTGAAGATTTCATTGCAATAAATCACAGACAGAGGGCGCTGTTTTGAGTGCATCACATAAGGAAGACAGAAGGGAAAAGTTAAGAAAAAACATAAGACTTCAAGTTGGACTTGTGGCAAATTGCTGCAGTTTCTACCCCCAGTTTTGTTATGGCTTACAGCAGGCAACATGTAAAACAAACTCAAAAAGCCATGGATTACAAAAGTTTCAGGAAAATTGAGAAAAAAGTGGAATCTTTTGTGCACAGTTGAATGTGATTTTCCTGTATTTGCCTCTTGTGACGTCGTGACCTTGGTCATGAATATGCATATTCTCATTAGCATAAAAACTAAAAACCTTTGTTTTAACCCCAAAGCAAGCTCCAAATAGGATTTTTATGACTTTAACTGAGTAGAGTGGTTTTAAAGCATAGATTTCATTGATAAAAATCCTAAATAGGGGGCCCTTTATTAATACAGAAACTAGGACTGATTCGTGCCTTTTGGGAAAACATCAACTAAACTGTTTTACTCCAACTTGATTGATTTATTTTTTGATTGATTGATTTTTTGTTTGACCGTCTATGTTTGTGCTATTCCCCATGTTCCCAGCTTGCAATTTTATTTATGTGTTTTCAAAATCGGAATGAGAATCTACACGTATTTTTCCTACGTCAATTTTTTTTCACTGTGGTCCCCCTATGTCGAGCGCATGACACTACCAAAGGTTCCGTAAAATCACTCATGATTGGCTACTCGTTTCTGGAAAATAAACACCGATTAAAGATTTAGATTCTTTTATGGCATAAGACGGACTTTTATGACAATATGGATAAAAAAGAGTGATCCTAAAATTTGTTTAAGTATATTACAAATATGTTTGACTCAATATGTGTTTACATAAAGTTAATATGAAAAGCCAATGAAAGTAACTGTTTCACAACCTTTGGACGCACGGCCGGTGATGACGTAAACTTGCGATTGCGATCACGATCTCACAGTCGTGAGATTGAGTTGAAGACTTTCAAGAAGAATTCCCTTTCTTTAATTTTTCAACAATATTTAATTTGTTTCGAAAGTGTTACAAAAATACATTCTGGTAAGTGTTTTGGGCGTAAATCGGTATTTGTAAAGCACGACTGACAGAGTCAGGGGTTTACAGTCTGTCATGTCTGTCAACTCGACCGTTTGCAAACTCGACTCGACTCGAAGCATCTCGACTGTTGTACCAACTTGACCGTTGTACCAACTCGACCGTTGTACCATGGTTGTACCAACTCAACCGTTGTATCAACTCGACTTCAAAGTCGATTAGCAATCTCCAAATTTATAAATTTGTTACGCCGAAACTAGGCCTAGGGAGCTATCTATTTGTAATTTTGTTGATGTGTTCACGGCCGGCCTGATGTGCGGTGCCGGCGGTGCTTTTAACACGTTGACTGCCGAGCATAGTTTCACAGGGCGTTCCCATTTTCTACGAGTAGGCCTATACTTGTAGTAGCAGAATCCGGTACACCTGTTAGCCTACTACGAGAATACTCGTAGTCGTCAGTCAACGTGTTAAGACAAATTTTTTTCAGTTTATCTTTCACTAGAGTTACACATATTTGTCTTCATCGTCTCAAAAAGATACATTTTTTTTGTCTGCATTTACTTTATTTTCAGAATTTGACAAAGAGGAACTGAGCTGAAAATTTCACCATGTTTTTAGTAAGTTGGTTCACGGATATACTGGCTGTGCTAGGTAAGTTTAACTGATTTCACCATGCACCCTGTTCACAGCAGGAAATAACTTTGTTTTATAAAGATTCAATGAAGATTAAATGAAGAGATTTCCTAATGTGAATGCAAGGCTCTTCATTTGACGAAGATTGGAATATCTTTGCTAATTGTTGAAGCAAAACAAAGCTTCATTTGTTGAAGAGATCACTCGGTTAAATTAAACAGATTTGTAACATAGATTCCCTCCGTTCATTGTTCGAAGTGATTTAATAATAGGCCTGGGGACAATTTCATGGAGCTGTTTAGCAGCCGATTTTGTGCTAACGTCATCCTGAGATCTCGGGGAATTTCCTCACAATACAATACCCTGAGGATTTCTACGCAAATCTGCGAAGTAATGCGGCTGTTGCGTCTGGCAAACACACGCCCAAGTCATTTTTGATGTAATTTAATCCATTTGGACATGTTATGCCGAGAAGAAACAATTTCTATACTTTCCAGAAATTGTATTGGGTTCTGTTCCTTACGACTGCCCCATTCCATTGTCAACTTATGAAGTAAAATTCCGGGTCACTGCATATAAAGTAACAGGGTTTAATACTTGCTGTTTAGTAATTTGTCCATGACTGCCAGGCACCTGTCCTTTAGAGGTTTCAACAGATGATGGTTGTTAACCTCCATATTTTTTTGCATGCATTCAAGTACAGTACGTAATGTAGTATATTGAGTACCAGCCAGGGGGCGATTTGGACAAACAAATCTGCAAGCACAAATGTCATTTTTTTTCTTGAAAATTGGCTGAATTTTGCATGCACGGATGAAATTTTACATGCACTGGTGCATTTAAATATGCATTAAATCGACCACTGGTACCAGCACAATCATTTCAAACACGGAAAGGATCAAATACCATCAGGGTTTTTGGAACTGTAAATCATTTATTTGTGGTAAATGACATGTACAATATGGCAAGCTCTGACATCTGTTGCAAATTCCATATTCTCAGTTTCGAACCAAAAGATCATCAGAACCAATTTGTAACAAATTTTTGATTGCACATAACAAGTGTGGTAGTACTCGTTAGTGCTAATCAAACTTAAGTAGAAAACTCGTCTGTTTTGTAAGCACATGCATTGGAACAGGGTTCTCGATGAGGGATTTTCGCAAGGTAGCTTGCCTTCCCTAGTTCCCCATGTTAAGTTTTTACTGCCCTGCATTTGTCATTCCGTCCCCATTCAAAATTTACTTTCCAGTGTAATAATGACTTCAAATCTAAAAGCTTTTTTCACGCAAAAGCAATTTTCGATCATGTCCCCAGATTTACATGTATGTACGTTCCATTTCTTGTTGCAACGATGGGTTCTAAGCTTTTAAAGTCTTGGGCGATTCCAACATTTTTTGAATAAATTCTAATAGACCAGTTGCGTGATAGATTTGCATAAATCCTAGACTCCCACCTTCACGCTATGGCGCTCGCATGCGAGTGAGTCAAGCACCAGACTAGCTGGTCCATAGTAACCGACGCGAAAATCTGTAATGTGCGAGGTATTCCAGGTACCGCACGGTTACCATGTGCCAGCGTGCACCCCCTAGTAACGGGGCCGATTTGTCAGATATAGTATGGTGCTTGAGTCACTCGTACGCGAGTGCCATGTAGCGCGAAGGCGGGACTCTAGCATTTATGGGAATATAAGGCGTGACTCCAGGATTTATGCAAATCTATCACGCAACAGGTCTATTCAGCTCAATAATCACGATTACATTCGAATCCAGTTCTATTTTCAAAAACAATTTTGGCACTGAAAAAATTTAAACATACCGGTACATATAGCCCCCAAACCTAAAACAAAACACCGCCAAATTCCTGGCATTTTTTCCAATATTTCAATCTATCCTACACTTGGATAACACGACCCTTCTCTACTCTGGTCGTATCACTGCAGGTTTATGGAAGAAAAGCGGTAAACTGGTGTTTCTTGGCTTAGACAATGCTGGAAAAACAACGTTACTACACATGCTGAAAGACGGTAGAATGGCGCAGCATGTCCCTACATTACACCCCAGTAAGTACTTGTACATACAGCTAAAAGAGGGTAGAATGGCGCAGCATGTCCCTACATTACACCCCAGTAAGTACTTGTACACACAGCTGATTGAGTGGGTACATTTACCGGTAGCTGCAAACAGGTACAGTCGAACCTCAATGATAAGGAATGTATGTTGTTCCTCAATTTAGTGGGGAACAACTGCAGTACAGTGTTTCGAGACCACTAGTTGGCTTCATAGCTCAATTAGTAGGGCGTCTGCATATTTAGCAGAAATTGTGTGGTTCGAATCCCAGTTCTTTGTATAAAAATAATTTTCTTATATACTTAATTAATATGCCTACATGTACTTTTTCCACCATAGCATCGGAGTCTTTAAGTATGGGATCCCTATCATTCACTACATTTGACCTTGGTGGTCACGAGCAGGCAAGGCGAGTGTGGAAGGACTATCTGCCTGCTATCGATGGCATTGTGTTTCTTGTAGATGCTGCAGACCCTAGCAGATTTGCTGAAGCTAAAGCAGAACTAGATGTGAGTTTGTACCTCATCAGGGCTGTCAAATCTCTCATTTTTATAAACAAATTTAAAATCTTTGTGTATGTGTTGTTGTTGGGGAAATATACATGTACATGTACTTGTACGTGCAACAGAGAGAAAAAATGGTAAACGAACAAAAAATGGTAAACTAACAAAAAATGGTAAAAACACAATTACATGACTTACTGCATTTTCAACGCTCAATTTTGGTGTTAAAAATGCTGTAAGCTGTATATGCCCTGATTCAAATATCTTGTGTTTTTTTGGGGGGGTGGGTTAAAAACTTTCGAAAATGGTTAAAATGCAATGTATTTGCGGCAACTACACGGCGCCAAACTATTCGCGCCACTTGTGGACTACCAGCGACGCGCTGTCATGGGTGTGTGGTTTTTCTATAGTGTGTAGGGTTACCAGTTTATTTCAGAGACTGAAATAAAAGGTCAGATTTAAAATGCTCAATTAACCTTTCGCACAGGGGATAAATGGGATTTTAAGATTTGTTACAGTGGACCTCAAATTTGTAGGTGAAACTGCTAATTTTAACGTGGTGTGAAAATGGTACTGAAAAAACGTTCACTGCATGTGTTACAACTTATATATGAGGTCTCCGGAAGTCAACGAGTCTCGCGGAGTCCCGCTTGGTCTCGAGGTCAACTTACACGGTCTATAGAAATGCATATATACACTGTCTTATGCAGAGGACACCAGTCGTATCCTTCCAATGATACATTGATTTCTTGACATTAATTACACACAGGGCCTAATGACTGATGAATCAATAGCCAATGCACCGTTACTGATTCTTGGAAATAAGATTGACCTGTCCACAGCGTGCAGTGAAGATCACCTCAGGAATTGCTTCGGTCTAAATCAGCTGACGACAGGAAAGGTAACTATTAGGAGATGTTTCAGCTGAAGTTTGAATGTAGCTCGTTCTTTTATATGACTTTTTTTTTCGGGGAACTCTTTTAACACGTATGTCATGCCCTCCTCGTTGGGACTCAATTTTGTTAGTAATTACGTGTTAATGTATGTCGTTTGTTTTAAGTGTACTCTGTCCTTAATTGTCTTTTTTCTTCATTGATTGTTTATGTACTTTGTTGTGGTCGAATAAATAATAATAAGTGCCGCTAGCGCCCTGACAAAAAATTGCCGCCTGGACAAAATAAAAGTGCTCCCTGGACAAAAATAATCAATTTTTCTCTCTCGAAACACTTCAGAAGTAAAGCCGAGTCATCCAAAAATGAAGTGTATCGTCTCCAAACATCATTCACCGGCTGCTGGCATCATTATAGTTTACCTGCCATGCGTATCCATCGTATTGGCGACACCAGTTAAATGTACATATATCATATATCCGTTCAAATAGTGCCCTCATGTGGCGAACATTGGGTTGGCCACTATTCGTCGCGTGAGGACACTGTTCAGCACGCCCAGACAAGACAGCGACCAGTGGGGAAAACCCTGCACATGATTTTGTTTACGCAGTGCTAAATGTTTTTCTCTTCTTTGCAGGGAAACATACCTCTAAGTGACTTGCCAGGGCGCCCTCTTGAGTTGTTCATGTGCAGTGTGCTGAAGCAACAAGGTTACGGCGAGGGCTTTAAATGGCTGGCCCAGTACATATAGCAAGGACTGAACATTGGCTAACTCCTAGATTGGTTTGTTTGTAAGTTAATCAAATTAAAGGACAAGGTCTAACCGGGATTACAACAAACTGCCACCAACTTCAAATCTTCAGGTCTCGTCAGTTTTTCCACTTTTGGAGGTAACTTGCGGCGACAAAGTTTTTGATGTCGTGAATGAGTGTGCAGCTTGTACATTTTCTGGTTATGCTGTATAAATTCTACGTCAAAAGCAACTAGCAACTAGACCGAACGAAAGCTGGACACATTGGATTTTGAGAGTGATTCACCAGTGACCAGTTTATGCATACCCAGTACGTAACAATCTATTAAAACTACAATGATTTTGAATGGGCGGATAAATGATCAGGAACCAGGATTAAACCGCAGTTAGTACCACGTCAGCAAGTCAAGGAACTTCTGTACTGTCGCAGACATTAGACTCATCCGGTTGGCTCCAGTTTGGAAATGGACTCATCCGGTTGGCTCCAGTTGGGAACTGGACTCATCCGGTTGGTTCCAGTTGGGAACTGGACTTCAGTTGGGAATGCCCTGCAGCCTGTTTTTCTAGATAATGCTTCCTGTACTGGTATTTTCTGTAATTTTACTCGCTAGGCAAGATAAAACTGGACTGGATTCTTGCTGTGACTGTGCCATGGCTAAAAGACTGGTTTTGTGTTTTGCTAGTCGCCTTTTTAGCCTTGGTAACCTCAATGGTGTTGGTGCCTTTGATGGCCTCATCGCATGGGAAAAGCTTTGTCTAAAATGTTGGGAGGCGTAGCAAATGCGTCAAAGTAAAAGTGAACAAATGTACATTGTATTGTAACATGACTTGGACATGTGCATTTAAGCCCAAAATTATATTGGGCAACAAAAGAAATGCGAAAATGTTCTTCATTTTTTGTTTGAAAAACGCATTCAATTTGAGATTGAGAATTTTTAGCATACAGAAACTTTATGCAGTCGTGCATAATGAAAGAATATTTTGATGTTGACTGGATTACTGATATCTTGCATTTCTTTTGTTGTTTGGTATACATCTTAAAGTTGCTTGGGCAAAGTGACAGATTGTCTGAAAAAAAGAAACATTTCCCTCAACTATGCTTATTTTCATTTTAATCTGTTTTCAGCTTAGTTTAGACTAATTAATTACATTAAAATATACAATACAGAATATAACAAATTGTCAAACATTTTTACAAATTAAATGAAGTGAGAAAGTCAAGCTACAGTAAGTTTGACAGACGAAAATTTGTAAAGTCCTTAGCAAAGTTTCTTTGTAAATTTTCTGATATGGTGCTGTCCAACGTTTTCACGGTTCTACAAAGCGTAGGAAGGGGGTCGGGTGGGGGTCGAGGGCTCCATAGGACTTTACATGCACTGTAAAATGTTGATATTTTATGGTAGTGACAAAAAAGTTGTTAAGTACCATAGTACTTAGGGGGAGGGAAGGGGTCTTGAAACATTCTATGAAAATAGAACTGAGAAAATGCGGAGAACTTTGGATGACCCCTATATAAATGCACTTTATCTCAGTAAATGTAGTCTACATACGTACATGTACTTGTTAATGCGGATTGTTGCATGTATTCAAGTTGTCAGGTCAACTTAACCGTTTGCCAACTCAACTTAACCAACTTACTCGGGTGGCTTGGACGTAACAAAATCATCCTGAGAAAGAGTAGTATGCACAACCCAGGGTTTTATTGACTGTCTTGTAGGGCAACATTTGACATTTAAATTGGTCAACAATGTAAGCACAAAATGTACAACCATGCATGTCCTCGTGGAACAAAGATAACTACCCTACAAGATGGCAGCTATTCGATACGGTCTATTGAGTTGTCATGGTTGTATGTACCGTACATGCAATGGTCAAGTTTTGTACAACGATCGAGTTTGGTACCTGTAAAATGGTCGAGTTAAATCGAGTAAAGTTAGCAAATGGTCTAGTTGACTCCAACACCTGTTTTGTACTGGCGCACTAAATTATCCCAGAAATTTGAATTAAGTTTGACGTTGCATGACACAAATTTGGAGCGACTTGGTTTGCCAGAAGTCGAAAGATCAACTGTTTCAGTCGGTCAGAACGACTCAAGAGCGACTTGGTTTCAGACGTCAATCTTCAGTGTGCGCTTGGCTTGCATTAACACCTGTCTGAAACCAAATTATAATCGGAGCGGAGCGAGTCGCTCGACTCTGGTGCGCCTGTATAAAACGGGTGTAAACCGCTTTCAAACTTCAAGTAATTGTTTTTATTACATGCAATATGCTTTATTAAAGGCCCAGTATATCATTCTCAGATGAAACGTTTTTACGAATTCCAGAAACGACAGCATTACATAACTAAAGAATAATGTTGATAAACTGCCTTGTGGAAATTTCAGCCACATAGATGCAGTAATACTTCAGAAAACCTGAAAAATCCATGCATGGTTGAATGAATGGTAAACAATTATGTTGTTTGCAAATAACCTTTTTTTTTTCTTCAAAGAAAGCACCTTTAATTGGCAATTTCTACCAGAAAGGTACCAATTTTACACGGGGGGAGGGGGGAAAATGTGGTGTTTGTTACCATTGCTATCAATGTTGTCAACTCATGAAGTAAAATTTTGGGTCACTGCAAATGATGTATTGGGGCTTTCAGGAATTTGTGGTTTGTTTAAAGTCATTTCAATTTTTTTTTGTTCATGCTATATGTAATAAATTGTAGGTCCACAAGCTGTGGTGTACTAATGTGATTTTTACAAATATCCAAAGTTTTTGGATACAGTTTCAGATTAACCAAACAGGAAAAATGGACAGCAATTTTGTGTTTAGTGCAATTTCGTGCGTCAAAGTTTTGCAACCATTACGAAGAGTTCATTTTCAAAAACAGATGAATGCCTTTTAAAATATCTCATGTACTTCAAGATTTTCTGCTATATTACCCAGCAAAATGCAGCTCTGAGGCATTTAATTAGTAGAAGTGGCACGAATTTGGCCTCGCGCGCATTGACGAGCCTCTGCTTTTAATACCTTACTTGTACTTTTTGTTGGATATTTTCTGAAAAAGTACATAAAAAAATATTAAATGGCGCTTATCTGTTTTTGCAAATGAAGTCTTTTTATACATGTGCTGAATGTATTTGGTTAATCATATTTACTAAGAAACACTTTATTTTATCAATTTTAATAATATTTTGTTTATGTCGACTCTTTTTTTAATAGTCATGTCATACTTGTCACAGATATAGATTCTTTACACCGGTGGCCATAATAGGGGGGTGCCCTCGCAAGACTGCTCGTGTCTACATGTATGTAATAGCATTGCCGTGTAAAAGTCGTGGCGTTTTGATCAGCGGTGTTATATTATTTACATTCTTCAATTCTTATTTCTTTGCCGACAGCACCATGACTTTGCCGACAAAAATGAATAATGGGGGTGCTTGGGGGAGGGTTGTAAACCCACCCGTCAAATCAGGATTGCTGTGGTAATGTTTCTGTGATGATGGCAGTAAGTATAGACCATTTACACAAGCGGCCATGACAGGGGCCAGTCATATTGTCAGTGCGCGTCATACATGAGTAGGGCTCTTGTGAATCTATCGTCACATCATTCAAATATGAAAACATGCCCCCTGTCATGGCCGCCCATGCAGTAGGGTCCATACCACCGAGTATACCACTATTTATTCGTTTAAACAAATACGCCCAAAGAAACTTCCCCGATCTCTCATTTATATATTTCTGGGCACTGGTTTGGTGTGGCACTGTAGTGAAAATTAGACTTTAGCACATTTTACATAAATTGCATCTGGTGTACTGATTTCCTTTCTTTCACATGCACACTTATCCACTTGATGACCAGACTAAATCCTTGTTGCTATGTGGTGCACGCGGCATGTGTTAAGTACAGAATCAATAACGTGTTCACCGTAGGAGAAAATGACACAAAGCAACCAGACTGTTGGATGCTTGGCAAATTTACAAATCAATTAAAGACGTGTGACGTAATACAATGGCTGAACACCTGAAACGAAGCTGCCAGTGTCAATTTTAGATTGGTCATTAGGTCCCTAAAAATGCTAAATAACCTGTATGCACATTCTTTGCTGCCTATGACCGATAAAAACATTGTTTATTTTGATGTAAAATGAATAAATGTGGCAATTTTCAACTTTTGAAAATTGTGCCCTTAAATTCAAGATATTGCCTGCTTGGGTCCGATTTCACCTTGAACTGTCAATTTCAATAATGAGTGGATTATTGTCTACAAATTTTTAAAGGCCAATAGACAGCCGAAGTGTGACGTAGTTGCCATTGTAATTGGCTCTAAACATCATGGCCGTCGGAAAAAGTACCATTGCAAAAGCACAGGGACACGGTTCAGTGATTTTTTGTTTAGTGTAGAACCATTGCCTAGGCAACTAACAAAAGGGGGATAGGGCTGAAAAGCGTTCAGCCTGAAGGACTATTATTATGTTTCACTGCCAAACCCAAATGTGACGCCGAAATAAAAGAGGCATGGAATGGCACATATAGAACACCATACTATTAACCTCTGCTTTTCGATTTTGAACGTTGGATGCGAAATTGGGCTTCATACGACGTACATGGAGTGTATATGGGCACTTGCATAAATTATATACAGTACGCTATGTACGCGACGTTCGTAGCTTGTACTCTAATTGAACAACACACGTGTGCATGTGTTTCTGGCTTTTCATTTAACGTCAACGGTCAACGATATCAAAGATGAGCAAACGTAAAGCGCCTCAAAACGAAAATCCCAACAAAGATTTGGTAGATGTTCTTTCTGGTAAGATGTTCTTTCTGGTCACTTCGCCCCAAACTGCTTTGTCTTGCGGAGGACAAGGAGAAAGGCTTGACTGTTCTTAGCTAAGATAATCTCAGCTCTTTTTTTATCATTTTTCATTGGGATGTGGTCTTTTAGCAGTAGAGCTGAGAGAAGTTATGAACATGAACCCGCCATCGCAAAAAAAAAAAAGTCTAATGTGTCATTTTCTCACCGTGACACACTAATTCCCCCTAAAACTCACCCAAACCTTGCCAGGCATAACCACTACGCCTGTCCTTGAGGGAAATAACCAGCCACGATGATTATTTTGCAAACAATTCTAGCGAAACAAACCGGTATGCTCACAGCCTAGCCGTTTTTGTCTTGTTCAAAAACAACCAAGTGTCTAGTCTGTGTACAAAGGAATACCAATGCGCATTGGTTACCAGACTTGACCTTCACTTCCAGACGTAGATGTAAACACATGTACGACGTACAAACGTTTATGCTTGAAAACCGGTCACATCACTATTTGACCAGAGGGTCAAAATAGTGAGCTCTGATTGGATGTTATGTAAGATATGAATATTTATAAGCAAGATCGAGTTTCGCATAAGTATAATTGCGTCGGATTTCCAACGCAGTTATAAAGGAACACATAACACATCGAGTGGTCAAAAAGGTTTTGGATGTAACAGGGACACCATGTATCAACTTAATGGAATGGTCCCATGGCCATGTGTATTTAATGGATAACCCTAAACTGCAACTATTTATGGCTTTCCCTATTAAACAGAATTAGCCAACTATGAAAAGAACGTCACCAGACAGATGCACAAGTACAATGCATACCGCAAGGCAGCAAGTACCATTGCCAAGCATCCGGACAAAATCACCAACGGAAAAGAAGCCAAGAAACTGGTAAAGACAAAATTACAGTGCAAGTCAAATATGTCTGTAGTTGGGGATGACGTCACATTTCAGGCAATTGTCTGATTTTAGGCCTTTCCATTTTGTTTGCCTGTACATAACTCGACATACACATTTCATATTGGAAATTTGTACACAGGGTTTTTAGAAAGGCATGTTGTCACACTATTTGTAACCTTTGGCCTTCGTTTTCTCTTCAGAACAACTTAAACTTATTTCCTTTTTATTTTGAGACCAGATAAAGGTATTTCCTTGAAAATATGGTCTTTGTTGCCAAAATTCCCCCGTTGAAGAGCAAGGGGAAGGATTCCCCGGTGTCTCTGGCCGTTTCTAATTCAACTTAGAAGTTGATAGTTATTCGAATATCTATGTTAATTGATCCCATTCCTGTAATTGGCGGTCCTTCCGCTGTTGGATGTGGTGAATAAATAAATTAAAAAAAACAATAAACAAATAAATAAATAATTGTTTTCACTTCAAAGTGAAAAATAACCAATTTGTGTTACGCATGGGACATTCTTCGGTTATAGCATATCCATGGCACAAATGTACAACTTTTTCAAGAATTAAATTTGTGGGTGCACCTTGGCTTAGTAATGCCGAACACGTAAGACATTTCATTTTAAAAAATGGGTGAAATAATTGATAGTTTTTGCTAAACATACTGTTAAAGGGCATGAACTTGAAATTTCATTTTATTTTGAAACATCCCCGACATCAAATGATTAAGGTATGCTGTATTTCCCTACTTTCTATCCAGGATGGAGTTGGTGAAAAGATAGCAAAGAAGATTGATGAGATTCTAGCTACTGGTAAACTGGAGAAACTAGAGAAGATTCGTGCTGATGACACTAGCATGGCTATCAACCTCATGACGAGAGTCACGGGAATCGGGTGAGTTCAACTACACTACTTACAATATATATAAGTCGGGGTGATACGCAGATATTTTATTGAGGGTATGCATTCTGCTTGAATGATTTTGTATATGATTAGACAATTGTATCTGCATGACAGACACACCTTGTCACATGACAGAAATAGGTGAAAACAGTCATTTGAAAAATAAATAAATTGACAACATACCAATATCCCTAACTTATTGTGAGCAGTGTACATGCAGGCTACCATCATATCTTTCCGAACTAGTCCAACGGCATCATTCAAATCGTGAATCCATGAGATCCAACAACAAACTCCTCCTAGCGAAAGTTTATTCCAAGAGATCGTGGGGTGAAAGGTCCTTTGCCTCAGCAGCTTCATCCTTGTGGAACAAGTTACCGGAACACATCAAGCTATCGCCATCACTTGCAACTTTTAAAACATCACTTAAAACACATTTAATGAAATCTCATTAACTGACTGAACTCCATGATTGTGATATTAGATTTTTAATGTGTCTCGCTGCGCCATGAGCATCTTTTTTGATGGATACCGGCGCATTATAAATTTTCATTATTATTATTATTATTATTATTATTACATGAGTTCAATATTACCAAACCAAAGTCATTCAGAAATAAAACATTATAATTCAATAGAAATGTGGTTAGATGTCCATGAGTTGGGATGGGGAATCTGGATGCAGTGAAAAAACACTTGGCTCCACCTGGAGTTGAACCGCGGACTTTCTGCTTAATGTGCAGACGCCCTACCAATTGAACTGGTGGTTTCGAAACATGGTATTGCAGTTGTTTCTCACTGATTGGGATTGGCTATCACGTGAGCTTAGCAAGCCCTACGGAGGGATAAACCCTTCAATGAGATAACCACCCCTCCCAGAGATTACTTAAGATATTACCCAAATTCCTGCCTGGTTGGCCCAAATTCGCATTCATTAAAAAATATTTTAGAATATAAATAATTCTTTTGGAACAGAAGTTTGTTGAATACAGTGAACTTGTGGATAACAAGGCACTGATCGACCAATCACTTTGGAATCACTTTCAAGACTGTTCTGCTTCAGTGATTTCCTCCAGGTCCAAGAGGACCTGTTTGAACAAAGTGATTCCTACAGTAATGAAATGTGACATTACCTGTTTCTGGGGAAATCCTGTAGTTAAAGGCTCTCTGAAAACTCTAATTTGTTGGGTTTCCGACCTGATTATCCCTGCGTGGGGTGACCTGATCTCTGAAGCAGCGCCTTAGAAGTGCAGGAGTTGAGGGGGGCACTTCAGGCAGAGTGGTACACCCTGCCTCAGTGGCTCTTGCGGTCGGCCTTTCCACAAGAGGTGTTCATACGGATCACTGCCAGAGTAATAATTTGCGTCTTTTTTTTTAACCGTGAATTTTAGAAATACAGTAGAAACTTTCTTTTGCATCCAAATGAAGGAAAGTAAGTTCACACCTACTTAATTATTTTTCTTTTTTCCAGGCCGGCAGCTGCAAGAAAACTAGTTGATGAAGGAATTACAACAATTGAAGGTATGTCACTACCAGTACACGTTGAAAGCTAACAATTGAAATAGTATGGCCCACTGAGTTTCATACTCATAGTAGTCACAACGGTAATCATTTGTCAGCAACGGAATGGAACTATGTTAAGTCTTTGGGCATTGCAAGAATTACTAGACGCGGATGCCGTGCAGGCAGACTTAAACAGAAACAAATACATGTTGTGTTAAATAATAGACCTAATAGCATGCAGAGTACTCATCCTAGAGCAAGAGACAGAGTTCTGGTCGAGGTTCTTAAAGCACCTGTAGAACAGAGCAGACCAACGGTGTCTTTCTTACCCAAGATCTTTCTCACCAACGCACGCTCGGTTCTCAATAAAGTGGATGAATTGACGGAGATGGTGACACAAGAACAGTCGGACATCGTTGTAGTTACTGAATCATGGGTGACTCCAAGCACAACCCATGATCAGTATGCAATCGAGAACTTTAATGCATTCAGCAAGTGTCGACAAGAAAAACGTGGGGGTGGAATCCTCATATACACCCGCGAAAACATCAAAGCAGATTTGATGACGGAAGTCGATGTACCGACGGAACTTGAAGTAATGTGGACTCTGGTGACGCATCCAAAATTACCAAGAGCGGTTCCCTATCTTGTTGTGGCTGCAGTCTATATACCTCCAGATTCGCCCCATCAAGAACTGCTAATAAACCACTTGGTTGAAACTGTGGACTATGTACGGACATATAAATCTCAAGCTGGAATTATGATCTTAGGGGATTCTAATCAGACTGATATTAAAGCCCTTTGCCTGGGCAATGGGCTGAAGCAGATTGTCACAAAGCCAACGAGAGGCAATGTCGTGTTAGATTTTGTCATTACCAATATCCACGAACTTTATTGTGCCCCTGAAATTAAAGCCCCTGTTGGCTATAGTGACCATAACTGCATCAGCCTAACGCCCAGGCAGACTAGATCATATAATGTAGTGAAAACAAAAACTGTACAGCCATTAACTGATTCCAGACTGAACCAGTTTGGGCGATGGATTCAAAGTCAGTCATGGGATGAGGTTCACAGTGCAAGTGGGACACAGGCTAAGGTAGATGCTTTTTATCATACTCTTAATCAGGGCATTGACTTGGCCTTTCCATGTAAAACGGTTAAATTACACACAAAGGATAAGCCATGGATGACAGACAGAGTCAAGAATCTCATTCAGCTGAGACAGAAGGCTTTTGCTACTGGAAACTTACAGCTAACCAAAAAACTGAGAAATCGGGTCATAAATGAGATAAAGAAAGCCAAAACGTCTCACAATGTCAACAAGGTGAGGCGTTTGCAAAAAGCTGCACCAGGAAAGTGGCACAAGGAAATCAGATCACTTGCCAACATGAATAAAATCGATACCACTATCAATGTACCTGGAATTGATTCAAGTGACCATGGTGCTGTTGCTAATGCAATTAATGAACATTTGGCCAGTTTCTCACGAGTACAACAACCAATAAGGTTAAATGATTTACCGGCTTATCTCCCTAGTTCTGAGCCTCCTCCTCAATTCCAAGTATGGGATATTTATAAGGAACTGAAGGCAGTGTCTGTTTCTAAAGCGGGAGGCCCCGACAACATTCCTCGGAGAGTGCTGAGGGAATTTGCATATGAGCTCAGTAGCCCGGTAACTGAGATTATGAATAGATCATTTGAACAGGGGATTGTCCCAAATCAGTGGAAACTAGCTAATGTAATTCCTGTACCTAAACAGACACCGCCCTCAGTTGACAAGCTAAGGCCAATTTCACTGACTAGTAGTTTGGCTAAGATTGCTGAAAGTTGTATTTCCAAATTTGTGCTGAATTCAGTTCATCCTTATATTGATTGTAGGCAGTACGGGAACCAGAAGGGTACATCAACCACACATTGCATGATAGATGTTTACCATCAGCTAGTGTCAGCAGCTGAAAAATCGGGTAACATTAGTACATTGGTCCTAACTGACTTTTCAAAGGCATTTGACGTTATTGACCATAACATTGCCTTCTCTAATCTTATGGAGTTGGGTGTGTCACCTTCTATTGTGCAGTGGGTGGTTGACTTTATCTCTGGCAGAAAGCAACGTGTTAAATACAAACAGACATATTCTGATTGGATAACGCTTTTGGGTGGGGTTCCGCAGGGGACTATCTTGGCTCCAATCATTTTCCTGTGTACAATAAACAGTGCCTTAGATGAATACAGAAATTCGAATATCCACGTATGGAAATACGTTGATGACTTGACGATTGGTGAGGGGCGGAGCTATGGTACACTGAGTGAAATCCAAAAGAGCTTGGATGTCTTGCATCAGTGGACCATGGATAACAAATTAAAATTGAACCCATCAAAGTGTAAAGTCATGCAGGTATATTTTGGTCAGAAAACATGTCCAGATGTGGATGTTCGCATTTCTGATAAGAATCTCCTTGTCGTAGATAAGGTAAAACTGTTGGGGGTGATTATTCAGAATGATCTGAAATGGGAGGGACAAGTTGATGATATGTATTGCAAGGCAAGCAGGAAGTTGTTCATGTTGAGAAAACTAAAGGATGCTGGGTTGGATGCTGAAGAGCTCCTTATTGTATACAAAAGCTATATACGCCCAGTTCTTGAATATGCAGCCCCTTTATGGAACGCCGGTCTTACCCAGAGACAGGTTTGTAACCTTGAGAAACTCCAGAAGCGTGCTTGCCGTTGCATTCTCTCCAAACAATATACTACGTACAGTGATGCTCTGATTTCCTTACAACTTGACTCACTACAAGATCGGAGAGAGACAATTTGTAGGCAGTTTGCTAAGAGAGCAAGCACCTCTGTGAGATTCTCAGGGTGGTTCCCTGCCTCTCGGTGTACATCTAACATGCAATTACGCCATCAGTCAAAATATGGATCATATAAATGTAAAACAAATAGGTTCAGAAAAAGCCCACTCCCTTACCTCACAAATCTAATGAACTCTTGAAATCTTGACTACCTCTGGGGAGGGATGGTATAGTCAGCCCTAAGCTTGGTCATTTGTTGTATGTGTATTTTTGTTAAATGTGCTTTAGTGTGTTTTTTTTGGTAATAGTGAGTGTTATACTGAAGTTTTAAGATGTTTTTGATGTATCACGAGAATTTACTTTTGTGAAAGATGTTGCAATTCAGTTTTTTTTTACTGCAATAACAGCTTGTGTGAATAAACCAAAGATATATATAAACAGACGAACTTCATAAAAATGTTATGTTAAAAAGTAATCTGACATTCGGAGTGGAAATACAATACTCACAATAAGTTAGGGATATTGGTGTGGTTCAATTTTCAATTTTTCAAATGAAGGTGCGTCTGTCATCAGATACAATTTTCGCACCGAGCAGAGTTGCATTCGCTCTTATAGCACTTGCCCTCGCCTTGGGAAAAGAGCAATCTCGGGGGTGGCTTAGGGGTGAGAATTTCAAGTGGGAATCGGGGCTGTTTTCAACCCCGTGTTGCCCATTAATTTTCATGAAAAATGAAATAACTGATACATATATACATGTAGTTACTGCTGAGCATGCCTATTACATGTTATACTGAGCATCGAAAGAATTGTATAAAGATCTTTTTCTTTTTGTATAGTATGCATCTACGTTAAAATGTTTGACTGATGACAACTATTCCTCAGTTGCACCTATCAGTACCCCAACATTGACCACGACAAGCCTCAGGCCCTCTGTATTAATGAACTGCCCAATGTGACCTTTCTGCTGAAAATAGTAACAAATATTTGGATAAGTTTCTTTTGACTTTCAGTATATTTTGAAACAAATAATTGAAGTACATTGGCCATTTTTCAAGGCATGTCCAATAGATGTACTGTAAAAGCTGAAATATTCGCGGTGGTTTTATTTTCGCGCATTTCGAGCACCAGACAGAGCCCGCGAAAATAACAACCCGCGAAAATATTGTTTGCAACAATTGTGGCGATCCCTGTTAAGGTGACATAATTTCCATCCGCGAAAATAACAACTCGCGAAAATGTCAGTGATGTTGAAATGCGCGAAAATATCTGTACGCGAAAATATTGGCTTTTACAGTATTATATTAGCTAATTGATGAATTTATTATTTTCTGAACAGAGCTACGAAAACACGAAGACAAACTAAATCATCATCAGAAGATTGGGCTCAGGTAAGAAATACATGCATCAAAGAGAAACAAAATGTACAAACAATATTAGTCCGTCCTAGATATTAAAGAAAAATCTGCATCTGTTTTCATACTATGCAATTCAGTAACCATATATGCATATGAAAACGTGTATGATGGTTATGCATTGTACAAAGTGTGTTAAATCCTGAAGTATCCGTATCCATACAGATGCAAAATGTGCTTGCGAAACTTCTGCAATATTTGAAGATATTTGGTTGTTTGTCAGGCATTTTGAAGATTTCGAGAAGCGTATCCCACGTCCCGAGATGGAAGAACTTGAGACGTTTATCAAGATGCAGGTTGAAGACTTAGATCCCGACTACATCGCAATGATCTGTGGCAGTTACAGGAGAGGAGCGCCCTCTAGTGGTGACATCGATATCTTATTGACGCATCCAGAATATACCTCCAAGGATGAAAAACAGGTATGCTACACTAGGAATAGATGAAAACCATGGAAGCTTGAATTACCTTCCACGTTACTGCGTTACTGAGATAACTTATATCGGTAACCCAGATTTCAATGATAATAACATTTATATATGTATTTTCTCTCCCAATTTGCTGATCAACTCATTACTCATCGGCCTTTGCAAATATTCAAATACAAAAGTCATTATTTGAATATTTGGTTTTTGATCAAATATTTGATTATTTGAATAACTGGCACAGCCCTAGCTAAAACGGACCATGGGCAACGGAAGCTCCAAGGTTTATCGGCTCCATGAAATACCAAACCTGTTCTTTTTATTTCGTTACTTTAAACTGTCCTATTTTCCCCCACAGCCAGAACTGCTCCTGTCGGTCGTGAAACAACTGGAGAAGTCAGGTCTGGTTAATGACACAATCTCACTTGGAGAAAGCAAGTTCATGGTAAGGACACCTTTGACAAACCCTTTTAGCACGTATGTCATGCCCTCCTCGTTGGGACTCTCGTTATTGTATGTCGTTCGTTTTTAAGTGTACTCGGTCCTTAATTGTCTTTTTTCCCATTGAATGTTTGTATATATACTTTGTTGTGGTCGAATAAATAATAATAACAATGCATTCTTTTCAGGGTGTGTGCCAATTACCAAAGGGAGAAGATGACACAGAGAACCACCTATTCCGTCGCATTGACATACGCATCATTCCAAGGGATCAGTATTACTGTGGCACGCTGTACTTCACTGGCAGTGATATGTTTAATAAGGACATGCGAGCTAAGGCCATTGAAGCGGGCTTCACACTGAATGAGTACTCCATCCGGCCTATGGGAAGCACAGGTTAGTTATGGGGAAATTATACTGGCATGTACCATTGAATGTCATTAAACCAGTACTACTGTGGCACGCTGTACTTCACTGGCAGTGATATGTTTAATAAGGACATGCGAGCTAAGGCCATTGAAGCGGGCTTCACACTGAATGAGTACTCCATTCGGCCTATGGGAAGCACAGGTGGGTTAGGGGTAAATTATACTGGCAGCAACCATTAGATGTCATTATACCAGTTCATGCCGGGATTATTTTGGCAAAAATACCAAAAGGCAAATGTGATTGACCAAACGTTAAGACCTGGGGTGGATTGCAATAAAGAAAGTTAGGATGTCCTGACTCTTAAGACATCCTAACTCTGACATCATAGATTATTTTGCCTTGCAATAACAATTTATGTGTCCTAACTTGTGTCCTAGGACACATACAATTTAAGACACCTAATTTGTGTCCTAAATTATGTCTTTAGAAATTGTATAGAAATTTCCTGCTCAATTTCTACAAAAGAGCCTTGTGACTAGGATCAAACGTTTATTTTTAAATAGTTTGACTTTCTTAAACTGAGTTTTCACTGAAAGGTAATTACGATTCAAGCTTGGCCTACCATGGCCTGTGTTAATTCTGAAAGTTTTCACGATGTTTTTCACGCCACTGTCGCGCGTACGTATGGCAGCAACGACCGGCAAGTAATGTGCATGCGCGACGGTATGCAAACACAGTTGCCTAACAAAGAGCCATTCACAGAATTAGGGAATGGAATGGAATGGGAAACTTTGAAACAAATCCTGGCTTTGTCTCTGGATGGAGAGGGAGACTTGATGACTTTTATTTCAAGTCGTGGATAAATTTTATTTTCCAAGTCAAGTCACTCAAGTTAAAAACAAAAATACTGACTTGAGTCCAAGCCAATAAGTTGAGAGACCAGTTCTGCCCTGGTAGCACTGAACCAGCTTATTAGGTTCATAGGGACAACCTGGCCTTACCACTGTGTCTTATAGCTCAGCTGGTAGATCATCTGCCCGGTGAGTCGGAGGTATCAGGTTCAATAAGGCCCTTACAATTTTTTCCTCATCCCAAATCAGATTATTGTTAAAAAGTTGAACAAAATTAGAGCAAGTTCGATCAAGCGACTATAGTTCACTATAGTCGACTAGAGTCCCTCGAACAACGGAAATTATCCGTCGTTCGTGGGACTCTAGTCGACTATAGTTAACTATAGTCGCTTGATCGAACTTGGCCTTAGATGGTCCAGTTGGGTCCAACTTATCCAACATTTTGTTGTTGTTTTTACTGTGCAGGCATAGCTGGGGAGCCCCTACCAGTTACAAGTGAGAAGGATGTATTTGACATCATTGGCATGGCGTACAAGAAACCGTCCGAACGCAACTTGTAGAAAATTGTGAGTTTTGTTTTGTAGAATACATTTCGTAGTCGTTTCATAGTTTCAGTAGCCAAAAATTACTTATAACGCAGTTTGTAAAGTACTACAGCTTCAAATGATCGTGTCCCAACGAATTCCCATAGGATAAAACAGCTTGGTCACGCAGCGGCTTTTGCTCGAAATTGGAATCGTGGGGCCAATTATTTAACTTTGGTTGGTAGAGGGCGCTATATCATTTCTTTAATGATTGTATTAGATAATTTTTTGGATTTGAAGACAGAAATTTGTGGATAGATTAGGATTAGGTTCCTAGTAATTTTGGACAGTGACTGTTTTTCATTATTGTAAACTGGTTAAGATTTATTGCCAAACAGTGATTATTATATGACACATTAAACTCAAAATCAGTATTTTCTTTCTTTATTCCTAAATAGTTTAACCTTGCGTACAACCTTCCATTGGATTTGCATTAGATTTGTATCCTGCAAACCTTATCGTCATGACATTGCAATTAGCTACTTGTTACTCCTGTGCCACACCCTTGTTACTTGTGACATCAACTAGAATTAAACATGACATTCATTGAGCATACATGAGTTTCAAACTGAGCTTCTTGAGGTCTTATACTGCATACATCCCATGTAATGTATGTCGGTTACACAGGGTGCCACTCATTGGGAATCATGTTACATGCAAAAGGCTAATTGCTGAACTTGATTAAAATGTTGAGGGAAATCAAACTGTAGCAGTTAAAATCTTAATGTTTTCGTCTTTTAACGGATTGTAATTTCCCCTCGCAGAACCACCGCTGCTTTTCCAAGTAGATCAACGCGGTTATCATCACGCACTCTCATTCGAATATCCCCACCCCTCTTAGAACACTGACGAGCTGTGTAAAAACAGACAAACATATGTTACTGAAGCACGATTTTCATTTTCAGAAATAGATGGATTTGGTATTGCACTATACAATTGTTGCTGCGAAGGGGTCCATTGTTTAAGCTCACCATACAGTTCTTTCTTTCCCAGTTGCTGTGACCAGTAGCCTGCTAGAACGGTGTGTGCAGAACCTGGCAATGGATAGTATAAACATGGCATGAATCATGCTACAAAATGACTCGAGACTCGATAACAACACTGAATATAGTCACTGCTTAAAGGCACAGGCTCGTCAGCAATGCGCGCGCGCCAAATTCGCAGCTCCATACCTTTGCTATGGAGCTGCGTATTTCGTGGCACGAATTTGGCGCGCGCGCATTGCTGACGAGCCTGTGCATATTTCAAGTGCATGTATTTTTACCTGTAGCTGGATCTTCCGGGATCCCATACCATGGAGCAAAGTAACGAGATATGAAATCATACTGTGTGCCATCAGTATCCACTGCACCATTGTCTGGGCTGCCCTTGAGAGTCACAACCACTCCTTTAATGTGTGAGGAGTTCGGTGATGCCATCATGGCCTGAAAGTTGGGTTTCAGACTCTCCAAGGTTTCTCTGCAGTACAAAAACATATCATGCTATCATGTTATAAATCAAAACTTGGGATGAGAGAAAAATTGTAAGGGTCTTTTCAGGATTCAAACTCAAGACAGCTGAGCTATAAGACTCACTGGACAGAGCTGAGCTATAAGTCTCACTGGACAGACCCTCTACCAGCTGAGCTATAAGACAGTGGTTTTCCCTGTGGACCCAATTTTTCTCTCAGTGTTGCATGGCAGTGCAACTGGCCAAAGTAACGAACGCAACATCTGGTATGGTGCCTGATCACCATTGAAATGAAACAACCAAACTTGGGATGAGAGGAAAATCGTAAGGGATTCAAACCCGAGACCACTGTGCCTTGTAGCTCAGCTGGTTAAACGCCTGCCTGGTGATTAAGAGGTCTCGGGTTCGAAACCCGATAAGGCCAAAGTTTTGTGTACTTGTACCGGTATCATGCTATCGATATATCACGGTGCTACAATATTAATCAATAACCTTTGCACAGTGACTATAAGAGATAAGTTTTAAGCATAATTAAGGCCAAATTTCATAAAACATTTTAATAGTTTTGCATTAAAGCACACTTTATCATGAAATAGGTTGTTTGTCTATATAGTACTAGCCGCCATCAGCTTTAACTCCCTAGCATGTATGACAAATACATTGTATTTGGAAGATTTAGGAGTGTTAATTGTAGACAACCTGAAACAAATATCTATACCTATTTTCTGAGTCAGGCAATCGAAGCAGTAGTTCCTGATTGGCCATGGGTGTATACTGAACATCAGCAGGGGTGATAATACCAATGGTGGCCTATGGGGACATCCAAGTCGAGACAAAATCTTTAATCTTTGCAAATGGTTTCATCAACATGGATTTTGTGGATGCAATGCGCGCGCGCCAAGAAATACGCAGCTCCATAGGCATAGAGCTACGTATTTCGTGGCACGAATTTGGCGCGCGTGTGCATTGCTGACGAGCCTGTGCCTTTAAAGGGAAAATACCTGTTAAATTGCCAGCCTCTAACTTAACCACACTGCCAGGATTTTTTAAAAAGGTGTTTTTTTTTGTTTTTTTCAGAAATCGTTTTATAAACCCTAAGAAACGAGTACTGCGTCTTGAAACAATTTGTATGTACAATACCTGGTTTGTGAATCGCTCAGTCTAAGCATCAATTTCTTAGTTCTTTCTGAATGGTATACTTCTTGTGGCACATGTTGCCCAATCGTTGCCTGTGAATGGTATGATTGGTACAGTACATGTGGGTCTGTTCACGGAAAGGGGTCACCAATTTGTGACATGGGGATCGATTTCTGAAGTTTTAATTATAATGAAAATGCTGAAAAGGCAGGCAAGCACAGAATGACACTGGTATGTCAAATGACTGTTTTCACCTATAGACTACTAAAGTGTGACGTCAGTTGCCATGGTAATTGGGTCTAAACATTCACTAGTAATCTGAAACATCTATTACTAAAGCGCAGGGAAACAGTTCACTGGTTTTAGTGTAGACCCATAAACCATGGCAACACACAAAGGGTGACGTTTTCATTTTAGTGCTCTATTTCTGTGACAAGGTGTGTCTGTCATGCAGATACAAATCATTCAAGCGGAATACATCCCTCACTAAAATATCTGCGTACACCCCACACTGTGTAAGTCATAAAAATTAGTGACTTGAAGGAAGCCTGGCTGAAATAAACTGTCAGAAATATTGGCATACATGTATCTCTTGTTCTCACCTTTATTAGTTCAGCTAAAGGGCCACTCTCCTGCACAATGAAGAAATAATAAAGTTTGTTAATAAAGGCTTGGTGGAGAATGGAGGCACGGGTGGGGGACGGTGGAACTGGCAGGGGGAGGTGAAATAAGTAGGAGAGGAGAGATCAGGCACAATACCTTTTATAAGGCCTGTCCGCATTGGACTTTTTTGGGTCAAGCGGTTACTTTCCCTGGCCAACTTCTGCTCAGGAAGATTGACCAGGTAACTTTTCCCGAGATGATAAGTCCAATGCAAAGATGCAAATAGACCTTTGTCAGTCATTCAACTAACACTGTAACCCTTCTGATGCTGTTCAACTAAATGTTTTAAGACCGGTTATACTTCATGCAAAAGCAAACACAAATTTGACGTCAAAGTGACGTTTTCGCACCGCAAATTCACAAAAAGTTAAAACTACTTTCAACTTGCCATGAAATGTTTGATGTCAGATTTACGTCAGGATTGCGTTTGCGTGAAGTATGAACCGGGCTTTATTCACAAGAAACAAGCAAGAGGCTATTATGTCACCAGATTCCATAGAAACTCTACCTCTATGGCTGGTGTATTCAAGGGGAAATCTAGTTTGATGAAGTCTCCCTCCCGTTCAGCTTTCAGCTCACCGCTCCTGGACTGAAATGTCACAGCCTCATTGGTGTTGCCCTCCACAAAGAATAGTACCGCAGCGGAGGCTAGGGTAGCATGGCCACACAGGTCCACTTCATGGGTCGGTGTGAACCAACGAATCCCCAGGTTTCTCGCTAGAAACAAGAAAAGTTCAGCAAACCAAAATGTATTTATGAATGATCTGGTTATTGAAGAGGTCTTTGGGCTCTTTGTAGATTACATTGCTAAGACAAGAACATTGTATTATCAGGAATGAAGCAATGAACAACAAAGGACAAGCTCGATTTACGACTCTAGTTTTTTGACTTGATGAGTCGGCTCCAATGAGTCCCTGGTGCAGTCATTCTTGTCAAAACAGGTGTTCATGTGACTGACTGATAAGCTACATGTATCAGCCTCCTCCATCTTGTGGTGCGAGTATGATTTGTGTTTCCTTGTTGTGAACACGAACGCCATTGAAATCACCAATGGCAGGGATCTCTGTTGAAATGAAACAACCAAAGTTAGGATCAGAGAAAATTAATACGGGCCTTATGATCAGGATTTGAACCCGAGACCTCTGACTCACTGGTCAGACACTACTACTCGTACTAGCTAAGGTAGTAGGCCTATAAGGTACAGTGGTCTATACTCCCTCAAGCTTTCTCTATGGACCCATTTTTGTTTTCTTCTCTGTGTTGCATGGGAGCGCAACTGGGCAAAGTAATGAATGGTATGGTGCCTTTTCAGATTTTGGCCTCTTTTTTATTGCCCAAAAATGTACAATCTCTGGCAGAATAGTAGGTATATTTTGCATATTTACCATTCTTGAATGTTTCACCAGGGCCAAGTGTCTGCAAGTAAGCAGTTTCAGATAAATTCATCTCAGACGCGATCTGCATCTTTGTTTCCTCAGGAATGTCCTTGGAAGAGATAAAAACCACAATTTAGCCTTCACAATTGGAAAGATAAGTTTAAGGAACTTGGGATCATAGTTTAACACTAACACTCATCACTCAACCAAAATCAACCATGCAGTTTTCAAGGATTTTGAAGGATTAAGGTTATGCGCAGTAAACATTTTCAGAGTTTTGGTTGATTTTAAAGGATTGAGGTTTTGAGGCCCAGAGAGTTTTTGGTTGATTCTGGAGGAGTGAGATAGCATGGCCAATGAAATGTAGGCCTAGATTGATTTTGGAGGACTGAAGCTCAGCAACTTAGGTTTCAAGTCCTACTGGCATGACTGGTAAACAATTAATGAGTGAAACTTGTACATGCCTGCTTATTGAGCTTGTGCCAATGACGTCATAATGCCGCGTCATTGTGGAAGCAATGTGCGTGCGCATTGTGTGTGTCCATATAGCACGCGAAACGCGCTATACTAAGGCACTCATTGGTTAATTAAACTGCGTTACGCCCACCAGAGAGACACACAACGCGCACGCACATCGCTTCTACAATGACTCAGCATTATCTGACTCCCAAAATGGCGTATTCGCACAGGTTCGAAAGGGGTCATTATGACTTTGCAAAAGTTTTTTTGTGGTAAATTTCTGTGGTAGCCAGAAAACCAGGCTTAGCCTAGGAAATCATCCCGAGAAAGTACAACTCATAATAAGTCGCATCGCTGCTAAGGACTCGCGGTCAAGTTGGTTCGAGTCGAGTTGGTAAAAAGGTTGAGTCGTCTCGACTTTGAAATTGAGTTGGTTTAACGGTCGGGCTGGTACAACGGTCGAGTTGACCTCCCTCCACCCCCTCCCCTCCACCCCCTCCACCCATATCCCCTCCCCCTCCACCCATCCCCCTCCACCCATCCCCCTCCACCCCCTCCACCCCCTCCACCCCTCCACCCCTCCACCCCTCCCCCCTCCCCCTCCACCCCTCCCCCCTCCACCCCTCCTCCCTCCACCCCTCCTCCCTCCACCCCTCCTCCCTCCCCCTCCCTCCCTAACCCCCTCCCCCCCTCCACCCCTCCCTCCCCCTCCCTCCCCCCTCCCTCCCCCCTCCCCCCTCCCCCCTCCCTCCCCCCTAGCCCCTCACCATGGCCGGCCAGCGATGCTCACCCTAGGCCCTCCCCCGAAAAATTCCTGTCGATCTCACCTCATTTAGCAAACATATGGCGGCTGGATTTCCAGAAAATTGCTTATTAGTAAATGCATCTACAGTAAATATCGGCAACTTTCTTTCTTTTCCTCTCGAAGAAGGGGGTAATTCTGCTTTTTCTGATGCCATTTCTGGGTGAATTTTGACGTAGGCCTAGCCTAGACTGGTTCCCGTCCACATATTCCACACATAAGCGAACCAATCTATAGGGATCGGGAACCAATCTAAGGCCTAGCCCTACTTGCTTTGCGATCGCATCTCTGTGGGCAGTCTACAGGGGGCGTTATAACAATTTTACGGACGGGTCAATGCATAGTTCCGACCTGTCAATCAACCGAACCCGCCGACCAATCACAACAGAGCTAACCGATGTCACCAACATAGGTCAAAGTGCACTACGCTCACAACAACATGATCTTTCTTCTCTTTCTTCTCTTGAGGGCGCTATACAATGAGACCGTTGGCTTCTCTTTCTTCTCTTTCTTATCTTTGAGAATGAGATGCGCCTGGATAGCGCCCTCTTCTCATTCTTCTCATCTTTGAGAATGAGATGCGCCTGCAGCGCCCTCTTCTCATTCTTCTCTTTCTTCTCATCTTTGAGAATGAGAATTCTTCTCTTTCTTCTCTTTCTTCTCTTTCTTCTCATTCTTCTCATCTTTGAGAATGAGATGCGCCTGTATAGCGCCCTCTTCTCAATCTTCTCATTCTTCTCATTCTTCTCTTTCTTCTCTTGAGGGCGCTATACAATGAGACCGTTGGCTTCTCTTTCTTCTCTTGAGGGCGCTATACAATGAGACCGTTGGCTTCTCTTTCTTCTCTTGAGGGCGCTATACAATGAGACCGTTGGCTTCTCTTTCTTCTCTTGAGGGCGCTATACAATGAGACCGTTGGCTTCTCTTTCTTCTACAAGGAGCGCCCCTAGAGTACTTAGGAGCGCCCCTAGAGCGAGTCCATAGCGATATTGTACAAGGGGCGCCACTAGGGGGAGTATGAGTGCCTCTATAGAGCGAGTCTATAACGATATTGTACAAGGAGCGCCCCCAGAGGACTTAGGAGCGCCCCTAGAGCGAGTCCAGAGCCAAATTTTTAGTATTCTCTGGACAAAAAGGCCTTGCATATTGATAACTACCTCAACATAACCCCACACCATACCACACTCTTTCCTCACTCGAGGATTCGATAGGAGATTCGAACCTGCAATCTCTCGATTGATAGTACTACGTCTTAACCACTAGACTTCCAAACGACTCGACAAACACTTAAATTTTCTTTCTTATATCCTTTTATTTAATAACTCCTTGTTCTCCTCCTCCTCCTCGTACTTCTCCTCCTCCTCCTCGTACTTCTCCTCCTCCTCCTCCTCGTACTTCTCCTCCTCCTCGTACTTCTCCTCCTCCTCCTCGTACTTCTCCTCCTCCTCCTCGTACTTCTCCTCCTCCTCCTCGTACTTCTCCTCCTCCTCCTCGTACTTCTTCTCCTCCTCCTCCTCGTTCTTCTCCTCCTCCTCCTCGTCCTTCGCCTCCTCTTCCTCGTCCTTCTCCTCCTCCTCCTCGTTCTTCTCCTCCACCCCCTCCACCCCTCCTCCCTCCCTCCCCCCTAGCCCCTCACCATGGCCGGCCAGCGATGCTCACCCTAGCCTAGGCCCTCCCCCGAAAAATTCCTGTCGATCTCACCTCATTTAGCAAACATATGGCGGCTGGATTTCCAGAAAATTGCTTATTAGTAAATGCATCTACAGTAATTATCGGCAACTTTCTTTCTTTTCCTCTCGAAGAAGGGGGTAATTCTGCTTTTTCTGATGCCATTTCTGGGTGAATTTTGACGTAGGCCTAGCGGCCTAGACTGGTTCCCGTCCACATATTCCACACATAAGCGAACCAATCTATAGGGATCGGGAACCAATCGCATCTCTGTGGGCAGTCTACAGGGGGCGTTAAAACAATTTTACGGACGGGCCAATGCATAGTTCCGACCTGTCAATCAACCGAACCCGCCGACCAATCACAACAGAGCTAACCGATGTCACCAACATAGGTCAAAGTGCACTACGCTCACAACAACATGATCTTTCTTCTCTTTCTTCTCTTGAGGGTGCTATACAATGAGACCGTTGGCTTCTCTTTCTTCTCTTTCTTATCTTTGAGAATGAGATGCGCCTGGATAGCGCCCTCTTCTTATTCTTCTCATCTTTGAGAATGAGATGCGCCCGTATAGTGCCCTCTTCTCATTCTTCTCTTTCTTCTCATCTTTGAGAATGAGAATTCTTCTCTTTCTTCTCTTTCTTCTCTTTCTTCTCATTCTTCTCATTCTTCTCATCTTTGAGAATGAGATGCGCCTGTATAGCGACCTCTTCTCATTCTTCTCATTCTTCTCTTTCTTCTCTTGAGGGCGCTATACAATGAGACCGTTGGCTTCTCTTTCTTCTCTTGAGGGCGCTATACAATGAGACCGTTGGCTTCTCTTTCTTCTCTTGAGGGCGCTATACAATGAGACCGTTGGCTTCTCTTTCTTCTCTTTCTTCTCTTGAGGGCGCTATACAATGAGACCGTTGGCTTCTCTTTCTTCTACAAGGAGCGCCCCTAGAGTACTTAGGAGCGCCCCTAGAGCGAGTCCATAGCGATATTGTACAAGGGGCGCCACTAGGGGAGTATGAGTGCCTCTATAGAGCGAGTCTATAACGATATTGTACAAGGAGCGCCCCCAGAGGACTTAGGAGCGCCCCTAGAGCGAGTCCAGAGCCAAATTTTTAGTATTCTCTGGACAAAAAGGCCTTGCATATTGATAACTACCTCAACATAACCCCACACCATACCACACTCTTTCCTCACTCGAGGATTCGATAGGAGATTCGAACCTGCAATCTCTCGATTGATAGTACTACGTCTTAACCACTAGACTTCCAAACGACTCGACAAACACTCGTACTTCTCCTCCTCCTCGTACTTCTCCTCCTCCTCGTACTTCTCCTCCTCCTCCTCGTACTTCTCCTCCTCCTCCTCGTACTTCTCCTCCTCCTCCTCGTACTTCTCCTCCTCCTCGTACTTCTCCTCCTCCTCGTACTTCTCCTCCTCCTCCTCGTACTTCTCCTCCTCCTCCTCGTACTTCTCCTCCTCCTCGTACTTCTCCTCCTCCTCGTACTTCTCCTCCTCCTCGTACTTCTCCTCCTCCTCGTACTTCTCCTCCTCCTCGTACTTCTCCTCCTCCTCCTCGTACTTCTCCTCCTCCTCGTACTTCTCCTCCTCCTCCTCCTCGTACTTCTCCTCCTCCTCCTCGTACTTCTCCTCCTCCTCGTACTCCTCGTACACTAGGGGGAGTATGAGTGCCTCTATAGAGCGAGTCTATAACGATATTGTACAAGGAGCGCCCCCAGAGGACTTAGGAGCGCCCCTAGAGCGAGTCCAGAGCCAAATTTTTAGTATTCTCTGGACAAAAAGGCCTTGCATATTGATAACTACCTCAACATAACCCCACACCATACCACACTCTTTCCTCACTCGAGGATTCGATAGGAGATTCGAACCTGCAATCTCTCGATTGATAGTACTACGTCTTAACCACTAGACTTCCAAACGACTCGACAAACACTCGTACTTCTCCTCCTCCTCGTACTTCTCCTCCTCCTCGTACTTCTCCTCCTCCTCCTCGTACTTCTCCTCCTCCTCCTCGTACTCCTCCTCCTCCTCGTACTCCTCGTACACTAGGGGGAGTATGAGTGCCTCTATAGAGCGAGTCTATAACGATATTGTACAAGGAGCGCCCCCAGAGGACTTAGGAGCGCCCCTAGAGCGAGTCCAGAGCCAAATTTTTAGTATTCTCTGGACAAAAAGGCCTTGCATATTGATAACTACCTCAACATAACCCCACACCATACCACACTCTTTCCTCACTCGAGGATTCGATAGGAGATTCGAACCTGCAATCTCTCGATTGATAGTACTACGTCTTAACCACTAGACTTCCAAACGACTCGACAAACACTCGTACTTCTCCTCCTCCTCCTCGTACTTCTCCTCCTCCTCCTCGTACTTCTCCTCCTCCTCGTACTTCTCCTCCTCCTCGTACTTCTCCTCCCCCTCCTCCTCGTACTTCTCCTCCTCCTCCTCGTACTTCTCCTCCTCCTCCTCGTACTTCTCCTCCTCCTCGTACTTCTCCTCCTCCTCCTCCTCGTACTTCTCCTCCTCCTCGTACTTCTCCTCCTCCTCGTACTTCTCCTCCTCCTCGTACTTCTCCTCCTCCTCCTCGTACTTCTCCTCCTCCTCCTCGTACTTCTCCTCCTCCTCGTACTTCTCCTCCTCGTACTTCTCCTCCTCCTCGTACTTCTCCTCCTCCTCGTACTTCTCCTCCTCCTCGTACTCCTCGTACACTAGGGGGAGTATGAGTGCCTCTATAGAGCGAGTCTATAACGATATTGTACAAGGAGCGCCCCCAGAGGACTTAGGAGCGCCCCTAGAGCGAGTCCAGAGCCAAATTTTTAGTATTCTCTGGACAAAAAGGCCTTGCATATTGATAACTACCTCAACATAACCCCACACCATACCACACTCTTTCCTCACTCGAGGATTCGATAGGAGATTCGAACCTGCAATCTCTCGATTGATAGTACTACGTCTTAACCACTAGACTTCCAAACGACTCGACAAACACTTAAATTTTCTTTCTTATATCCTTTTATTTAATAACTCCTTGTTCTCCTCCTCCTCCTCGTACTTCTCCTCCCCCTCCTCGTACTTCTCCTCCTCCTCCTCCTCGTACTTCTCCTCCTCCTCCTTCTCCTCCTCCTCGTACTTCTCCTCCTCCTCGTACTTCTCCTCCTCCTCCTCCTCGTACTTCTCCTCCTCCTCGTACTTCTCCTCCTCCTCGTACTTCTCCTCCTCCTCGTACTTCTCCTCCTCCTCCTCCTCGTACTTCTCCTCCTCGTACTTCTCCTGCTCCTCGTACTTCTCCTCCTCCTCGTACTTCTCCTCCTCCTCGTACTTCTCCTCCTCCTCCTCGTACTACTTCTCCTCCTCCTCGTACTTCTCCTCCTCCTCGTACTTCTCCTCCTCCTCGTACTCCTCGTACACTAGGGGGAGTATGAGTGCCTCTATAGAGCGAGTCTATAACGATATTGTACAAGGAGCGCCCCCAGAGGACTTAGGAGCGCCCCTAGAGCGAGTCCAGAGCCAAATTTTTAGTATTCTCTGGACAAAAAGGCCTTGCATATTGATAACTACCTCAACATAACCCCACACCATACCACACTCTTTCCTCACTCGAGGATTCGATAGGAGATTCGAACCTGCAATCTCTCGATTGATAGTACTACGTCTTAACCACTAGACTTCCAAACGACTCGACAAACACTTAAATTTTCTTTCTTATATCCTTTTATTTAATAACTCCTTGTTCTCCTCCTCCTCCTCGTACTTCTCCTCCCCCTCCCCGTACTTCTCCTCCTCCTCCTCCTCGTACTTCTCCTCCTCCTCCTCGTACTTCTCCTCCTCCTCGTACTTCTCCTCCTCCTCCTCCTCGTACTTCTCCTCCTCCTCGTACTTCTCCTCCTCCTCGTACTTCTCCTCCTCCTCCTCGTACTTCTCCTCCTCCTCCTCGTACTTCTCCTCCTCCTCCTCGTACTTCTCCTCCTCCTCCTCGTACTTCTCCTCCTCCTCCTCGTACTTCTCCTCCTCCTCCTCCTCGTACTTCTCCTCCTCCTCCTCCTCGTACTTCTCCTCCTCCTCCTCGTACTTCTCCTCCTCCTCGTACTTCTCCTCCTCCTCCTCCTCGTTCTTCTCCTCCACCCCCCTCCACCCCTCCTCCCTCCCTCCCCCCTAGCCCCTCACCATGGCCGGCCAGCGATGCTCACCCTAGCCTAGGCCCTCACCCGAAAAATTCCTGTCGATCTCACCTCATTTAGCAAACATATGGCGGCTGGATTTCCAGAAAATTGCTTATTAGTAAATGCATCTACAGTAATTATCGGCAACTTTCTTTCTTTTCCTCTCGAAGAAGGGGGTAATTCTGCTTTTTCTGATGCCATTTCTGGGTGAATTTTGACGTAGGCCTAGCGGCCTAGACTGGTTCCCGTCCACATATTCCACACATAAGCGAACCAATCTATAGGGATCGGGAACCAATCTAAGGCCTAGCCGTACTTGCTTTGCGATCGCATCTCTGTGGGCAGTCTACAGGGGGCGTTATAACAATTTTACGGACGGGCCAATGCATAGTTCCGACCTGTCAATCAACCGAACCCGCCGACCAATCACAACAGAGCTAACCGATGTCACCAACATAGGTCAAAGTGCACTACGCTCACAACAACATGATCTTTCTTCTCTTTCTTCTCTTGAGGGCGCTATACAATGAGACCGTTGGCTTCTCTTTCTTCTCTTTCTTATCTTTGAGAATGAGATGCGCCTGGATAGCGCCCTCTTCTCATTCTTCTCATCTTTGAGAATGAGATGCGCCTGTATAGCGCCCTCTTCTCATTCTTCTCTTTCGTCTCATCTTTGAGAATGAGAATTCTTCTCTTTCTTCTCTTTCTTCTCATTCTTCTCTTTCTTCTCATTCTTCTCTTTCTTCTCATTCTTCTCATCTTTGATAATGAGATGCGTCTGTATAGCGCCCTCTTCTCATTCTTCTCATTCTTCTCATTCTTCTCTTTCTTCTCTTGAGGGCGCTATACAATGAGACCGTTGGCTTCTCTTTCTTCTCTTGAGGGCGCTATACAATGAGACCGTTGGCTTCTCTTTCTTCTCTTTCTTCTCTTGAGGGCGCTATACAATGAGACCGTTGGCTTCTCTTTCTTCTACAAGGAGCGCCCCTAGAGTACTTAGGAGCGCCCCTAGAGCGAGTCCATAGCGATATTGTACAAGGGGCGCCACTAGGGGGAGTATGAGTGCCTCTATAGAGCGAGTCTATAACGATATTGTACAAGGAGCGCCCCCAGAGGACTTCTCTTTCTTCTCTTTCTTCTCTTGAGGGCGCTATACAATGAGACCGTTGGCTTCTCTTTCTTCTCTTTCTTCTCTTGAGGGCGCTATACAATGAGACCGTTGGCTTCTCTTTCTTCTACAAGGAGCGCCCCTAGAGTACTTAGGAGCGCCCCTAGAGCGAGTCCATAGCGATATTGTACAAGGGGCGCCACTAGGGGGAGTATGAGTGCCTCTAGCATGTCTAGAGCGAGTCTATAACGATATTGTACAAGGAGCGCCCCTAGAGCGAGACCATAATTATGTTGTATACAAGGATCAGTGGCCCTTGACAGAAAAAAATAATTTCCAAGCTCACTAGTTAAAGGAGTGTGACCAGATCACTTTTTTTTACCCATAACTCCCCGGGACTTACCTTATGGGTCATGAGATTTTTATATCATAACATCCGTTATATTTTTCTGATTACGAAACTGAAACTCCCGCGCTTCTAGGCCGCATATTTCCGAGGATATCGTCGAAAATCCACCGATTATTTGTAAACTAATTTTCCAGTATCAACGTTTATCCGCTGAAAGCATACTCGATAGTTTTGTTCAATTTTTTACTGGAAATTGCGAATGTTTTCGGGTTTTTGGGACATGGGAGGTGTGTATGGGAGTTACTTGATAATATTGGTAAGTTACATCGAAAACTATTTTCCAGAAACTCTGGTCACGCTCCTTTAAGAGACTTGCACAAGTTTACTAAAATTATTTTTGACCCCTGACCGGTTGCGATATTTTTTTCCGTACCGCTGTTTAGCGAACATTGCTTCTGATTGGTTTAACCCCTATGCATATTGCATACTGATGTTTTTTGTTGATAACTACCTCAACATAACCCCACACCATACCACACTCTTTCCTCACTCGAGGATTCGATAGGAGATTCGAACCTGCAATCTCTCGATTGATAGTACTACGTCTTAACCACTAGACTTCCAAACGACTCGACAAACTCTTAAATTTTCTTTCTTATATCCTTTTATTTAATAACTCTTGGAGATATGAATATTCATTTACAATGCACCAATCGATGAAACCCCATAGCGAATATGTGGTACGGAAAAAATATCGCTGACCGGTTGTCGAGTACGAGTGGATTGATTTGGGTGTGGGTGAAAAACGGACCCTCCGGATCCTTCCAGATCTTCCGGATCTGTTTCAAAAATGGCTATTTAATGAACAGAAAGTGCCTAGTTTGATTTCTTAATACGCTTCCATACCTTTTACCGCCATCTACATATGGTGGTAAAAGGTATGTAAGCGTATTCAGAAGTCAAACTAGGTACTTTCTGTTCGTTAAATAGCCATTTTTGACAAAGATCCGGAAGATCCGGAGGGTCCGACTTTCACAAGCTGCCGATTGATTTTACATGGTTCCTCGCGCGCGATCGCTAGCCAGGCCAAATTCAAATGGACTTCGGATCGCAATATTGGAAAGCGGAAAATGGCTAACTACAAAGTTGTGCTTGAGGGTGGTTCACCATGGGGTTTCCGGTTGAAAGGAGGCAGGGGAAGTGGTGTACCGCTTGTGATTTCAAAGGTAAGGACGGCGTAGCCGGCGGCGCTGACCACCCAGGTCTAGGCTCTAGGCTAGCTCTCGATACTGCATGCCGAAGACAGGCGCAGGTGCTCAGCCTCCGGTGCTGGCAAACTCGACCGTTGTACCAACTCGACTGTTGTACCAACTCGACTGCGTTCAACTGGAGAAGTCAACTCGACCGTTATCCAACTCCTAATGACGTGTTAGTCGTGCAACTCATCCTTCAACTGCCATGACTGCTGTGCAATCATGGCAATGGTTGGGAAAAGTCAATGGTAATTTTGTTCGTACGGTATAGGGTAAACGTGGGGGTATAGTGATGTCCCCTAACTTGGCGCACTTCGACAACTCACTGGAAATCCGCTCACCTTATAGCAAAACCCCCTAGCAGAATTAGTTGAAACTTACACACCTTGTAGTATAATTCATAGGCTCCAAGAAAAAGTAATACTTTAATATGTTGATGAGTCAAAAGTACAAAATAACACAAACAATCGGGACAAAACGATGAACACTTTTTTCCCGAAATCGCCCAGACTGTCGCCTAACGTGGAGCGCGTCGCTGATTGGCTGAAACGGTTTGATGCCTTACTACGATGGCCCACAAAGACCACTTGCACGCACACACTGTGACACTGTACACAACGCCAGTATGCCTGGTTTTATTCACGTGAAATGCCTATTAGTATCACAGGCTTCCGTGTATGGTGTCATGACAACCTGAAGCGAACGGCGATGCCTTCACATTACGGTGAATTTCTAGTAACTGAATGATTCTTCTCCGTATTTCAGTTTTAGAATTTATGAAGGTACTTGAGAACTTTATTTCCATTTAATGCCAAGTGCAACAGATTGTTTATTGCACCAAGAGAGAACGGAAAGTAAAGCCCGCCACGTTAGGGGCCGCGCCACGTTGGGGGACATCAACAATATTCGGCCGGATAAGGTTCATTTTAATATAAAAGTTGCGTCTGAGGCACGAGTAAACTACGTGTACGAATTTGAAATATGTAAATTAGCGAACAGCGCCGCTCATTTACTGACGTCATGAACATTTGCATACGCCGCGAGTGTTGAAGCTTGAGGCAAAATCTTCACTGACCCGTTTCCGAAGCTCATGTTTCTACTGAAAATTGTCCTGTTTTGGCTTGAAACTCATGCGCTTTTAATAGCAACGAAAAACATGGAAATACTAGTTGAAGTTTTCAGTAAGTTCTTCCATTCCAAAAGGCCTGTGTCGCGTTTTTTTTTCACGATCATAAATTTAACCTGAATGGACACTCGTAATTTTTTCTTTGGATTGAAAGTTTGATGGCCGCGAGCAATATGCAAGGCCTTTTTGTCCAGAGAATACTAAAAATTTGGCCTTGACGGATTCCTGCCCAGTCTATGCATAACCTACATGTACGAATGCATAGCACACGGTCAACACAGTCCTAAACATACCGTAAGTGGGTTACTTAACGGATAAGCACTGCTCGCACTGTTAGAAACAGGTGCCTTGGATTTGGGGCGGCTCATTTGCATACATGTACCTGGACTTGGACTTGCATCCGAAAGGTGATTGTGCGTGGCATAAAGAGCGGAAAATTTGACAACGCGGGCGCAAAAAAAAAAGCACACAGCGATAAGGACAGGTTTCCTTGTGCAAAGGTTCATTAAAAATGACCATTTCATCAAAAGGACGTCCAAACTGGCGCCACAGAATAACGTGTACTTCTTACTGGATCGCATATTAAGGCGATCACAATCAATCATGACGCTTCTTCATTTCATGTTTCAAACTCATTTTATTTTTATTGTTTGAGCTACATGTATATTGGGTCAGTACCCAAATCGCCATTGATGGTGTGACTTACATGTAAACAAGACGGTCTGTACCGGTAGGTTAATTACGATTTTAGCATAGTTGTTTGATATTGAGTACATTTTTAATTAAGGCTGGTAGAATAACCCTTGTGGTCGAATATACCCTACATGTATTTGGTCGCTTACCCTACATGTACATTGAAACAATATTTGAAGGAAATTACCTCCTGGAATCAACAGAAAATCTAATTTTAAGGTACTTCCCACTTGCACTTTTATCGCAATTGTTGCTTTTCTGTAGAAAAATCACATTTTCTCCTTCAAAAAATTGCTACCCATCGTCACTAGGAGTCTGTGAACCATGCCCTACATGTACATGTAGCATCGCCATGTTGCCTAAAGTTTCACGACCATAACCAACATAACAAGCTAGGTCTATTTTTTGCCTAGACGTGGGTACAACTATAGTCATTTAATTAACATGATTAATAGCAAATATCGCACGCAAGGCTTGGTGCGTTTCCTGCCCGACGCAACTGCAGTACAACCACAGAACCTGCCTATAAATGATGCTCATACATGTAGTACTTGCATTAGAAACTCGCTCACCACGTACCGGTACAGCCACGATGTTTGCAACGCGGTCACCAGTGGGCTATAGCTTCAGTATGTAAGAACGCCGGGAAAAGTGCCAAAGTAGAGCACCCTTTGTGGGCTTGCGACCAATAGGAAGCTGTCATTTTTAGCCCATTGGGTGCGATTTTACATTGAAATAACTTTGTGTAACCATTCTCTGAAACCCTACCGGTAGTGAATAAAGTAGAAAATAAATAATTTATATAAACTCCAAACAAAATTTGCAACATACATTATATTCTCAATTCAGAAAATCCTGGCAGCTTGTACATGTACATGTACATGTACATGTACATGTACATGTACATAATGCCTTGTTTGTAACGGCCAATTCTATGCAAGTTTAGAAGCTCCTTTGTCTGTACTGCCCTTGGGTCTTTTTTATCAAAAGAACAAAGGAACAATTTTCCCTGCTTTAAAAATCAATAATGTACAGTATTGCGCTAATTGCGCGTGGTCTGCTTTTTACAATATTACTCAACTGTACTCGATGTACACAGAATGATTCTGTCCCTACAGAACCATTCAGTCTAGATCTATACTCGGTGCATGCAGGGCCAGGGCCACGTTCAACAGCACAATACGTATGCCGGTATTGGCCATCCCAGCATACCGAAAACACTGAACGCAATCGAACGCACGGTATTCCCAACTCGAACTGCATACCAAGCAATCCCAACTCGAATGTGGTACGCTTTCTATACCAAGATGGCAGATGGATAAAATGTGGCTTTATATGGTCTCAGGGTTTCAAGTCAATATTTTGCTTCAACATTTGGCGTGTCGAGGAGAATTTCAAACTAATTTTAAGTGTTTATTCTTCGACTGTGGAAGACCACTGCCGGTTGAGTTAGCAGTTTTGATTTGGAACATGTACGTATGTATGTAATTGTCAGAATCTTTGCGTTAAGCGTGCAGCCATAGTGCCTTGCAAACCGCGTTGCCTACAGTAGCCATGTTTGATCATACATTTTGGGATGCAGTCGTTCAATAAGCCATTTCGATTGCAGCATACCGACGCTGCCATACGTATTTCGGTGTTGTGCTGTTGAACACGCCTCAGGTGTATGAACACATTCAAGCATGTGTACATGGGCTTTCGTAAAAGTGTCATGTTCGCATATATGTGTTCACAATAAATGTGTGGATTTTTATCATTCTTGATTTATAAACACCTGTTCAGCTTTTTCAGCCCACCAATCGTTGCAAGTACCGTACATGTACACCAGTACATAACCCTGACCTTGACATTGTTTTGGTCCTGATAACCTGGAATGTTAATACCTAAACATTCAAGGCCACATATTCCTGATATGATTTATGACTGTAACCAAGATACAGTTACTTGGCCAAATGCCAAAGTGGTAAATGTACTGCTGAGTATGTGGTTACAGATCCTGTCTATTCCCAGGTGAAACCATAACCATTAACCAATTTTAGCGTGTCTGCACTAGACTTCTTGTTTGGAAAGGTTTCACAGAGAGAAAGAATGGAAAATGATCAAATTTGACCAAGTGCTGCTTTTCAATGATCCAATACTGGTCCCCATATTCGTGTTTGTACCCGGTATGTGGAATATGAAAGATATTTCTTCTATTTTGACAGAACATAAAACCACTTACAGGAAAATATTATCATCAATCACCAAAGGAGCTCTAGACCTGAGAAAGACCCAAGTATGTACCGGTACATGGGTCATTCTATAAATTTGGGGTCTAACGTGTGACATTTTCCTGTCCCTGTTACACCTGACATACTGCCATTTGCCATACAAGTATTATTAAAAATGCCTTCAAAACATATTTTTATGAATTGTACTTTATGTAATCACTCCTTGAAATAGAAGGCATTTAAAGAATATGTCCTGAATTTACAAACTACAACATTTTACAAGATGTCAGACGTAACAGGGGACAAAAAAATTGGACCCCAAATTTATAGAATGACCCACATAGCCCGGTACATGAAGTACCAAATGGCTAACCAATGTCACTAGTACGTGTCCACTACATGTATGTAGTAGACCTGTAAATGTACATAGTATGTACAGTATGTACCCGGTAGTTTACAGGCCTATTTTAGGCAATTTGTACATTTATCAAGGGACAAAAACAAAACAAGGAAGTTCCAATGCAGTTTTTATCGCACTTGTATGTAATTATCCACACTTAAAGGCCCAGTGTATCATTTGCAATGACTCCAAAAAGTAATCAACGAGTTTACAGGGGAAACGTTCTGAAAGTAAAGATTGAATTAATAGCAACTAACCAATGAAAGGTTTCCGCTCAAAATTATATAATTTTAGCAGAAAATAATCCGTAAAGATGAAATTATTACGATTTACTTATTTTTGGTTCGCATCTATGCGGTCCAAAATGCATGGGCGCTGTGTACTCTGCGTGCGTGTTCCAACGCGATGCATTTGTATGGATCGCGCGCACATGCAGTATATGATGTGCGCCACAGAGTGCATGACGCAAGCCACACCCGCTCAACTAAGAACGAATATTTGAAACACCCCACCAAGACCAGGAAAACGCATATATGGATTTTCAAGGTTTTTGTAAACGTGGTACATTTGACAAAGCTGAAATTTCTTCGGATGAGTTTGTTGATGTCTTTCTTTTGATTTATAATGGTTTTATTCGCAGAATTGCTCAGTGTGCCTGACGTCCCAATTGAATTTACTGTATGACATCTTATGGCAAATTGAAAAATGTCTTGCAATATCCAAAAGTTACAAATACATGTACATGTAGGACGTCTTAGCTAAGCGTACATGTGTACATGTAAAGGTGTGTATGTTCTTTACTGTACTGAACCATCACACATGTGCATTATACATTACTTGCCGATAATTACACCGTATGTACATGTTATTGTACCCGGTACTTGCCTGCATATGGTACAGTGTATACCGGTATAATGTAAACAACTTTGACAAGTTTGAGAAAACGTTTGTAATTAACAGTAGGCCTACATGTACAATGTAGCTTAAATTGTTGTAAACTTTTAGTGAGAATGTTTGACAAATGTTATCAATTATCAAAAATTAGCATTAGATAGTAGTCACAATTGCTCCTAATGCTACTAAAGACATGCATACATGTACATACATGTACGTACATGTACGTACATGTACGTACATGTACGTACATGTACGTACATGTACGTACATGTACGTACATGTACATACATGTACATACATGTACATACATGTACATACAAGTACATACAAGTACATGTGCATGTAATTTACCAGCATGACACATCGATAGTGTTTTCAATGTTGTGTGTCTAAGGACATAGATACATGTACATGTACACAAGTTAAAATGTTCACATAGAATTTGATTGCAAGACAAAATAAGCCATGAAGAGTTAGGACATCTTAACTTTGTTTATTGCAATCACCCCTGGAATTTGTCTCCCCAGCCTAACTAGGAAAATGCAACAGAGGGCGCTGCACAGCATGCACAGTGCACAGTAAAGGTGTACAGCATACATGTGAGAATACCGGTACTCCTTACAGAATCTTGTAGATCTTAAGGGGAACTTAACAGGAACTTAAATCAATAAGCATAAGGGACAGATTAGTTGATCTGTAACATTACATGCAGCACCCAAATTTCCAGTAGTTTAGAGAAAAAAAATGGTTTAAAGTACATATTTTCAAGAAATATTCTTAAAATGTACAAGGCTATGAGGGCGCCCTTGAAAACAAATTTGCACATTCATTTTTTTGAATTATAATTTTCTTATAGAGAGATAGGCCAACATGTACATTATACATGTACGGTATCATCTTAGGCGAAATAACTGCATTGGACAGTTGGAACCAACCTCTATCTGTCATTTCAATTTATGTTTTTTTTTCAGTCAACATTTTGGGCCATTAAAATCCTGTAGGCTTTAATGTACAATGTACAGTATGTACAAGTAAGAAGTTTTATTTGAAAAACCATGGACTAAATATCTTCAAGTCCCCACTCCAGGCCTTGCAGTACAGTAGTAAATTCTTGAGCATAAGGCATACATGCCACACATACCAATGTGTTTTCCACCAGGGGCATATTGAATGGTGCACAAACACAGCAGAAGATAACCTGGTTTATACAGTACACTACGGTACCATTCTGCATAGTTTGCACACATGCCCGCTGGCTTTAACGGTAACCCATTTCCGAGTTCTTGGATGTTTGGAGTGACTGCTTTTTAGGTGGATTCTGAAAACATTTTGGTCTACAAACTGTGGAGTGTGGTACATGTACTTATTACTGTGCAAAATAATACAGTAGAATACACAGATCAGTGTACTGTACTCACTCTGTATGTTGTATTAAAACCATCTTCACTGGTTTACAGTAAGCATCCTTCGTCCATCTCAGTACTACATGTACTGCAGAGATTCAAGGCTTTGGCTCTACGTAGATGTGAGGTACCCTGGATTTCAGCATCTTTCAACACCCATTGTTTCTTCATATCTCTGCTTGCATTGCATGAGAATACAACAGTACGACAAGAGATAACAATTTTCCGCCTGTGACATCTGTACACTTCAGGGTATCCTTATTCTTTCAGCAGTTTTTTAACGGGACAGTCGTGATCCTACGTTGTCGCTTCTGCATTTACTCATCCGTATTGAAACCTTGTTGCATGCAGTTGGTACATGTTGTGTGTGCCAGCGCACTGCATTTAAGGACCTCATTAATTGAAGTGTTATATTTTGGTGCATAAACGGAGTGCGTTACCTGGATATTAGCTGTGGCTAATGGTTTCAGCATACATTATCTGTGGATGAGATCCATTTGCAGTTTGGAACCATACACACTACAGATCGTCATTGTACATGTACAACCAGCAGAATTTGTATTGGAGAGATTTTTGCTGGCTTGTCACATACTTGATAAAAGGTAAGTTTGATGATGACCGAAGTTTTTACCGACATAGGCCCCTACTGATTTGCATTTCTTTATGTTTTTATTTTTTGGGCATTTTTCTGTAGAAAAAAAAGTACAGTAGGCCTGCTCGTTTCTGTACATGTAGGCATACAGTGTAGTAGGCATACATGATGTAAGTACTTGTACATTTGTAGGCCTACCGGTACTGGTATGCTACATTATACATTATTTGATTGTCACAACAAAACATGACAGTAGTGGGGTTATTCCATAAAAATGGGACGCGACGTCGGTCCCCTATGTTGTGACATCTTCAGAGAACGATGACCCTTGTTTCAGCCAATGAGGATCAGTAAATTGTGACATACATGTAATTCTAGAATGCATACAACATGTACAACACATAGCTTGAAATGTGGAGTTTAAATAGTGCTTGGATGTTAAGTTATAAAATTGTGTCCAAAGCGGGTACCCCGTGGCAAATTACTCTTTTTCAAATTGCAATGTTGACATCTCAGCAATATTGTAATTTTCTACTTGTATTGTTTTCTCATTACCATTCTGAAGTTTCGCGTTCTCAATCCATATATTTTGAAGGATATCGTCAAAAAACCACCGTTGTTATTTTTATTTCATTTATTTATTCACCACATCCAACAGCGGAAGGACCGCCAATTACAGGAATGGGATAAATTAACATACACTGTAGATACTCAAATAACTAACAACTTCTAAGTTGAATTAGAAACGGCCAGAGACACCGGGGAATCCTTCCCCTTGCTCTTCACGAAAGAATGCTGTGGGATCTTTAAAGTGCGTTACCGAAACCTAACACACTGGATCAACGGCTTTACATCCCTTCCGAAGGATGGAGCAAGTGTGATTAAGTGCCTTGCTCAAGAGCACAAGTGCCACAACACGTCACGGCCCGGAATCGAACCCACATTCTAGTACTGGCACAGGAACTTGAGTTCGATGCACTAGACCGCTCGGCCATAACACCCCATTGACTAAATAATTGTTCTTCTCTGTCAGTCAGCCACTATTGTCACTTTTGAACCAAGGGTCGTGTAAGTACAGTGTACCTGTGTTATGGTATAAACATATGAGATGCCCTTATCTAATCATTATACCAGCAGTGGTATTAAGTAAACAAATATGACACACTTTATGCATTTCTCTAAAGTGTTAAGGCTCTAAACAGGGGCAATTTAACATACATTGTACATGTATGTCACACACAAGACCAAATAACTGGGGCGTTAGGCCTATTTTTACAATCTTTGATATTTTTTCTAATCCCAGGAAATTCATAATGAAACTGACATTTTGAATTTGCGCTGCTTTCCAAGAACAATGTTAAATTTATTGAAATTGCAGTAGGAACATTTAAAAACCCTATGTACATGTATCATTTGCAATATAAAACTTGTTACAGATTCGTGGAATAAGAGTGCAACATATCTAAGGAAGAATGTTCGTAAACTAGCCTAAAGAAATTTTAGCAGCAATGCTTCAGAAAACCTTGAAAATCTATATGGATTTTGTGTACAAGTGAATGGTAAAAAATCCTGTGCACGGGACGTTTTTAGAAAACCACCTTCGGTTGTCAATTTCCAGCAAGAAATACCATTTTGGACGGAAATAAATTCATGTGGTGTTTGTTACCATTGCTATCAACACTTTGAGTAAGGTTTTTCTTGTCAACTCATGAAAAAAAAATTGGGTCCTTGCAAATGATACAATGGGCCTTTGAAACTAGTCTTCTGGCATACTTTATGAAATGCAAATTTTACTTTATGTGCTCTTTAAATATCAGTTTTCTAATCTTAATTTTATGAATATAAATGTCATTATTTAATAATTGGATGAAGTGTCCTCTGTGATTGTTGACAGTGATGGTCCACTGTACATACAGTACACATATACCGTGAGATTCTACCTGTAATATCAATTTACAGTGCCATCATAATTCCCTTGCCATTTACACCGCAATATCATTGCCATATTAAGACAGAGGCACATGCCATATTAATTTCACATACATCCCATTGACACACAGCCCAAGCATGCACTCTCCTTAGTTCTGATAGAGTGATGTGGGGAGATTGCGTTGTATTTTTAACCTTCATTCAATTCCTTTCAGTATAATAAGAATGCAATATAGTGAAGCATTTATCCAAGCACGATGGCTTTTTATAGGACAACTGATTCAGCTGCAGAGAATTTGTTTGCGCAATTAAGATAGAACATGTACGCACAGCATCCACGTAGCGTACTTGCACAGTGTACATGTACATGTACTTCACATGCATGTACCAATACATGTACAGTGTTTGTATTTAACCATTCCTTCATTTTTTCATCCAAAATGTTTTATTTCTAATAAATAACTCCATAAAAAAAGGACAGTGTCCCCCTTACATTATGACACTTATGGAGTTGATTTTAGGTTTTAGCGAATGAATATCAATTTGTTTGTTTTTCCCTTACCGGACTTAACTTAGTACTGTATTGACCACTCTTACAGACGCCATCTTTGTAGGAAAAATGCTACTGCGTATTAAACAACATAAAGTACACACACGCACATCCTGAAAAATTTTCCAAACACGTGTGCGTGTTGCTTAAAATTTGTTCGTGGCAATCTGTAGGAAGTGACGTGATTTGAGAGTGATCAATTAGCGGTGACTTCTGCGCTTTGTAAGCATTGGTACGTAAAGGCGAATTGAAACCAAATCAAGGTGTAGTGTAAACGCAGCAAATGTTTAGTTTTGAGGTCGCAATAAAAATGCCAGGTTTGCTGGTTTGAGTGTTTACCCGTTGTTGGACTGCATACTGCAATCAGCCCCTGGTCTTTCAGTACATTAGCAGGCCCTGACATTAACCAAGGCCACTGATGACAATGGCCTCATGCCCTGCTGAGTTGGCCCTGATACCCCTTCATGCTGATACCAACTTCTGAGACATCTGTGCTTGTGCCAATTTAAGAATCCAATATTTTATTGTACAGTCAACTTATCATTCTTGCATGCATCTTATTGCAGGTAAATCCTGGTAGCAAAGCTGCTTATGCCAACATCAGTGTAGGAGACACAGTGGAGGAAATAAATGGCAAACCAACAGACGATCTAGACCAGAACGATGCTCAGAACCTCATGCGCAGTGCAGATACAAGTCTGGAACTTATTCTGTCAAAGTAAGTGTGTAATATCAATAGGGCTGGCTTGATACATGTACCTACCGTACGTATGCAACGTGCGCATATCTTGTGATTTTGTTAGAGTTGTTCGTGTAAAACATACATTTTGGAGGATGACTTGGATTCAGTCGATTCAGTTGAAAGTTGGGCATTATATACAATAATGAGTGTTTACCTTTCTTTCAATGGTGCAAATGTATTCATTCACAGAATTGAATTCTGTCTTTATTGAATGGAACGTTCCGTCTTTCATCTCTTGAAAATATTTGTACCAAGGAACTCATTTTACATGTACACATTCATTAAATCAACTGACAGAAATGTCTGTGCCTAATCACCATTGAAATGTTCAAAACAACCAAGCATTGTATGTACCGGTATGGATTCAGAGAAAAGTCATTGTCCTCATCGGGCTTCGAACTGGATACCTCTGACTCTCTGGGCAGATGCTCTACCATGATTTAAGACTACATTTGTATCTAAAGTTTATTTCAACACTTGTAAGGTTTCGAGCAATTTCTGCATTCAGTTGCTAAAAGTTCCTTTTTTCTTTCTTTTTTCACAGACCACATTCAATAAATGGTTCACTGAACAACAACAATAACAGCAACATGTCTGTGCAGACAAGCTCAGGTATTGCAGGTGAGATTACCTTTTTTTACATTGGTAAAACGTTTCCAATGTACGTACATGGGTATCAATGTATGTTTTTGTATTTACTGTAGTTGGTGTAGAGAACGTGTATTAACAGTGTACATAATTATGTACATTGTTCACTTTGTGTACTAATTAATGTGTTTGATGTCTTGTCTACAGATCACTTTAGATGGTAGCAAACTTTATCTAGAGTGCTAACACATTGTTTGTTTCCCCTTTTATTTTTAAGTTTCAGGAATCTCTTGCATTTGCATTATAATAACCTATTAGTTCATCCTAACAGGCCAGCAGAGTGTTAGCAACTTTGCAGTAGACGATGATACCGTCTCCGTAGACGGCGTTACGTTCCATGGCTTTTCGCCAAGTAACGTCTCGGTGACGCGTACCAGCACCACTAAGGTGATTAAGACTACGAGAAGCCGGTCTCCTTCCCCAAGCCGGGGGCAGAGTAGTTCTTCAGAGACCCTCACCGTTTATCCGATTAAGCAGACGACGGTCCACTATGATTCAGAACCAGAAAGTGACTCGGCTCCCGTAAAGTTCATGTCAGGGGTTAAATGGACACCACCGGGCAGTAAAGGTCAGTAGACATGGCCAAGTTTGACCCCTGAAACCTGATCTCTAACGATTGTTAGCACATTTGATTATCTTCCTCTAGCTTACTCATGGTAGGGTTCCTCACAACCTATTGTGACTGGCCGTATTACCCGGACAAAATCATCAGAGGGTACCGTTAGTGCCCGGACAAAAATTTGCTGCCGGGACAAAAAACTTGGCCGCCTGGACAAAACACGTCAGAAGTATGGCCGAGTCATTCCAAAATTAGGTGTCAAGTTACCAAACATGATCACTGGCCGCTAGTGTCGTCATTGTTCACTTACCATGCAAATTTATCGCATTGGCGACCCAATCCGCGGCTGGTAACGACTGTGACTGTGTATCAATTCTGAACAGCGCCATTATGTCACGAACAGGGGTTGGTAAGTGTTTGCCGCATGAGGGTGCTGCTCAGCGTGCCCAAGCAAATTGGTGACCAGTGGAGAACACTCTTACCCATTGGGTGCATGATGATGGACCTGCGCAGTGGGGCACAATAACAAATGCTTGCTTTAAGCCGCGCTAAGGTCGACCTTGGGACAACACAGAACAGTTGGCAACTGGCTTTCTAAGACCAAGCTGTGCCTGAGCTATGCCTCTATGCCTTCGGCATCAAATTAGTCGGCGATTGTTTGGAGACCTTAGATAATAGGCAGGTGAAAAACTCCAAGCCATGTCCGAATTATCTGGTTGGGTCTTAACATTACACACTTGTATACATGTACATGTACATGTTCCCAAACTACACACGTGTATAGATACATGTACATGTTCCCAACTTCTCGACTTGGTGAGTCTGCTTACCTTGGCTTGGAACAATAAAGCAGAAATGATAGCATCAAACATACCGTAAATAGAACAATGTCATACTATAGCATGAATAGGCTCGGGTAAGGTAATCAAACGCGCTATTAAACAACCTGTCACAGCTGTGCACAAATGGTTAATCAACTTGTCTCTTTTGATCAGCAATAATATTCTGATTGGTTTTTCATAACCTCATGTCACTCATGGCAGATTTTAATTTTGCATTATTTGTCATGAATTAAAATATGCATCCTAAAATGATGACATTGTTGGCTTAATTTATAAATATGTACTGTTAAATGTGCCTTCTGAAGATGATTTAAAGGTAACCCTGAAACTGCAAGAGGGTACCTTTAAAAATTTGGTGACAGTGTGGCATTCATGTTTTATTTATCAACCTTTTCCTAATTTGCATATTTACAGGGCTGCTCCATCCTCATTCTATTGTCATCCCTGTCAGGTCAAATGGTATGGCCCATTGAGGAAGCATGACAATCATTGCAAGAGAAGTTTCAATGAAACTAATTTACTTAATTGGTTCTCTTGGGTTTTCATTTTATTTTTAATGAGTGCTTTGTGAATGGGTTTATTATTAATTCATGTTTTTGTTTTCTTTTTCTTTTAATTTGTGTTTGCGTGTAAACATTCTTATCACCCAACCAATCTTACATTTTTCTTTTTCCAACCTTGCATTTTTTCCCAACCTTGAATCCCATCTGCTCTGAATTCCTTTCACAATCCCTTTTTTATTTTTCCCGCATCTGCTCTCTATATTCCCTAATTCATTCCTAACCCATTGCTTATTTCCGACTGCATGACCCCTAATGACCTTTGACCTTTTGACCCTCTCCCAGTGACCTCATCTCCTAATGAAAGCTTTTGTACCTGTAACCAATCCCGTCATCCCCCATCCCTACTCAATACAAACCCCGGTCATGTGACGCGCACGAATGAGTACGCGCAACTCTCCGCCCGTCCACCTCGGCCGCGGGACCGGGATCCGGTCACTCAGTCGCAACCACCGGGCAAATCCACGCGGCATCGGAGCAGCTTGTACGTACGACCCAGGTCACGAAGCAGTGATGGTACTTGACCCAAGTTTTTCTCTTACAAACTTTAAAAACATTTATCCAACTGTATATTTTCTTTGTCTTCAATTTGAATAAAATTACTGTAAAAAAATAATTTTGAAAGTGGCACTGTATTTAATAAAATTTGTGAGTGCGCTGCCAATTGGCTTTTTGCTTGGGCTCAAGTATTTTAAATGACCCTACATGTATGTGCATCCCCCTCGTATTTTTACATGCTTAAAATCTCCTCTCTCTCCACTAAATCTTCTACATTGGGATTGAACACTTTAAAAAGTACTTAGGATTCCATGGGGAGACTACAGTTTCTTGAAATTGAGCTGAGATCGATTTCAGCAAAATAAGAGCTCCCCGGCGAGATGACTGTAACATCATCATGACCTTTAACATCATCCGGTCCAATTTGGCCTACATGTACGTTCAGTCATCCCTAATACACATGCTGTTTGGGTTAACATTTTTGACATGAGCATGCACTTGTTACTATGGTAACATGCTTTATTCAAGTTATATTTTCTGTGCAACGTTTGAGTCGTGCATTTGCTTTGCCTGCATTCTGGATTGGTTTGAACTTTGCATGGCGTTTACAGATGAAATGTTTTAATTTCAGAACTTTGATTTAAAATTTACAGTTCTCTGATTACATACGCAGTTACATGTAAATGCTTTTTTAGTCGTTTTTTGAGGTATCGATATTGAGTAATTGCTACCAAAACAGCATAATCACACAGCCCATGCAGCCTATATAGCTGTCTGCATTCATGAAATTCATTTCATTTCTTTCTAGTGTTTGTGCATTCTTGGCCTTTTCCCCATCTTAAAATTAACATAAAGGAGATGAGGACAATTTGTCAACAGTTTTCAACATTGGGCATTTCAAAACGTTAGGAGTCGTCCATAATTATCAACATTCCAAAGTGTACAGAAACATGTCTTTTGGCAATCTCCCCTCATCTAAAAATGTTGATTTTGAAAGATTTCCTGTGACTGTACAGCAATATGTGATGGTATTCATTACGCTCGTAACCGGGACGGACACTCGTGTTACATTTTAGGCTGTCCCAGTTACGTGCGTATATTGGAAATTTGTACACAAGGTTTTTAGAAAGGCATGTTGTCACACCATTTGTAACCCTTTTTAGGCCTAAGTTATCTCTTCAGAACAACTGAAACTTATTTCTTTTATTTTGAGACCAGACAAAGATATTTTCTGAAAAATATGGTCTGTGTTGCCAAAATACCCCCTTTACTGTGGAAAGACTAAAAAACGTTTGCCCAATTTTAGGACATAATGACAGTGCCAGCCAGTGAAGTTTGTACCGTACGTATGTACAGTATACCAGTATATAGTCTGGTTTTTAGTGGGTCATATTTTTAGTTTTTTGTATGAAAAATACTTTGCTTCCTGGGTCCTTCTCCTTTAAGAAATTTTGATTTGGAGTTTTGTACCGTATACCGGTAGATTGTTAAAATGTATACATAATTTCCAATTTTTGCCAACTTTAATTTTTACAAAATTTTGAAAGCATGTATGTACCGGTATGTTTTGTCATCATGAACCCCTACCTCGAACATTTTGTATGCTTTAAAACATGTTGACATTTATAGACGACTCCTAATGGTTAATGTTTAAAAGTGTCCACTGTACTGAAGCTTGGATTTAAGTGGTTTGTGATGATGTTTATGAGATAACGGCTGTCTGTTGGGGAATCTTATAGTGCATTACACAATATGATGAACTATCACTATAATCAAAAGGACTTATCTTGAAATGCGAAAAACAATCTGTGATTTACTGCTTTATGTCCAAGTATATGGCCTCTGCTGTGATCATTTGAAGAGCTTATAAATAAAATGATTTCTGAAATGGGGGTGCAGTTTGCTCTATTCATTGCAGTAGGGAGTGAACCTTTTCTTGTAGTGTTTTTCATTGTGGAGCACACTGAGTTTGCTCTATTCATTGCAGTAGGGAGTAAACCTTTTCTTGTAGTGTTTTTCATTGTGGAGCACACTGAGTTTGCTCTATTCATTGCAGTAGGGAGTAAACCTTTTCTTGTAGTGTTTTTCATTGTGGAGCACACTGAGTTTGCTCTATTCATTGCAGTAGGGAGTAAACCTTTTCTTGTAGTGTTTTTCATTGTGGAGCACACTGAGTTTGCTCTATTCATTGCAGAAGGGAGTAAACCTTTTCTTGTAGTGTTTTTCATTGTGGAGCACACTGAGTTTGCTCTATTCATTGCAGTAGGGAGTAAACCTTTTCTTGTAGTGTTTTTCATTGTGGAGCACACTGACTTTTTGGGCGAAACAAAATGAAGGTTTGCCTTTTTTTGTATTTTTTTTTTCTTTCCCAAATAAACATTTCTGTAATTGTATTTTTACATGCATTGTTTATTTGTTGTGATGACTTTGTGCAAAAAATATTTTCTCCAAAACTTATTTTTCACAGCTTCCAGAAAAGCAGCATCACCATGGAAACCAGTGACCTTTCAACCCAGGTCAAAGGACGACACGGCTAAATACGCCTTCTCCTCTCCTCCCGTTCCTCCCCCTCCTCCAGAGTCCGATACCGAGGACATACCCCCTGTCATACCCCCAAAACCCAAGGTGGTCAAAAGGAAGCTGTACCTGTCAGCCAATCAGCCGCAAGCTCCACGTGGTAATTTTTATATTTGTGAATGGATAAGACTAACCACAGATCATTTGCATGTTACAGGTTTCAACAGCCATTGGACTAGCTGGCGCAGTTGCAGTTGGCCATTTGCATGGAGCCCATGGCTCACTTATGATTGGATAAAGTGTGACCAATGAACTGCCAGCATGACTTAATGATTTGCATGTTGATTGTTTTCTACCACAGCCAAGTTTCACTTAATTTCACTGTGACTGCCAAATAGCTGAGCACTGAATGAGATTTGAGCTCTGTACATGTATGAATGTGTAACATAGTTTTTCAATGTACAAGGTACCATGTGACCCCTTTGCCATTATCTGGATACATGTCCTCGCTAATGTGCCAGCGAACTCTGTTGTTTGTCCAATAATTCCGTCTTTTGTTGTCCACCATGTGTACGTTATTTTTTCAGGAATAGTATTGATGCAGTTGTTTAAAATTGTATAAATATTTTTCCCGTTCCACCACAAAATAATTCCTTTTCCATTTGACATAATCAGGGTATAAAGCACTCTCAGCAGACTTCCAGTTACTTACAGCTACATGTTTTTTCCACTTTTCCTTGCCTTTTTCAGGGCAATACATGTATCAGTATTTTTTCGTTGGGGGCACTGGACATTTGTGGGGGAGCATGTGCTCCCCCCCCCCCCCCCCCCTATACTATAGCTACGCCGCTGCCGGTACGGTTCATGTACATGTTATTGAAGCAGCTGCCGCTGAGAAGAGTTTACATGTATACGGATGGTCCCCAACTTCTATCTATTTTCTGAAAATAACAGCACATTTTTAGGTGTAAACTGAACGACCACCACCACCACCACTACAATTGCAATTACTGATACATTCTCTAGACTCCTACTGTACGTGGAATAGCAACAGTCCAGAAGATTATATTTTCCCATCTGTATTAACCGGTTGAATGGCCTTCAGGCAATTAATTGAATTTCTCAGGCGTAATACGCAATATGGTACATTCGTGTCTCTGCCCATTGCATTCCAAAATATTTGTGGCATAGTATACAGTATGTACATGTACTGCCATTTAGTCTGCTGAAGATCATGAAGATGAACGATCTTTGCATGTGCATAGCAAACCAAAGGATGATTTATTAAGGATTTGCTCTTTGCATAAATGGTACTTACTGACCAGCCCTTTCTGTCACTCATGTATAAAGTCATTTTGTTCATCTCACTTCTACGTGGAAAGAGATTCATGAATTAAAGAAGTACATGTATACCCAAGGGACAAAAAAGCATTGTGATTGAAGGCCCAATATATAATTTGTAAGATAGAACTTTTATGGATTTCTGGAATAAAAACATAAAATCTGAAGAAGAATATTGGTAAACTAGTTTGCAGAATTTTCAGCTACATTAATGCTTCAGAAAATCTTCAAAATCCTTGTTTTTTTTAAGATGAAATTATTTTATCGTTTGCAAACAATTTATTTCTCATCTGGGCGGTCCGAAATGGGGGCTGTGTACTGCGTGCATGCTGTTCCAACGCGATGCACACGCAGTACGACACGTGCCACAGAGTGCCTTTTGTGCATAAATTTGACTCGCGTCACTTTGAGAAAAAGCAGTGTTGAGATAACTTGAAATGAAAATCACAGAATCAACTTGAGCAGAAATCTAGCGTTTTTGTAAATCTCTGATTTTCAGTGCCGGCATCGTTTCACTCCATTTTCCCTCCACACTACTTTGTTTAAAGCAATGTGCTTCGAAAAGGCTCAGTGTGAATCCACCCTTATAGTACATACATGACATACATACATGTTATTGTATACCGTGTCGCGTAAGGGGAGATTACACTCCATTTAATACCATATGGACAGATGCAATAAAAACCTCATTTCATGAATAGTACATACTGTAGATTGTACTGTATACAAATAATGAATGTTTATGAGTGCAATGGGAGGAATATTTTCATGAGATGAAAGATGGATAATTCTATCTTTGGAATAATTCCGTCTTTGTACACGTTCTTGTATTCTGTTGTTTTATTTCGTTGCCTGATCTGTTCACTGCATGCAGAAATTCACTTAAAGCTCGTAGCCAAAGGCCGAGAGCGTAAGACATCACGAGGGGCCGAGATGTTCTTAAAACGCCATGCCAAATTGCAACAGGGTCTAACCAAGGATTCAGGTATAAATTAACACACACATTATACAATGCCCGCATGTGAACACCAACTCACTAATGATTTCACTAACAAGTGCTACGGTATTCTGCAGCATTACACACTTTTTAATCTGAGAGAAAAAAAAGCTCTTCACACTAGAAAAATCTAAAATTGATGCGGTGTTGATCCTGATCAGACTCGGGTTGACCTGGGGGTTAACAGCTCATTTCGAGTTGAAAATGCTTGTGTTAAATGAGCGTGGTTAAACTCAAATTGGCTCTGCAACGGCACAAATCTCTGGGTTTAAAGTTTCGTTTTGCACAAAATGATTGTGAAATGATGCATAGTTAAGCGTGGGGTTGATAAGAAAACGATCTTTTCCTGGGTTGACCTCTTGTTGACCCCAGTTTGACCCTGGGTTGGCTCAGCTTGGCTATGAGTTGACCCGAGGTTGACCCTGGATTGATCCCTGGTTGACTCCTGTTGTCCTAAGGTTGACCACGGGTTGACACGGCTTCTAGTGTGAAAGGTCTTAAAGCTGTAAATACTTTCATGTACACATGTTTACCATTCATTCCAGCACATGTAAAGTTGCTGACATGTGGGAGTAAGTTCAGAAAATCTAATAGATCACGGACACTATGCTGAGAAAATAGTTGGAATGTAAAACATATAACCTTTGTTTATCCTTAAAAGAAGCAAACAACCACAGTTTATAGATTTTAAAGGGTGCATACTGTTACAAATGTGGTTATTTTTGTACAAAATTCTCATGTTCCAGCTTCATTTAATCCATTTTACCAGATTCTCCTGTGCCAAATTTATAACTTAACATAATGTGTATAACCAAAACCATAGTGAAATCAGGATTACGTAGCAATTAAAATCATATACATAAAGCATGTGTACAGTATGCTTATATGTGTTCTTATGGAAACCTAGAGAGTAACTACACTGCCTCAATGCTCAGCTGGTAGAGCATCTGTCGGGGGGTCCCGGGTTCAAATCTCGTTATAAAGCACATGATTTGGTTATTTCATTTCCTAAGTGACATGAAAACTGGAGGCATCACCATTTGATTGTACATATATCCGTTATTTTTCCTTTTATCAAATGTACATGTACCGTACATGCTGTATTTCATTTCCTTCCATTTTCATGTTAGTTACAGAGATATTTTAATGATCTGAAATAAAAATGAAAGAAATGCTTGTACTTTCATGCACACCTTCTCCAAAGACAGACAAGGCCGTGTTCTGTACCCCACAGTGTTTATCAATACATTTTTGGCATGTCTGTTTTTTTTGGTAATAAACAGCTTACCTGTAGCAGTGCTATAAATACATGTAGCGTACTCGGTAACCATTTTAACCATTTGTCAAGTACATGTTCATGTTTTAACTTATTAAATTGCCAAAAGCAGAGAGGACAGCCTGTTCAGCTATTAACATTTATTAACATTAATTTGTATCGAAGTGCTAATTACTTGCAATACAAATGTTTTAACCTTTTTTGTGGTAACCTAGTCTGACAAATTATCAGTTTTAATTGCTCTAACCTCATTGCATTTAGAGCAAGTGTCTGTTTTGTTTTACAGAGACAACTCCGTCACATGGTACATTTGAAATACAATCACAACCATTGCTTTTAAACTTGTCCACACTGCTCAGCAATGTTGTCAGTTCAGGTCTTGGACCATCTGAGTCCAAATCCAGAGATGTTGCCATTTCAATGTACATCTACTGGGCAAGCAAATATGTATGGTCAATAGACCGATCCAGAAACATTTTGGCCCTGCCCCCAAAATGTCTACCAACCAATCATTTTGAAGGAGAATTGTGATCCACATGGTCTTTTGGTGATCTGAACAATCTAAAGATTGTGCGCACTTTGAAGTTGCTAGATGCATTTCTACGTGGGTGGGGCTTACTGAATCTGTCCAATCAGTAGGAAGATGGCTGCATGAAATTGTCCCTGAGCCATTGACTTTTCAGTTTTTTATTGGGGCACATTTTCATGCTTCCAGCTTTTTTAGTGGTCTGTCCGTGTCCCCTGCTTTGCACACACTGATCAGTGTCTTAATCATTACCATACTGAACATTAAAGACGTATACCCAAGAAACATAAGATATTGCGCTGAACAAGTACAACTCGTACATTATTGTTATACAAAGAATTCAAGAAATATGACCCTCCTGAAAAGTGGATACAAACTTTACATAGTACATGCGTATGGCAGTTGCAGTGATACCTAATTGTAATATGGGTGACACCACTTTGTCTGAAAACTGGGCCAAGAATGAAGTTTTTGCATACAACTTTATGCATTCATGTGGCAATACACAAACAAAATTGTACGGAGTTTTTGGACAAAATGATAGCACCCATACTATAAGGCATCGCTGCACTTGCCATTCTTTGTATCTGCATGCTTTACATTGGGTCATATCTCTTGTTCTTTGTATCTGTAATGTACATTGTATGAGCTGGACTTGTTCAGCACGATGTCTTGTTTCTTGGGTATGCTGCCAATCCATTGGAACCTGCTGCAATTAGTATTGAACTAACTTGTCCTGACATTTAATTATAGACTACTTAATTGTGACGTCTGTTGCTAGCGTAACTGGGTCTAAACATTCATTGGTATATCCATTGCTAAAGTGCATAGAAACAGTTCACCGGTTTTAGTATACATTGTAGACCCAGTAACCTTGGCAACAAAGATCGTGGGGAAGGGAAGTGTTTTTTTGCAGCAGGCCTGGATTTCAACAACACACTGTTTTCTTCTTTTCATACCAGATTCCCCCGAGGAACCACCCCCACCCCAGAAGCCCGCTACGAACAACAACGAGTACCCCACATCCTCCCCCTACGCCCAGTCACCCAGCGCCTACACCCAGTTACCCAGCGCCTACACCCAGTTACCCAGCGCCTACCACCAGCCTATCCACTCACAGCCTGGGTACATTGTGGATTCGGCTGGTGAGTCATGGCCTCTGCCACCACCGCCCGTTGTGTCATCCAATTACAGTCAACGTCCACACAGTGACGCAAACCCTGCAAGATCACAACCAAATCCAGGTATGTGCAGTTATTTGACCAGTTCCGAACAGGGTTTTACATCGTCATTTACCCCGTTCACACCAGAGAAATCACTTCGTTCGACGAAGATTAGTTAATCATCATTAGTTAATGTAGTGTGCGTTCACATCTCACTTAATGAAGATCGAGCAAGATCAAACGAAGAGCGGTACCGTTCACATTAGGCGACTGCTATGCTAACGAAGATCGAATGAAAACGTGTATGCGCTTCTTGGCTCTGTTTCCGTTCTAGTTTTTAATGGAGTTCTGTGGTTATGCCCTTCTGCCAGGACTAATTTTTGGCACTAGAGCGCTTACATGTATATGCCCTGCTGCCAGGCACACGACGAAATGATGTTGGCTTTAATACTCATGTGTAACTACCGGTACATGATTCTCCAAGAAACAGGAAATGTTGCAATTCATTGCTGTAAGAATCAAACAGGTTCACTTGGACCTGGTCAAAATCACTGAAGTAGAACAGTCTTGAAAGCGATTCCAAAGTGGCTGATCGATCAGTGTCTTGTTATCCACAAGTGCACTGTATTCAACAAACTTCTGTTCTGATCATAAAATGATATTTAAAAAAAATTGCATTTCTCTTTTGGAAGAGAATATATAACACTTTCTATTTCTGTACCAGCCGGTATTTCAACGCAGCATTCTGGCAATCCGTACCAACCAGTAGAGAACAAAATTCCTGCCGCGTGGAACCCAGTCTCTTCCAACCAACCCAGGGGATTCAAACCAGTCAAGTTGGACCTCAATCCAAAACCTAAACCATGGAGATCGTTTGAAAGCACATCACAACCAGAAAAACCCAATGTACATGTAAGTGTAGGCTGGAGTGTCGTAATACCAGTTGTGCTAGTGGGTATAAAATCAAATTCATCATCCAGAGGTTCTGAGTACGAACCAGTGTTGTCGTCGAGTCACCAGTATTGAGTCCGAGTCTCGAGTCATTAGCCTCGAGTCCTACTCTCCAGTCCGTGTCCGTGTCCGAGTCACTATCCCCGAGTCCGAGTCATGAGCCAAAGTGAATACGTCATCTTTTGTTCGTTGCCTATAGGCAATGGCTCTACACTCAAAAATCACTGAACCGTGTCCCTGTACTTTTGCAATGGTGTTTTATCTGGCAGCTACCGGTAGCCATGTTTGGAGCCAGTTACCATGGCAACATACGCCCCTCCGATTTTGTTTAAATGCTTCGCTCACACCCCTGATAAACTGTGCCACAGTATTTCAACAGCCTCATGATTCAATAATTTTGGGGCTTTCCTGGTATACATAATATTAATATTCCCCATATTTATATTATTTTGTTATTTGCAGGAGGCCCCATCAGTTGCATCAAGCCATCAACCAACATGGCAGCCACCTCCTGTATCATCAGAATCTAACCAATCATCGAGACCAGTACCCAATGGTGATGTCCACAGCCCATACCATGATGAGGCCCAGTATAGCCCCTATCGGCCTGGGGACCCACATCACGATCAAGATAGATACAACCCTGGCTACCAGCAGCCTCGTAGCGAGACCCAGCCAGGGCAAGGTCCGCAAGACAGGCTGGAGTTTAGACCTGTACCCGAGGGTTATAGCAGTAGTCTGCCGCGGTCAGTTAGTCCTACAGTAACGCTGCTGCAGTACCAAAGAGGTGAGTTTGATAATTACACTACATGTACTCGAGTCACAATAAATTAATAATAATATTGGTGTGCTTAAATTTTAGAATTTATTTTTTTCAAATGACTGTTTTTGCCGATTACTGTGACAAGGTGTGTCTGTCATGTAGATACAATTGTCTAATCATGTAGTACCTGTACATGACACATCCCAGTCTGTACACCACAGCAATGGTATCAATTGTATGGGGCAACACATGTCAAATGAAATGTAGAATGTACATTGTTGCATATCATAAAATGCATGTTTTCAAGCGTTTACAGTAACAGCACACTGCTCTGCTGGCTATATGATCTGCACTTCACCAAATCCAGTTAATTGTTGGGTCATATGTAAATGCAAATGTTTCGTTTGGTGTTGTTTTATTGATGCTATTTGCTCATTTTGTTTAATGTAGAAACGGTCTTGAATGGTAATTTGAAATGTGCCAAACTTCAAGTCTTGTTTTTACAATTCGGGTTTGGAACGCATTCAAAGTGCTAGTGTGTAATAAAACAATTGGAAAAAACTTCAAGTACCAGTACTTCAAGTGCAAGGATGCCTCTGGCCATCACGCATGACAGACTTGACATATGAAAAATTGGCGGACAAGTAGACCTCAAATCAACTCTTTCGGCATCCGTCAATTTGACATACGAAACGTTCGGGTTTTTCTACTCGATGTAAGTAAATAAAGCTGATCTTAGACAGTTAACATTGGAAACGCATCAACGGACCAAAAACTAATGGACCGGAGATGACGTACGTCAATTTTACGTACATCTGAAGGACGAAAATAGTGCAGTGTGAACCCGCACCTTTCCAATCGGCAGTTTGCATATTACATGTACATGTATAGACCTGATTCAGGAGATGTGATTGAAGTGTTTCCGTCTTGTTTTGCCACAAACCAATGACTTCCAAATATTATTAATGTTTTACGCCTGTTTAAAGGAGCGTGTTCAGATTTTACCAGAAAACGCATTTCATTTTAACAATAATAATATTTATGGGAAGAAAATAGGAAATTTGCAATCTCCAATTTGGTTGCGGAAGCATAAGATATGTGTAAATTACTGCACTGTTTTATAGAACCAGATAAATTAGTTTACAAAACATTGGTGTTTTCTTTTTTCAGTTTTTTTTTACAGTATCCCTGAAAATATACGGATTGAAAATGCGAAATTTCAGAATGGTACATTTAATAAGAAAAATATGACGAATGATATGGGATCAAAATCGAAACACCCATGGGAAAATGGGGGCATCAAAAATGTGATCTGGTCACGCTCCTTTAAATATACATGTGTGTGGAACATGCTTTTGATTAACTCATTTTATCCACCAATCACGGCTGCTCGTAGAAAGGGAGAAGGAGCATCGAAGCCACGCAGATTACCTCCCTCCAGATAACACGCTCATGCCGCCATCTTTAGTGGCAAAAGTGCCCTCTACTCGGGCCAAACAGCCAGCTCCCATAGTGAACAAATCTTTGCATGCAGGCACATATGCGTCAGTCATTTCTGGTGAGCTCAAATCACAAACTAACGCATCATTCACCATTTATGCACCCTATTCTTCTTTTCATTTTTCATTTCATTTGTGTCATTTGTGCACATTTTGTTTGCAATAATTTACATGTTATGTGTGGTTTGGGTGCCGGATTTACAATACATGCGCACTGTGAATGCTAGTGACTTCACAGAACTAGAACGGAACGGAAACGAAGCCGAGACGCGCATAACCGCGCCTTCTCATTACATTGTAGCCTAGTTTTGGGCACCATTTGCATATTTTTGGGCACCTCATTTGCATGGTTTTGGGCACTTTCCCACACGTGTTCCAAACCACCTAAAACCGGTTACGGTGATGTGCCATTCAATAACACAGTCGTTTCTTATCTTGTTGTTAATAGAAATCTGTGAGTGACTCGTACTCAAGACCGTGGTTAAAAATCTAAGGTTGTGGGTTTGAGTCGGGCTCGTACGTGGTACGTGTGCCCTTGGGCAAGGCACTTTGCCATGAATTGCCTCTCTCCACCCAAGTATATAAATGGGTACCTGTAAGGGTTGTGAATGTGATGTGCGTGATAAGCCTGTGAGTACTTAACCAGCAGCCAGGGCTGTATAGGGAGCTGAGACGGTTTAAGGAATGATGTAATTGAGCCCAACGACCAGGGATGATGATAAATGTTATCAGCCTAGCATAAAGGTTTTGTATATGGAAGTATAAGAGTCGGTTGCCAGCATTCTTGTCGTGTTTGGGGTTCACGACTTAATACGTCCCCTGCACTTCGGTGCAAAGTAAAGAGTTTGTTGGCACCACTTGTCGTGTTTGGGGTTCACGACTTAATACGTCCCCCGTTTAAAAAAACTAATTATGTTCATGATAAATCCCATGAGATCTTCACCAGCAGCTGGGGCTGTATACTCCCCAGGGAGCTGAGACGGTTTAAGGAATGATGTAATTGAGCCCAATGACCAGGAATGATGATAAATGTTATCAGCCTAGCATAAAGGTTTTGTATATGGAAGTATAAGAGTCGGTTGCCAGCATTCTTGTCGTGTTTGGGGTTCACGACTTAATACGTCCCCTGCACTTCGGTGCAAAGTAAAGAGTTTGTTGGCACCACTTGTCGTGTTTGGGGTTCACGACTTAATACGTCCCCCGTTTTTTAAAAAAATTATGTAATGGTTATTGCAATCATCCACGATGCTCGGTGCTTTTTTACGAGGATTATGTCACCAATCTTTTCAAAATGAAATATTCCACTCTCAGGTTATGCTGTCATACGCAGACCATTATTAGCAGCATGTTGGAAAGGTCACACGCACCGCAGAGAAAATTTAACAAATTTGAACTTTCAGTGCAGCACTAGCTGAGTGTTGCGTGTCGTGATACATTTAGGCCGTGAACAAGCCGAAAATCAGTTCTTGTGGAAACCAAATGCATAGGCGCAAGCAAAACAATTTTTCTGCGATAATGCGAACGCCGCTTTAGACTACATACACTGTACTATGTACATACATGTATTGCATTTTGCCCTGTAAATGGTGGGGAAAAAAATGAAAAGAAGGTATATTGCAGCTGCTCAATAGAAATTGTTTCATTCACCATACATGTACATGTAACTCATCTTTCGTGAACATAACTACTTTTAAGTTAACATTTGCATGTCACATACCATTCTCGTCTGTAAAGTACCGCGGTAGCATGTGCTGGATCCATGCATGACTGATTGTACATGTCCAGTGTCTTACGGCAGCGAGCTTTTTATGTACATGTGCTGTGTACAACTTTACTCATTACATGTATGTCATTTATTGCAGAAAACACAAAAAAAGCAACAGCCAATAGACCAGTTGCATGATAGATTTGCATAAATCCTAGTCCTGCCTTCGTTCTATGGCGCTCGCGTACGAGTGAGTCAAGCACCAGACTATCTGGCAAATTGGGCTGTTTGCAGGGGGAGCAAACTGGTAGATAGTAATCAGCGTGAAAGTCTGTGCGGTACCTAGAATACCTCGCGAAATACTTTAAGCTGGATCATCCGAAATTACTTATAGAAATGAACATGTTAACAAATTTACTCATCATGAATTTTCATCAAAATAACAAAATAGAACGTGTTTTTTTACTTTAAATCAATGTCAACTTTGAAAGCTGGAAAGTTTCCAAATTGCAATGATACATTCAAGAAAGTGAAGAAACGATTTTGGGTTATGTGACTGGTTTGAAGTTGCCGATCAACATGTTCAATCAACATGGTCCAGCTTAAAAATACATAGAGTAATGTGCAGTATTCCAGGTACCGCACGGTTACCATGCCCCATTGTGCACCACCAGGAAACCGTCCTGATTGCCAGGTATATCATGGTGCTTGATTCACTCATACACGAGTGCCATAGCGCGAAGGTGGGACTCTAGCATTTATGCAAATATAAGGCATGACTCTAGTAGTTATGCAAATCTATCACACAACTGGTCTATTGCTGGTACATGTACATGTACGTCTCACTTTAATACATGTATTTTCCAGGTATATATCAGTGGAGGGTATATCAGGTTTGTGGTTATTTATCCAGGTTTTATTAGGGATTTCCAGACATGTATGTATAGTACATTAAGATTGTAGTAATGCCAATGTGGTGGTGGGTTTTAAGTGCATGAAACCCGTTCAGTATGTTTCTTCATTTTATGTTTTTACCTTTCCTTCCTTACAGTTTTGGAATTCTTTACATGTATCACCGTCAGGATCCCAGCTCGCAATTTGTTTTAGGCAGTGCATATGTTGCCGATTTTAAATGTATGCTTAGTATCGTTCAAACCCACTTTCATTCGCTGAGATGAGATTCTGTTCGAAAAGCCATTATACATGTACATGTATCTGCCCCATTGTGTCCGAAATACTATTTGGGGACACTGGTTCCTGTACAATCGTTTCACCAAACTGAATCCTAATTTTGAGAAATATACTGTTCTGTCTTTTCAAACTCTGATTCCCACATTAATGTTGTAAAGCGCCTTGAGATCTTTATTTGGGTTAAAGGCGCTTGATAAATGTGTGTTATTATTATTATTACCAGTAAGTCTCAACTCTGCTAAACTGTGTATTTTTGAAATACACTTGTATGACTTCAGTTACATATGTAGGAATTGGCTACCTGCATAACTATTGGTTACAAAAATTAAACCAATATTGTTCACGTTTGTTATGTCACTTGATGCAAATTTTAGCTCAGACAAATTGTCTGTAAAGTTTCAAACGATATAAAAGAAAATACCTTGTATTAAAAATGACTAAATTTGGACATCAAACATTGGCTGTTGGAGTAACCAAATCAATGTTTCGACTGTCTCTGAATTGCCTAGATCCATACGATCTTCCAGAAGGTGCGGTATTCCAGAAGCAAACAGTAGAGGGCGACGTTATCCATACCGATACGTACTACCCAGTCAAGACGAGAGAAGTGACTAAGAAGACGGTACATAAGGACGCTCCACAGTACGAAGGAATCGGACCCAAGGATGAAACGGGCCTGCCCATTGGATTGAGAGCGGTGAGACACAGGAAACTTGAGACTATAGATGTTTGATTTCACAAAGTTTGATTTCATGTGGTAGTGTGAAACAATGAGGGGTATGAAAGTTTCAAGGGATCTATACTAGATTTGATTTGGTTAAAACTACCCATTGACTCGGTGGAGTTTTACAATGTACCCAACATTTCTGATTAAGCCGTAAATTTTCAGGACACTGTCTCGATCACAATTTTTTGTATTGCAAAGAGAAAGTGTTATCGACTTGAAGTTTGACTCAAAACCATTTTTCTTGGTGTGAGTCACCACAATTGTGACTTGGGACTCGAGTGAGACAAATTATTATTTTTTTTACCTGTTTCATCAATTGCATTTAACTCCTTGATACAGGCTTTATCTGGCTTCTGGTAAGTTTAATTCCAGCAGCATGTATGTGCTCATGTTGATGTGTTCGATTCGATATTGAGCACCTGATAGGCAGCCGGAGCTGTATACTCCCCAGGGAGCTGAGGTGGTATATAGAGTGATTTAATGGAGCCCTACCGTATGATCAGGGGTAATGATAATGTAGGCACCTTGATCATGGAAATAACATGTTTAGTTAGTTCCAAGTTCTCACTGTACCGGTATATAGCACTATTTTCATGACTGCCGACGTATTGTAAATGTGCTTCAAGATACATAGGCGCAGGCGGGCAGTGACTTTGGGAGCCAAGTCAGAAACACCGGGAAGAATCCCCGTCTCTTTGGGAACGAGTGCTTTGGGATCTGTTAAATGCGATACACAACTCACTGGATTTACAGCTTTACATCCCCCTTCCCCCACCTCCCCCCCCCCGAAGGATGGAGCAATTAGGGTGAAGTACCTTGCTTAAAGGTACCTCAAGTGGTTTCGAACCCCAAAACTGAGGGTGCTTCTACATGCAGTTTTCGAGTCGGTGACCGAAACTGCTCGGACATGGTTAACATACTCTTTTGGGTCCAAGGGTGTAACTGTCCCCTATTCGCAATGGGTTGGAGTGCACATGACAAGTTAAGGCAGGTTCATACTTTACGTGAAAGTGAATGTGAGTCTGATGTGAACTGTTTCATGTTCATTACACATGCCTTGCACGTACCAGCATAAAACATCCTTTCAATTTACAAAATAATCCCCTTATAATTGCAATAACCAGAAATGTCCTTGAATTAGCTTCAGTAGTGTTGACAGGAAAATTGCAAGTCGTCAAGCATGACTTAGTACTCAACAAAATAAGGGCCTTTTCACACTGAACGTTTGACCCATGTCAAAATCTACACAGTTCCAACCCACTTTTACCACACAGAGCACTATGAATGTCAGAGACTTGATGCTAAATGCACACGTGTGACCAGGCCATTGTGGAATCGCACAGCTTAATTTAATCTTCGTAAATGGCACTGCTCTTCATTTGATCTTGGTTCGATCTTCGTTAAGTAACGGCCTTGTCACATATTCCTGGTTTTGCGACTCGGTTGGATCCTGGTGTCCATCTGCTACGGTCGACCACGGGTTTGGCTCCAAGCTGGTATGAATGTCTGATGTCACGATCCTACCTAGGAAAGCCAGGAAGTCTAAGGGAAGGTTCAATGCTCCCTGTGAGCCATCATGACTATGCCGGCAGCCCCTAAAGCCTACTGACTAGGGCTCTAGTAGGGTCTTGCAAGGTTCTACTGTGATTTCAAATTAATATTGGTTGATATTACACACAACTCCACCGGGACACGTTGCTGATTGAAGACGGTTGGTAAGGATTGACTACGAGACACTAGGTTTGAGTACAGTCTAACAAAACGGGGAATGTGTGACTATAGCTTAAGATGTGAATGCAGGGCTCCTTAACTGATTTTCCCTAACACTTCCTAATGTGAAAGGGGTCCGAAGACCTGCCGACTCATTCAACCATTTGTGTGTACATGTGTTTTTTTCTTTGTGCAGCATGTAAAGGAAGAAAACCGACATGACTGGTACAAAGAGATGTTCAAGACCATCCACAAGCAGGACAGGCCAGAGGGTAAGGGGTTAAAGGTCACTTTAGGAAGCTTTATCTTGCTTTGAAATACATGTACATGTACTGGCTGAAGTCCAGACAGAATGAGGTTTGCACTGATTTTGTAGATGACGCAATATGAAGTTTGCTTGTGAATTGTTATAATGGACTGCAGACAAAACTGGGGTCCCACTCTAAAGGCACAGGCTCGTCAGCAATGCACGCGCGCCAAATTTGTGCCACGAAATACGCAGCTCCATAGCAAAGGCATGGAGCTGCGTATTTTGTGGCACGAATTTGCAACCGAGCATTGCTGACGAGCCTCTGCCTTTAAAACTACGTGCAGTAATAATAAAAAGCCATAAGCAATACTAATATTTAGTGCATGGATATCACGCTGCAATAGGCCGTATTCCTGAATGCGTGAGGGCGCTGTCAAGTGGCACACCTTCCAAACGTTTACTTTGAACGGAAATATGTGCCCGGGCCCGCACTTCGCGTACTGCGTATGCGACTTCCCCCACGTACGGATGTATATAGAATTCCCCATTTTTTCACTGTCAGCTACGGCCATTTCCCCCCAAATCACCTAGTTCGAGCGACCCTAACGTGTTCATCAGGAATACGGGCTATTTATACTCTCAATTATTAACCCAACATAATTAACATCATGTGCTTGAAATGCTTATAATTGATTCATAATTCAGTAGTAGCTGTCACAAAATATAGAGCTACATGTACATGTAGATAGAACTGTTAATAAGGTTTGGTACAACTTGTGCTCACAAGCTTAATTTTTCCCCAATTTGTATGTACAGCATACAGAAATTCCCTTACCCCTAGGGTCAGGGTTGTAATGATTTAGACTCGAGACTCCGACTTGAGCCCCTATTTTCACTGACTTGACTTGACTTAAGACCCGAACCTTAAATTACTTGACTTGACTTGACTTGACTCGGACTTGTACATTTTTGTTGACTTGGGTCTGCCAAAAATGAAATTAAACTTTTTTGAATTTGTTATTTTGAGGACTAAAGCTTTCTTTTAACATGGATCATTGTTGGCCAGAACAACAAATATACCTCACACATATGCAAGATTCAGGGTTTAGACTCATTTTGAAATTAACTTGAACAAATACTACTTGACTTGAACAGATTTGACTTGGGACTCGAGCAGAGTGAGACTCGTTACAACCCTACATATACCTAGGGTATACTCTGGCACAAGTTTAACTGCACGTGCAATTCACCTAGATGTATGCTAATATATACATGTACATGTAGTATGGTTTTAAACACTACTAACCCATCTGATTTTCTTCCCTCCCGTGTACATTTTCTCTCCTTCAGATGAAATTGACCAAACGTACATGGATGCATTAATGCAAGGTTACAAGCTCATTTGTTGTACTTTTTGATAATTCCCATCCCACCGTCACAGTGGTGCAGTGTTTAGTATTACATGCACACTTGATGTGGTATCCCAGTTAATGGTGTGGAGTCCCATAGACCCATTGCATGGGGATCTTGAAACACTACAAGCAAATGCTTAGTGGCAAAAGCAAAAGCTTGTTTTTTTATGTAGACGTTTTTAGGCAATTGCTTGGAGGAAATAAGTAAAAGTAAAAGCCTAGAAAAAGCAATTGCTAGTTTTTTTTTTATGTATTCAGTCCAATAGATAAATAAGAAATGAGGACAAAATCAATATGTAATTTAAGTGCAATTCTAATGTCTTGAATGTATATTTCCCCCAATATACCCAACCCTGTATCCTTGGGCAAGGCACTCAACCACACTTGCTCCATCCTTCAGAAGGGATGTAAAGATCCCAGAGCATTCTTTCGCGAAGAGCAAGGGGATTCCCCGGTGTCTCTGGCCATTTCTAATTCTAATTCTTCATGGGTTTCCTCACGCTTGCGAGTGACAGTGCAATGAGCACTTTTGAGGAATCCTTGGTATGATACCAGAAAGAAATAATAATAATAATAATATAGCACCCAAAATCTTAGAAGTATACCCAAGGAACAAAAGGCATTGTGCTCAATAGGTGCAACTTGTACAATAATGTAATATTGTAATGCAATTGAGAAGAAGAAATATGACCCACTGAAAAGTGGATACAAACTTTACAAAGAATGGAAATTGCAGGCAATGCCTTGCAGTACAGGCGCCGCCTTTTTGTCCAATACTGGGCAAAAAAGTCTTTGCGTACAAACAAATCCTTCGTATATTCTTATGGAATACACGAGAAAAAAAACCCTTCTTTGCCCAGTATTCGGACGAAATGACGGCACCTATACTGCGAGGCACTGCTGCAATAGACCGTATTCCTGAACGCGTGAGGGCACTTCAACTTGGTGACTTGGGGGGAAAATGCTCAGTCTGGAAGTAGAAACTGGGGGGAATTCTTTAAAAGTCTGTGCGGAAAAGTACTTGGACTTTTCTTTAGGGACAATGGACACCCCTTTTATGAGTTGGTTTGACTGGTGTTAACAGCCATTACTAACAATCATTAACACCTTTCTCTCTGGTCATGCAGAAGCTAACATGTATGAACCTAGCTACAGTTTCCCAGGTGCTGTGGATGTGAAGGACGATGGTAAATAACATTTTAGGAATCTTTGCATGCTTCTACTGAGCAAGCTCTGGGTAGCTTCTGCATGATTTTGCTAGTTTTAGACCCTGCTGCGCACTCTCTGATTTACTGACTTGGGGCCTTGCTGTAGCATCACAAGCACAGATTGCTCAGGGGTGCGCTGAAATTAACATTGCCATACCACAACTTTGAGTTCACCAAACACTTGTAACTGTAGACGTGTGCAGGCTGTTTATTCACCGCAAACACTATCACCACAGAGCAGGTTCGGGTGGGTGATTATACTGTAGTTGACTATAGATGAATCCTTGTACGTCTACCAAAACTAAAGAACACAAAACGTACAGTTCATGGCACTGGATGGCCCCCAGTTACAGCGGATGTACAGGGAATCCTTAGCTACAGGATTTGTCGATTGACTAATTCGGTAACTGGGGTCTCCTTCCCTGTATAGCTGGTGTTTCCGGTGCATAAACTGTCTGTGAATGCTGTGTTGCTGCTAGAAGATACAACTCGTAGACAATGCGCACAATGCAACAATGTAGCACCAGCACAAAATGTAAAGTTCATTCACTGGAATGCCCCAGCTAATAGCGGACCCATATACTGAAAAGGAGTCCCTACACGTAGCTCTCTGATTGGGGGAGGTCGCTCTGTATTAACAGTGTTTCTTATTATCAAGGCATACTGTTAACTGTCGGCAAGAATCTGTTATAACCTTTTCTGTTAAAAGTTTGGTTCCAAAATCTGCTGAATTTGGAACTTGAACATGTTTATGTACATGTACATCGACGATACCACTTATTATGCCGACAACGACCTGATTATTGGCACCGAGTGGCACTAAACGTCCCTGAAATGATGTCGGCCTGTACCACACACACTTTATTAATAATGTGGAAATGATCAGAGGCTGAATATTCTTACAAAAGTTGGAGTTTTGCCTTCGGAATTGCTAGGTAATTTCTGGAATCGGCAAGCTATTACTGGGAATCGAATCTAAATGAAAGGGAATTGATTTCTACTGGTAATCGATTCCTCAAAAATCTGGAATCGCGATTCTGGAATCTGGAATTCTACTCAATTCCGGCGTGGAATTGCCCAAGCCTACTAAGCAGCATTAAACATCCATAATAAGATAAGAAGAGTGACCCTTCTAAGATGCTTCTTAGTGCTTTGTGAAATCGGCCCCTGGATTAACCGCTGACTTTTCGCATAGTTAGTTGGGTCTTATGTTATATGTAAATATAGCTCAACACATGCAGCATCTCAGATGCCTACTGAGGGTTTAATACAATGTTTTTGTGTTTGTTTGATATGTTTTGCATTAATTTTTGCACGGATTTGTTGAGCACGTTTTCAGTTTTGTTCTTTGAATTTTCTTTTTCCTTACCTATCTGGCACTGATCTGCACCGTTCTTGTCCCTGCATGTGTGAAACCTTGGGTCGTTGCTTGAGTAGGTGACAGTGTGTTTGAAGATGATCCTCCCTCTGTTAAAATATACCCAGCTGCAAAAACAGGTGAGACTGGGCTGACATCAACCCCCCCCCCCCCCCCCCCCCCCCCCCCCCCCCCCCCCCTCCCCTCCCCCCACCCCTCCCTCCGAAAAAATGAAAGAGTGCCCCTGCTGCCACTGGGGCAGACTCATGTATCACGTGATGACTAAGAGAACGCTCTGGTGTAAGTTGGTGTTACACGGTATAAGCATCTAAAACGCCCCTACTGTGAATGTCCAAAATTGGGTATTGTTGGGGTTTTGCGGCAGTTGAATGGCAATAAAGTGGCAGCGGAACAGCAAAGATGCTCCAGTGTGGACACGACATGACAGACTTGCCATTGAGACTTGATCTCACAGACTTAATAGCACTTGAGACGTTGACAGGAGCGCTTATGGACAACCTTGTACAAAACAGTTGCTCAAATTATATGTGTACGTTGGTGAGCATACAGTGTTCTATACAGAAGGAAAGCTTTCGTTATTTTTGTCTACTTCAAAGATTATCAGTTTACAAAGGTAGACTTGATTTGTGTTTCTCTTGCCTTTTAATACAGATCAGTGGAGTCACGACCCTACATTGGACGTGTCGCCCCCTAGCTCACCAAGGTAATGTTTATGTTCCTTCTGCAATAACTCAAATTTCATTAGCTTAAAACAGTCAGCTGATGAGGTACATATGAGGCACATAGCTGGTTGGGCAGGTTACTCACAATGCAGCGTGGGGTGGATTGCAATAAAGAAAGTTAGGATGTCTTAACTCTAAAGACATCTTAACTCTAAAGACATCTTAACTCTAAAGACATCTTAACTCTGACGTCACTAAGACACTATATAGCTTATTTTGTGTCTAACTGTGCGAACTGTGCGTGAACTGTGCGTGAACTGTGCGTAAACTGTGCGTAAACTGTGCGTAAACTGCGTGAACTGTGCGTGAACTGTGCGTGAACTGTGCGTGAACTGTGCGTGAACTGTGCGTGAACTGTGCGTGAACTGTGCGCCGTCTAGTGCGCCGTCTAGTGCGCCGTCTAGTGCGCCGACTTAAGTTCCTGTGCTAGTACTAGACTGTAGGTTCGATTCCGGGCCGCGACGGGTTGTGGCACCTGTGCCCTTGAGCAAGGCACTCAACCACACTGGAACCACATTCCATTTAGTTCATTTAGAATGGAACCACACTTGCTCCCATTCATGTAATTGGCGGTCCCTCCGCGAACTGTGCAAACTGTGCAAACTGTGCGTGAACTGTGCGTGAACTGTGCGTGAACTGTGCGTGAACTGTGCGTGAACCACATTCCATTTAGTTCATTTAGAATGGAACCACACTTGCTCCCATTCCTGTAATTGGCGGTCCCTCCGCGAACTGTGCGAACTGTGCAAACTGTGCAAACTGTGCAAACTGTGCAAACTGTGCAAACTGTGCAAACTGTGCAAACTGTGCAAACTGTGCAAACTGTGCAAACTGTGCAAACTGCGTGAACTGTGCGTGAACTGCATTCCATTTAGTTCATTTAGAATGGAACCACACTTGCTCCCATTCCTGTAATTGGCGGTCCCTCCGCGAACTGTGCAAACTGTGCGAACTGTGCGAACTGTATTCCATTTAGTTCATTTAGAATGGAACCACACTTGCTCCCATTCCTGTAATTGGCGGTCCCTCCGCAAACTGTGCAAACTGCGAACTGTGCGAACTGTGCGAACTGTGCGCGAACTGTGCGCGAACTGTGCGCGAACCACATTCCATTTAGTTCATTTAGAATGGAACCACACTTGCTCCCATTCCTGTAATTGGCGGTCCCTCCGCGAACTGTGCAAACTGTGCAAACTGTGCGTGAACTGTGCGTGAACCACATTCCATTTAGTTCATTTAGAATGGAACCACACTTGCTCCCATTCCTGTAATTGGCGGTCCCTCCGCGAACTGTGCAAACTGTGCAAACTGTGCAAACTGTGCAAACTGTACAGGTACTGCATAACCCCCGAGGACAGACACACAAAGGGACAACAAAAGATCCTTTCAGTCCTCGAGCGTAAGTTTTTTTGTTCTGTTCTGTCCTCGGGCGTATGGTCGTGTGCTTTTCCTATGGGAAATAGTTAAAGTACAGGGACAAAGGAAAACACAAAGGGTTGTCCTCGCAGGTTAGTACGACTGTATGTGCAAACTGTGCAAACTGTGCGTGAACTGTGCGTGAACTGTGCGTGAACTGTGCGTGAACTGTGCGCGAACTGTGTGCGAACTGTGCGCGAACTGTGCGTGAACCACATTCCATTTAGTTCATTTAGAATGGAACCACACTTGCTCCCATTCCTGTAATTGGCGGTCCCTCCGCGAACTGTGCAAACTGTGCGTGAACTGTGCGTGAACCACATTCCATTTAGTTCATTTAGAATGGAACCACACTTGCTCCCATTCCTGTAATTGGCGGTCCCTCCGCGAACTGTGCAAACTGTGCAAACTGTGCAAACTGTGCAAACTGTGCGTGAACTGTGCGTGAACTGTGCGTGAACCACATTCCATTTAGTTCATTTAGAATGGAACCACACTTGCTCCCATTCCTGTAATTGGCGGTCCCTCCGCGAACTGTGCAAACTGTGCGTGAACTGTGCGTGAACTGTGCGTGAACCACATTCCATTTAGTTCATTTAGAATGGAACCACACTTGCTCCCATTCCTTTAATTGGCGGTCCCTCCGCGAACTGTGCAAACTGTGCAAATTGTGCAAACTGTGCAAACTGTGCAAACTGTGCAAACTGTGCAAACTGTGCAAACTGTGCAAACTGTGCAAACTGTGCAAACTGTGCAAACTGTACAGGTACTGCATAACCCCCGAGGACAGACACACAAAGGGACAACAAAAGATCCTTTCAGTCCTCGAGCGTAAGTTTTTTTGTTCTGTTCTGTCCTCGGGCGTATGGTCGTGTGCTTTTCCTATGGGAAATAGTTAAAGTACAGGGACAAAGGAAAACACAAAGGGTTGTCCTCACAGGTTAGTACGACTGTATGTGCAAACTGTGCAAACTCTGCAAACTGTGCGTGAACTGTGCGTGAACTGTGCGTGAACTGTGCGTGAACTGTGCGTGAACTGTGCGCGAACTGTGCGCGAACTGTGCGCGAACTGTGCGCGAACTGTGTGCGAACTGTGTGCGAACTGTGTGCGAACTGTGTGCGAACTGTGTGCGAACTGTGTGCGAACTGTGCGCGAACTGTGCGCGAACTGTGCGTGAACCACATTCCATTTAGTTCATTTAGAATGGAACCACACTTGCTCCCATTCCTGTAATTGGCGGTCCCTCCGCGAACTGTGCAAACTGTGCAAACTGTGCAAACAACTGTGCGTGAACTGTGCGTGAACCACATTCCATTTAGTTCATTTAGAATGGAACCACACTTGCTCCCATTCCTGTAATTGGCGGTCCCTCCGCGAACTGTGCAAACTGTGCAAACTGTGCAAACTGTGCGTGAACTGTGCAAACTGTGCGTGAACTGTGCGTGAACCACATTCCATTTAGTTCATTTAGAATGGAACCACACTTGCTCCCATTCCTGTAATTGGCGGTCCCTCCGCGAACTGTGCAAACTGTGCAAACTGTGCAAACTGTGCGTGAACTGTGCAAACTGTGCGTGAACTGTGCGTGAACCACATTCCATTTAGTTCATTTAGAATGGAACCACACTTGCTCCCATTCCTGTAATTGGCGGTCCCTCCGCGAACTGTGCAAACTGTGCAAACTGTGCGTGAACTGTGCGTGAACTGTGCGTGAACCACATTCCATTTAGTTCATTTAGAATGGAACCACACTTGCTCCCATTCCTGTAATTGGCGGTCCCTCCGCGAACTGTGCAAACTGTGCAAACTGTGCAAACTGTGCAAACTGTGCGAACTGTGCGAACTGTGCAAACTGTGCGTGAACTGTGCGTGAACTGTGCGTGAACCACATTCCATTTAGTTCATTTAGAATGGAACCACACTTGCTCCCATTCCTGTAATTGGCGGTCCCTCCGCGAACTGTGCAAACTGTGCGTGAACTGTGCGTGAACTGTGCGTGAACTGTGCGTGAACTGTGCGTGAACTGTGCGTGAACTGTGCGTGAACCACATTCCATTTAGTTCATTTAGAATGGAACCACACTTGCTCCCATTCCTGTAATTGGCGGTCCCTCCGCGAACTGTGCAAACTGTGCAAATTGTGCAAACTGTGCAAACTGTGCAAACTGTGCAAACTGTGCAAACTGTGCAAACTGTGCAAACTGTGCAAACTGTGCAAACTGTGCAAACTGTACAGGTACTGCATAACCCCCGAGGACAGACACACAAAGGGACAACAAAAGATCCTTTCAGTCCTCGAGCGTAAGTTTTTTTGTTCTGTTCTCGGGCGTATGGTCGTGTGCTTTTCCTATGGGAAATAGTTAAAGTACAGGGACAAAGGAAAACACAAAGGGTTGTCCTCGCAGGTTAGTACGACTGTATGTGCAAACTGTGCACTGTGCAAACTGCAAACTGTGCAAACTGTGCGTGAACTGTGCGTGAACTGTGCGCGAACTGTGCGCGAACTGTGCGTGAACTGTGCGTGAACTGTGCGTGAACTGTGCGCCGTCTAGTGCGCCGTCTAGTGCGCGCCGTCTAGTGCGCCGACTTCAGTTCCTGTACTAGTACTAGACTGTACGTTCGATTCCGGGCCGCGACGGGTTGTGGCACCTGTGCCCTTGAGCAAGGCACTCAACCACACTGGAACCACATTCCATTTAGTTCATTTAGAATGGAACCACACTTGCTCCCATTCATGTAATTGGCGGTCCCTCCGCTGTTGGATGTGGTGAATAAATAAAATAAATAACTCAAATTTCATTGGCTTAAAACAGTCAGCTGATGAGGTACATATGAGGCACATAGCTGGTTGGGCAGGTTACCCCCAATGCAACGTGGGGTGGATTGCAATAAAGAAAGTTAGGATGTCTTAACTCTAAAGACATCTTAACTCTAAAGACATATTAACTCTGACGTCACTAAGACACTATATAGCTTATTTTGTCTTGCAATAAAAATTTGTATCATAACAGCGTGTTAGCTAAAAGGCATCTATTTCCGACAGCGGGAAATCTACTCTGCACAACACGGCTTTGATACTAATTTTGTAGACATTCATAATTCATACTCTTTTCAACCTGGCTACGAAAAATGAGAAAGAAACTGGAAAATTGGAAAATTTCACTATGCGTTTAGTACTTATGCATAGAAAGCTCGATATCCGTGCCATGCAAACGCGTAGCATATACTGAGATGTGTATGACGTCACAACCTGTGAGTCGTATCTGTTGCGCTATCCGCGACGGATGTGCTTGCGAAACCCATCTATTAATATTGATTATCCAATCTCTGTTTGTATACTATTGCAGGCACCATTCACCCAACACTAGTGCACACAACACTGTTGAACGCTATCGCCAACAGCCCCGTAGCATCATTGATTATGAACCAGGCAAATCCTCATTAGCAGAAAGGGACAAATCAGTAAGTAGTTAAGGAAACCCATGAAATTGTTTGGGTGAAATACCTTGACTATACATGGTGTCCACGATACAAAAAAGAAACCCATCTTTAAATGCAAATTATCAGAAATCTATGCAATATTTCAAAAAGAGGTGTGTATGTAGGGAAAGTCCAGACTGTCTTCTGTCCAATGGTACCAGGGTTTAAAGCTTGTATTTTGTTCCCTTTTTTCCTATACTACAGCCCACAGCCCAGTTGTACAACCCACCAGTGGAACCTATAACTGCTGTGTAAGTATTTGTATAATGAAACTGACCCACTCTAGTTGAGCTGCCAAAATGTGCATGAAAATCTTACTACTAACGAGTCAAACTTGTCATGAAACCAAACGTGGGCACACACAACACTTCATTCGTCTCTCTAATCTATTCAATGTAGCAAGGTCTAGCACAGATCGTATGTTCTGCTCTCAAACATAAAGACTGAGTTTGTACGGTCTGTTCTTGACACGGATTAACTCATTCTCGCCTAAACAACGGGAACACGCCATGCACCTATCAATCGAGAACATGTTACTTGTGTCAAGAACAGTGCACCTAAACTCAACCAAAGAGCATAACTGCTCCTAAACCATGCTTTCATTCCACGAGACTTGATGAAACAATTTCTAAAAATCTCTGTTTTCCTCTAAATTGAGAGTACTGGTTATACATCTAAGCTTTGGTTATGCTCATATGTAGCTTGCTCTGTAAAGATGAGTCGGATGTCGCTGTGTTGTAACGGTTATGCTAATATGTAGCTTGCTCTGTAAAGATGAGTCGGATGTCGCTGTGTTGTAACGGTTATGCTAATATGTAGCTTGCTCTGTAAAGATGAGTCGGATGTCGCTGTGTTGTAACGGTTATGCTAATATGTAGCTTGCTCTGTAAAGATGAGTCGGATGTCGCTGTGTTGTAACGGTTATGCTCATATGTAGCTTGCTCTGTAAAGATGAGTCGGATGTCGCTGTGTTGTAACGGTTATGCTAATATGTAGCTTGCTCTGTAAAGATGAGTCGGATGTCGCTGTGTTGTAACGGTTATGCTAATATGTAGCTTGCTCTGTAAAGATGAGTCGGATGTCGCTGTGTTGTAACGGTTATGCTAATATGTAGCTTGCTCTGTAAAGATGAGTCGGATGTCGCTGTGTTGTAACGGTTATGCTCATATGTAGCTTGCTCTGTAAAGATGAGTCGGATGTCGCTGTGTTGTAACGGTTATGCTAATATGTAGCTTGCTCTGTAAAGATGAGTCGGATGTCGCTGTGTTGTAACGGTTATGCTCATATGTAGCTTGCTCTGTAAAGATGAGTCGGATGTCGCTGTGTTGTAACGGTTATGCTAATATGTAGCTTGCTCTGTAAAGATGAGTCGGATGTCGCTGTGTTGTAACGGTTATGCTCATATGTAGCTTGCTCTGTAAAGATGAGTCGGATGTCGCTGTGTTGTAACGGTTATGCTAATATGTAGCTTGCTCTGTAAAGATGAGTCGGATGTCGCTGTGTTGTAACGGTTATGCTCATATGTAGCTTGCTCTGTAAAGATGAGTCGGATGTCGCTGTGTTGTAACGGTTATGCTAATATGTAGCTTGCTCTGTAAAGATGAGTCGGATGTCGCTGTGTTGTAACGGTTATGCTAATATGTAGCTTGCTCTGTAAAGATGAGTCGGATGTCGCTGTGTTGTAACGGCTATGCTAATATGTAGCTTGCTCTGTAAAGATGAGTCGGATGTCGCTGTGTTGTAACGGTTATGCTAATATGTAGCTTGCTCTGTAAAGATGAGTCGGATGTCGCTGTGTTGTAACGGTTATGCTCATATGTAGCTTGCTCTGTAAAGATGAGTCGGATGTCGCTGTGTTGTAACGGTTATGCTAATATGTAGCTTGCTCTGTAAAGATGAGTCGGATGTCGCTGTGTTGTAACGGTTATGCTCATATGTAGCTTGCTCTGTAAAGATGAGTCGGATGTCGCTGTGTTGTAACGGTTATGCTAATATGTAGCTTGCTCTGTAAAGATGAGTCGGATGTCGCTGTGTTGTAACGGTTATGCTAATATGTAGCTTGCTCTGTAAAGATGAGTCGGATGTCGCTGTGTTGTAACGGTTATGCTCATATGTAGCTTGCTCTGTAAAGATGAGTCGGATGTCGCTGTGTTGTAACGGTTATGCTAATATGTAGCTTGCTCTGTAAAGATGAGTCGGATGTCGCTGTGTTGTAACGGTTATGCTCATATGTAGCTTGCTCTGTAAAGATGAGTCGGATGTCGCTGTGTTGTAACGGTTATGCTCATATGTAGCTTGCTCTGTAAAGTTGAGTCGGATGTCGCTGTGTTGTAACGGTTATGCTCATATGTAGCTTGCTCTGTAAAGATGAGTCGGATGTCGCTGTGTTGTAACGGTTATGCTCATATGTAGCTTGCTCTGTAAAGATGAGTCGGATGTCGCTGTGTTGTAACCATAACAACAAATAGCTTCATCACTCACAGCTAAAATCATCATTGGTCAAATTAGTGGAATGTCGGCAACATATTTCTAGTTTTGTTTATAAAAACCTACTCCAGCCTGAGTGACATCAGGCTTATTTTGGCTGAGCGGATCACATATTCATAAATATTCTATTTGGCTTTGAATTTTTGAAAACTAGAGTTGTCTTTGATTTTGCTCTGCAGTCAAAACACAAAGAGAAGCACGACTCTGCCCAGGGATTTTGTTCAGATCAGACAAGTACCCACTGAATCACCATCGAATCGACTGGGCCCGCCAGGACAAGGTAGGTGATAAAACTTCTGCTAACATTATTCCTCGGCCAAAAAAAAACCCTTCCATATATTCAGCTAATATTACGGGTACCAGTATTCAGTGCGTTATGTTTTATCATTGAATGTTTTTCAAAGCACTAGGTACAGGCAAAGATTGTTCTACAGATGGTTTTCCTTGCAGCTATTTCCTAGCATTTTAACTACTTTGTTCAGACAAAATATGTTGGAGTTGTGTACAATTCAAGTACATGGAAAAGTGTTTTGTGAACATTAACTCTCCCGCTAAGGCACACCACTCGGATCACAGTGACTTGAGAAACCTCTACTCAATGAATCTGAAATTTCTTCGTATGAGTTTTTCTTTTGATTTATAATGGTTTTATTCCCAGAATCGCTCAAAAACAGATCATCTATAGGTCCTTTAAACTGGGTCTGAAAATGTTTACATCTTAAGAAAAGTACTCGGTACTGTCAGATTTATTTTTTTATTTTCTTCATATTTTGATTTATCTATGGGGCATACATGTAATGCCTATGATGAGGCGGGGAACAATGTTAATTTAAGACTAAATAGTGTTACATGCAGTGCAAAAATTGCTTTGTGCTTGAAACTTACTCCAAATCTGACAGGGAAATGTTGCCTAAACTAGCAGATGTGCAACTTGTGCCAAATCATCCGGTTTCCTCAAGTACTCATGTGACACGGTTTGATTGCTAAAGCAATGCACAGGCTACAATTACCAATGTGCACGTGTTTAGAGTTTGCTTGTTCTTTGTAGCGCTACCTTATTTTCTCCGCAGGTACAGCGTTGATTTATCTGTAATAATTGTCTTTTTAGAAGGACTCCAGTCTCCAAAGTGTTGACTTTAAACATATTTCAAAGCCACATACATGTAAACACACATACATGTAAACACACATACATGTAAACACATGTGATGAGATTTTGAACATTTGTTTGCAGTCATCCAATCATTGACACAAGAAAAGTGTTAGTTTGTTGGGTGTTAGTTTGTTGGGATGTCTATTGACGAGGTCATAGTAGAAGCTTGTGACTCCAACCCGTCATGTGACCAAACATGGTCACATGACGGGTCATGTACCTGTGAGAGCCTCAGCAGCCGCTGTTGAAAATTTGTCAATTGTTTTATTTTCACATGTAAAATAGCCTTCTGGTAGTATACTTCACGGTTAAAACGTTTTAATTAACACAAAGCAGCAGCTGATTAACATTAAAGATGGACTGTCCGTGTTTGGGTGAAACGAATTTAGAAAGCTTACGTGTCTCTGTAACAAAAAATATAAAAAACTTAAATTTCCAACTTCGGGAATTGGAGATACAAGCCTTTATCTTAAAACGGGCTTCACATGTTGTACATGTGCACTTACATGTACGTTCACATGTACACAGTATGTCATTGTTTTCAAATTTTCTGAATGATAGTTTGCAAGAGACTCATTAATGCTTATCTTCTTTGTCTTTGTTCTTTTACAACAGGCACGAACTCGAGCATTTTCTCTACTAACTCTAACTCGTGTAACCTATCCACATCCTTAGTTAACCACAATACTCACTTGTGTCGTGAAGATAGTTTGCCTGACCCAAGCCTGTTTCCCTCCAGAAATGTTCATGACATTTATTTTCAACCTATGCCGGATGTTGTTTTGAATAAGGATATTAAAACCATCGCATTAACTAACATTGCAAATGAAGCAGGTCACTTCAAAATATTGCACAATCAAGAAATTAAGCACACCACATCAACACACAGTCTTTTCAGTTACATAATGAAATGCAGAACATTTTCGATCGAGCCACCATCTGGTGTATTCAGGAAACCTCGTCTGGACTTAGGAGGAGCCCCAACCCCTATCCGACCAATTGGTGGTGCCCAATCCACGTCGGCTTCTAATGGTGATGAACCAGGTCTGCTCGATCATTCCATTGCGGAGCAGGTAGACAATGCCAGTGAGGGAAGTGACGTACCGTCTCCTCAATACGGACCAAGGGGAACAGCAGATGGGTGTCCTGGCGGTGATCAGGCTGGAATAGTGTGTCGCGTAAATACAAACGACGGTATCATGTGCCAAGATTGCGACACTGGAGAGACCTACAAACCACGCTATCTCCCGAGGCCTACGTCTTTATTTGAGCCTTATTCTCTTGAACGGGAACAAGAACGTAGCTCGGCACAGCCTAATGGATTCCCAGGAAATAGTGGAGTGTCTCATAGCCTTTCACTTCAGCCAAGTGGTTCAGATTTTTCTAATGATAGATCGCTTGTTTCATCAAAGAGAGGTGCACAAAGTGTCTTAAGTGATGTTTCAGGGGATGATGGTGATAATAATGGTGATCAGGGGACACAACAACCAGGGTCTCTAAGCCCGGACCAGCTGACCGCAGAGGGAGAACAAAAACAAAAGAAATCTAAACTTGGAGCTAAACACCAGAAGCTAAAACACATAAAAAAACATCGGTCGGACAAACATTCCCCAAAAGATGAAGATTTAGAACAGCTCCCATACAGCGAGCGACCAAATGCCAAAAATTTTGCCCCCATTGGAAAGCGGCGAGCCATTTCAACCGAGAATCTCTCTTTGGCTGTTAGGTCACCAGCTTTCAACCAGGAATCCTACCAAAAATACGCAACAGGACTCAAGAATGCAAGTCAGAAGTCTGAAACGTACGAAGACTTGGTTAGGTTTTATTCAGAGATAAACCGCCACCTTGAGGTTGATGATAAGGAAAGAGCTGAAACGATGAAGGAGAAATACATGCCCAAACCCAAGCAGCTGGAAGCATTTTACCGAACATTACAGTACTTTTCAGAACTGGAAATGGCTGCCAAATACGGGGAGTCCATTCCAGACAATGGAAAGACTGATCTCTTCAAGTGGGACATGCACAGCGATTCAGGAATCAAGAAGAAAGAAAAAGACATCTTTGAACTCTACGACTTCTTTGAAAAGATTGAGCGTGGTGTCATTGGAACGCCAACCGCAGAGCAAAGATTGGAGCAGATACGCATGCAGACATACCTCCAGAAGGCAAAAGAGTTGGAAGCCAGACAATTGCGTGTTGGGCAGTTGTATGAGTGGTATGAAAACATTGAATCAAGAGGCAGCACTACCCCTTCTTTGGCACACAGTCAAGTGGCATCTTTGATGGAGTTTGAAAATGGAGATGTTGAATCTGAAGAAGGTGTAGGTGAATACAGCAGAGCTTACAAGGGCACTGAGAAACAGGTTCATGGGGTTAATCTTAGCTTGGAAGAGCTGGAGTCACTTATTCCAAGAGTACCTATGGTTGACCCTCCTCCTTCAGAAAACCTTCCCAGAAAACACAATCCTCTGGGAAGAATGAACTTTTTGCCGCAGTCGTATCCCACGAAAATCATCCGTGCATGGTCACCTGTTACAATGTCATTCTTGGAACATAAACAGAGAGGAGATTCAGATGAGAGAATAGACGGCAGTAGCAAAGAAGCAGTGACGGACGATCATCATGATGTTGATCAGGCCTCCTCAAAAACATCCAATGTGGATGGGCAGCTTCCAGGAAGAAAAACACCTCCATTTATGATGACTGGCAGACCCTCACCGGTCGGCCGAAGGAAGAGCTTTGATAAAGCTGTATTGGGTGGGTTTGATCAGATGGAACCACTGAATAAACAAAAGCCACCATCTGACGGGAAAAGGAATGTAGCACACAATTTGTGTGGTTTAAGCTTCGGACCCGAAGATGATATAAGTCATCGAGTCACTCCTCCAACATCTCCAAGACAAGAGGTTGTAAGGCCAAGCAGCCCTGAGGCAGGTGCTCCTCCAAAACTCCCAGAACGTTCAATGTCTGCTGGAGTCATTGGAATTGGAGGTGTTATTGGCACAATGTACAACCCAGGTCTAGGGAGATTACAGCGCTGGAACAGAGCGGACCTGTCTCAGATCGAAGACGAGGACTCTGTGCTTGATGAGGAGGTCCCCTCCCCAGCCGAAGTAAGAAGTAGAGCGCCTCCTATTGGAAGGCTTGGCAAAATGCAGTCTGATTCGTCGCTGCCCACGGTGGCAAGAGGTTCCGGAAGGTCACTTGCAAACAAGGGCTCAAGGAAGTTCATCCAAAGTCAGAATGAGCTCTCTATGGAAAGTAATTGGCGTGACTTCAATACAATCCCTAAACCATTCAAAGCTTTTGACAAGATGGAAGAGCCAATCAGTGAAACGGAACAGGAATCAATCCTTGCATCACTCATGCAAGAGCAGCTTGAAAGTCCGGTACAGGATATTGGAATGACGGATCGCCATGCACCTAGGGGGCATCTCACTGGAATTCAGCAACCGAATGACACCAACCACATCAGTTGTCAACCTGATGCAGTATCTTTTAACAGTGCAGTTGAAGGTAAAACCACAATCGACCCTTACTCAGAGCTTGACCATAAGTCCAAGATTCAGTTGTTTGAGGAGAGAATTATCGAGCAGTGTAATTCACACCACCAGCCACTACACTCTAAGAAGAGCTTGCGTATAGATGAACAGGCCAGGACAAGTAAGTCAGTTGAGACTGCGCCATCTGTTCATATCAGGAAATCAAGTGGTGATCAAGATTCAAAAACGGCAAATGAAGGACATGGCGGCCTCATAATCGGTATTTTCAGTAAACCACAACCAATGAATGAAGAAGAGTTTCAAATATGGCCTCCAACTCCATCCCCACAGGCGGAATCGACTACTCCTCCTGGGGCATCCTACCTGACACAATCCTTGCCTCGCAATTTTAACTTCTCCGAAGGCACAGAAAAGCACCTTACACCCACAGGCCCTCTGAATCACTTCAGGAATACATCAGCCAGTGTGGATTGCGCTGGTGTTGATTGGAGTAAAGGACCGACTACCAGAAAGCCCCTAACCGCTGATAAACAAGAAAAGGTAATCACAAGATATGCATTCTCGACTGATGACATTTACGAGGAGCAAACCCCTGTATCATCAAGGAATGTCAGTCCCTTGCCTCCAAGCTTTGGAAGCAGCCGCCCTCCCAGTGATTGTAAAAGACCAGTTCCAACAAGTCTCTTAAGTGTCGATAAGCAAGAAAATGTCATCAAGAGGTATGCATTCTCCACCGATGAAGTGTATGAAGAGCAAACACCTGTATCGTCAAGGAATGTCAGTCCCTTGCCTCCAAGTCTTGGTAGCAGTGGCCCTCCCAGTGACTGGAAAACAACTGCTGACTATAAAAAGTCCGGTACAGGTCACATCTTCCACACATCCCCTACTGTTGCTGTCCCCTTGCAGAGCTCTCGGGGAAATCCTTTTCAGGGTACTGATTCTACATCTACTGGTCCAGTATTCCAAAATGAAGATGACCAGAAACCACAACATAACAGCAACCCACAAACAAAGCAGAATGCCAGCAGTGGTTCTAATCTCCAACCTGACCAGAACACCTCCAACATTGTCGGACTATCCATTGATCTAAAAGACTTAACCGACAACAGTCGACCTGATTCGTCCCAAGACACCTACACCCCATCCTGTTCCTATACATCAAGCCCAACACCAAGCCAGGATTATCTGGAAGATATGTCCTCTGACCAGAGTCCTCACATTACTCGACAGCACGCCCCTCCAAGTCACTGGCACGAACCGGAGCCAGAAGATGTCTTCTTCTGGGACACGTACATTCCTAACAAGTACCAAGGTGAAACACAAGCAGACTATGACAGAGAACTCCCAAATAAAGACTCCACAGATCTTACTCCTACAAATGAATGGTCTGAGTCTCACAGTACCTTACAAGCCCTTTCTCCAGAACCTTACAAATATGAAGCACCTTCTAAAGATCCAAACCGTACAAGGTCACATGATTCAGACTTTAATCGAACATCAGCCAAAAATGTAAGGAAAAGCACAGACTCCCCAAAAACATTCCCAACAAAAGTCTTGGCACAATCTCGATCAACAAATCTCCCTGGTTCCCCTGCCAAGTACCCAAGGGGGCACCCTAGAGATAAGCCATACAACCCAATGGCTGTTAGCCCCAGGCTTTCTAGTTTCCCTAAAGGGGATGTATTGATCCCCAAAAAGTCATCAACGTTGCCGCAGCAGAGGAAAAGCCCAAGAATGAAAGGTTACTGAAATTTTTTTGAAGATTCAGTCACATTTTCTGTTGCATTGGTCTATCACTTCCTTTATTATGGTGCTAATAATAGACTACTAAAGTGTGACGTCAGTTGCCATGGTAATTGGGTCTAAACATTCGCTGGTAATCTGAAACGTCTATTGCTAAAGCGCAGGGAAACAGTTCACTGGTTTTAGTGTAGATCCAAAAACCATGGCAACACACAAAGGGTGACGTTTTCACTTTATTGCTCTGTAGCAAGTGGTGTAATGTTAGCCTGTCTTTCTGTTGCAGCTATACTACATGTATTCAAGTCCTGTTTCTGTGGGTATTACGTTGGGAAAACTGTCATAGTTAGCAGTGTTGTAGTCAAGACATTTCCAAGACTTGCAAATAAATTAAAATAAAGTCGTAATCAAAATAATAAAGTTAATAAAAAAAAAATGTTTTTAAAGTTTTAACAAGGATTAGAATAGGCACATGAATAATACAAAAACATTATTTTGTTTACAACTTTTACAACCAATTTTGTTGGGGAAAGCTCATGAAAGGTATCGATGAGACCTTTCCCAGATCTGTTACAAGAAAGTAATAATTTATGCGTTAATACAAAGGGATCTGTGTGGATATTAGACAATATTGTATTTCATTGTCATGCAAAAAAGGTGATTTTTTTAAAAGGTCTTGGAAAAGTCTAGACTTCATTTGTGGTAGAACTTCAGTCATGCTTTAATTTTTGGTTGCATGTGGCATCAGTTGCATGAAAGATTTGTATTTTATTTTATGCATCAAGTATAAAGCATGCATTTTCTTTTCTGCTTTTCATCAGTTAATTCTGAACCTTTTTCAAAAATAAATACATGTACAGTTCAAAAAAATATCAATAGATTGTACGTTTTCACAACTATATTTCAAATTTTGGCAACGTTAAATGTTGAGCAACAGTCGATAGAGGGCGCTCTTACTCCTAAAAATTTGTGCTCACTGGTGGTACATGTACAACTGTGTAGCACAGTGTACATGTATGTATATGTACCGTAGCGCTTGCTAATTGCACGGATAAACGGTAACAAAATGACAGAACAGGATGGGAAGGACCACATCGGCACAGACATGCATTCTGAAGTACATGTATAGTCACAACTCACAGCCGATACTGTCAGTCTTTGGTGCATATTGGCGATAATGGTTTCCCCCTATTCCCTTGGAGGGACTGGGACAATCCGGGAGTCGAAATTTCATCCCGGAGAGCTCAGAGAATGCCGGTCAGTAACAGACTGAGGGAGGGCCTCTAGGGCGTTGTTATATGCGCCATGAGCATCTTCTGCGCCATGAGCATCTTTTTTGATGGATACCGGTGCATTATAAATTTTCATTATTATTATTATTATTGTAAGGCCGCACTTGCTACAGTCCGGCGACAATAGACTGCCGAAGTGAATACGTCATCTTTTGTTGGTTGCCTAGGCAATTGGCTCTAAACTAAAAATCACTGAACCGTGTTCCTGTGCTTTTGCAATGGTACTTTTACGACGGCCATGTTAGTTTAGAGCCAATTGCCATGGCAACCACGTCACACTTCGGCTGTCTATCGGGAAAGACCGCCGTCTTGGTCCTTGTAGGCACTGAGTGAAGCCATCTTCCTCCGTACGTTCCTCCTTCGGTCCTGCACTTTCCCAGCACATGTTCTAATTTAGATATTTCATTGAAAGATTGCTTTTATGTGCTGAACGTTAGTATTTTTTTTAACAACCTGCAGCTGAACAACTAAATTAATCTGCACATGTACTGGACTCCAGCATTGCTTCTTTGTAAACAAAAAACAAAAAAAGTGTCTGTATTGTTGGCAGGCTTCTGTCGTTTATGTTGCTGTTTCAGGTAAATAGTGTCGGATGCACTGACATATGTCCTTTCATATGCACACTTTGTATCCATTTGACCAGACTAAATTGTTGTTGCAATCTGGCAGGCTTTAAGTATATAATCAATAATGTGTTCACTGTAGGAGAGAATGGCATCAAGTATTGGTTAATATGCAGTGGCGTGCACCACATAGAAACAACAGCATAGTATGTAGAAACTTTTCAAATACTGTTAATAAATGTACAAATCAAAGTAAGGTGTCCCAAGATATTAATTACAAAAAAGACACAAAGTGCAGGGTTTATCAAATATTTGGCTCGTCATTTTTATTTGCATGTTTTCTTTTCAGCGGCATCAAGGGTACACTGTTCTTTTTGCAGGGGATTGTCAATACTTTATTTTTGTTTGCATGCAGATTGTTTCCTATGCTCTGGTTATTAGTAGGGTCATTTTCTAGAAATCACAGATTACCTTTTTGTCTGCATTTTTTTCTTGGTTTTGATGTCTTGAGGAGTCATTTTTGAGAAAAATTAATATTAGGAGGGGAATACATGTAATGGCACTTAAATGTTAATCAAAAAGGTTCTGCATATCAAATCCACAGGCATGTAAAATTTACTCTTTTCAGCTGATTTTCTCTTCTTTTTTTCCCGTCTCTTTGTGTACAAAAGTAGTACTGGAGGTTTTCTCTTTTCCTCTTTTTTATGTGGCTGCTGGCTGGATTCCTATTTTCCTCTTATTTCACTGGCTACTGCCCACATTCCTGAATTCAAGGGGAAAAAAGGGAAAACTTAGTCTTGGATTTCGAGAAAATGACCCTAGAATGGTTATGTGGTACTTGGTGATTGTTGATTGGTATATACTTTATAGTTCCCAATGAATGAGATAAAAAGAGGTTTTGCATGCAAGGATACTCATGATGAATACGAATATGACAGACGGTTCGTTTTGATTCAAATTTTGATTCACTGAATTGGGTTTTGCACTGCGTGACTATACACCAATTCAAGTGCTTGGGATCCTGACATTAGCTAGGGGCTTCTATCTAGCCTTGTCCAAGGCGGCAGATCTCTGCGGTTTTTGGCGACACGAGAGAATATCGGGCCTTGCGCACGCAAACCATACACGGCACCAAAACGAGCCACCATGCGGTCACGGCTTCCATACAAACCGTACCCGTGCAGCCGCGCCGCACACAATGAACTGGCGTATTTGAACTGGCGTATTTATGAGAGTATTTATGCATGCAACAAAAAGCCCATGTGATGATGAAGTATCTGTGACAGTGCAAAACCTCTCTTATTTGCATGATATTGTATTACAACTTCTGATTCACAAACCATGTGTGAACATGTACAAACATGTAGAGGCATTATGAGACATGGGTTTTGGCTGCAGAGATTTTCTTTATGCATTCCTAGATTTATCCAATTGCAATGCCGGCAGTTCATTGCATAATTTGTGGGGTGATTCTGAGAATTGACACATTCCTCTATACAAAAAGTTTTCACAGTGGCTATAAAACCAATTTAAAATATATAAAACTGTAATATGGGCAATTTTTTGTGAGCATTAAAAGAAAGTCCTGCAGATCTTTTAAAAATGGAATTCATTAAAGGAGATGTGTATCAAGAAATAAAAGACACTGTGCTGAAGAAGTTCAACACGTACATTATTGTTATACAAAGAAAAAGAAATATGACCCACCGAAAAGTGACAAACTTTTAAAAACTGGCTTGTGGGCGCTGCCGTTTTGTCCAAAAACTGTGCAAAGAACGACGTTTTTGTGTAACAGCGTTTTCTTTACCCAGTTCTCAGGCAACGTGGCAGCGCCCGTAGTATAAAGCATTGCTGCAGTTGCCGCTCTTTGTGAAGTTCGTGTATGCTTTTCAGTAGGTCAATTCTTGTTCTTTGTATAATAATAATAATGAATATACATGTACATGCACTTGTTTAATACGATGTCCTTTAACACAGGAGAAACTGTTGCCCACAGTTAAAATGCACTCCAAGTTTTTGGCATATCTCAAAAAAAAGTTGGGTTAAGCCCTAGGCAAGTTTCAACAAACGATCATGGACTTAACACAATAATTACAATTTTCCAAAGAACCGGTGTTAGGCTATATTGTGAGTAGACAGTTTGCACAGTAACCTATTTGCTCAAAAACTGGAATAGTTCATACATATGTCACTGCAAATCACATTTTACACCTGCAGTACAGTATAAGTGGGTTAGGGCCAGAACTTTTAAAAGAAAAGTAGAAGCCCCCCGCCACCCCCCCCCCCCCCCCCCCCCTCCCCCCCCCCAAAAAAAAAAACAAGAATAATGGAAAATCACAACAAACAAAATGTAATGAGCAAAAGTAGTGGGATATGTTTAAGTGTTTCGTGATGAAAACATGTTTTCTCATTTTTATTGTCTCCACCCTTTTCAACCTTAATAAACCCAGCAGTACACTGAGTGAATGACAGTAGTTCCCATTTATAAACCCAGCAGTACACTGAGTGAATGACAGTAGTTCCCCTTCCCCCTTTGGTGTTCATTGGTTTACATTTTTACATATTCCATTTGTTCTCCATTTTTCTCCATTTTTTTATTTCAAATTCATCAAATTTCATTTTTGGAAGAAGAAAACGAAATCAGAAAAGTACATTTTTTTCTCTACAATGGGCGATTTCCTGTGCTGCGCAATGAACATAAATTCCCTGAACCAAATGAAGTCTTAAGTTAATTTGAAGAAAACCCCTTTGATGTGACTGAAAAGATTTGATTTTTGGTCACCTTCACTATTTGGTTCACTGTCTTTTTATTTATAAGTTACATTGTCGGAATCCAAGCCTTTGTGCATGGCAGGTCTGTGCCTCTACACAATGTTGCATGGTTTGTGAATCAAAACAATTTGATGCTACACAGTATGATATCCTAAGTGGGAATCGGAGCTTATTTTAGGAATTTTCAAAAGTGAACAAACATAAATGTAAAACATGAGATAAACACCTGAAAAATAGAAAACTGTGATTAAGGTTCGCACATAATTACAATATAATTTGCATGTAATTCAGCTTTCCAATGCTCTAATTTTATAGATTAGATCGGCCGCAAAATAATGTGGTGTTGGTTTTCAATGGTAAACAATTTAATACGATTTTTGTGACGCCCTAAACTCTGATTCCCACTTTAAATTCAGAGAATATTTAATGACTACAGATTGTTTGTATTAACATGCTTGCAATTTTTGACATGATTACAAGAGAATAACCTAGATGTACACACATCCTGCATGTAACCAATCATAATCCACGTCTCATACTCATCTCCCCAATTCTGCATATAACAGAGGAGCCCATTCGTTCATCTAGCAGGCCACTGTCATCTACTTTGCCTAGGGCAAAGACCAAGTCACAGTCACGACCCCTGGATAGTGATGGCCTTTCTGCAGCCGAACGGCTGGGAATCAAAAGCCCTCCTCCTCAAAGGACGCCCTCAATTACAGGTGCATATTATTTGTCAAATTTCTGCACACATTTTTTTCTTGCCACTGCACTTTTTTTAAATTGCAAAACTCTAACTGCTCTGGGCCCAATTTTATAATACATTTTAGCACCCGATTTCTGATTAAGCAGCGCTCTCTCCATTTAAAAAAACTCATTCACTGCTTTTAATTTTTTTAATTTTTAATTCTTTATAGTGTTGAAATAAGAAAAAGATAAAACTGTCAATATAAAAGATGTGCTCATCCATGCTGAAGCACCTAGCAAACCAAACCACATGCTAACCTACCAATATTTTGCTAATGCGACGCCATCTATTTTCGTCGCCACATTCAGTAAAATTCAAGACGTATTCCAATTTTCAACTGTTGTTGAAATATCCCAGTCAGTGACAGGCAAGGGTCTTCTGTGGTAGTGATAATCATCCCAAAATGACATAAGCAAAGCAGACAATGAACACATTCGAACAAAACAGACGACAGCGTTGCGCGCGCACTCTCTCCGCGCTTAAAACAACAAGCTTTATGAAGAGAGCTTTATGAAAAGCATCCTGTTTTTGCTTCGCTTTTCATTTCTTCCTTTTTTTAAACCTTCCTGAAAATTTTCACCCAGCTTTTTTCAACGTGACCTCCCTCTTTTCATCCTTAACTGCATTCACTTTTTGTCCACCGCACACCCCACTTTTCCATGAGTTGTTTGGCTAATTATCAGAGAAAGCAGTGCTTTCCGTGAATCACAGTGTTACAATTTGTAGATTTAGCCAGTATATAGTACATAGTTTAGCCAGTCGATTTACGCAAACGCATGCTAACAGCTTCTAACAGTTAAATTTAATGGAAGAAAAAAGTGCAACCATTGAGACAAAATGAAATGATATTGGTAATTTATTGGCATAATTTATTGCAAAACACTGCAATTTCTAGTCATTGAAAAACTTAGTCATTTTGTTTTATTACAAAGCCTATTTTCCAGTTTCTATTTTGTCAATTTACATTTTGCAGTAGTTCAAATCTGACAGACAAAACTATTTCATTTATACTTCACATGAATGCATTTGATGACCTTTCTGCAACCCAATTAAGGAGAGTTAGGAAATGGCTATAAATCCCAGGAATATCGCATTGCATATCTAACTCAGTTGGACCTTTAATAAAGTGCAAACTTTATAAGGTGCAAAGGAGTGAAAGGCATTTTGAATATGTCGGAATAATATACAAATATTGACTGCAATGAGGGGCATGGTTAAGATTATAGGCCCAAGGAGATCTCGAAGCCATGACTATGCCCCGAGGAGGAAGCCGAGGGGCATAGTTAACGCGCTGTACTAGGCAAAATTCGAGACACTATTCCAAAAGATACACAACTTTTAGCTGTTGTTGAAATAGCCCAGTTAGCGACAGGCAGTGATAATCATCAAAAAATGGAAACATTATCGATGATGGTACTTGAAAATGTTAATGTTGACCAATAAAAGTAGACGATGAACGTGTTCAAACAAAACAGATGACAGCGTTGCGCGCACTCTCTACGCGCGCTTAAAACAACAAGCTTTATGAAATAAGCCCTTGAGCAAATTTCGCGCTATGCTTAATCCAAAATGTTTGATTAAGCGTAACATCTTTTATTATATTGGCCCCAGATTGCGGTCAACGACTCCAATAACCCATCACAGCAATGGAATTCCATAATCTCTATTTCTGACATTCTCAACAAGCTATATAGTCCAAGGTAGTGTCGGTCTAAAACTAGTCACAATTCCCTCCCCACTGAGACAGTCAATCTAGGAGCCTCGACATCAATAGACCACCAACTCTCTCAATTACCTAGAAGCACACGCACTGCTCAGTCCCTGCATTCTTTGTGATAAGACTCGGAATCCATGCACCGATTTTTCTTCAGTAGAAGATACAGAATCTGAAATATCACTGTGAACTTATAACTTGGAGTGACATGTTAACAGTAGCTGGATTAGATCTTTCAAAGCAGTAGTTTGACACCTTGTTGTTTGTCGCGACGTATCCATGTGACTTAATACAGACACATAATTCAGTGTTTTGATTTGGCAACCGAGTTCACAAGTGCACAGCTAATGAAGTGACATGTTAAACACATCATCTGAGCTACAAGTCTGTATAGTGGTGCTGTGTGCCATTGACATTTTAGTTTTTGTTCTAGTGATGACGTTGATTTCCAGGGATGTAAACTTAGAAGAAATCGGCTCTGCAAAGGTGATAAAGCGTTGTGGCTGTTTTTTGTATGCTACATGTAGCTAGGCACGAGTTATCATTGAAGTTGAATCACACAACAAAGGGCAGAAAGTAACATTCGGAACTCGCTTGTACGTAGGCTATATATGGGCCTATATTATCACAAAGACTGGACTACATGCACATGATGTGGAGCTCTACCTTGAAATGCATCTGCTTTTGAGATTTACTGCTTCAGTAAGCAAGCCGCTGGTTCCATACAGGAGAACATACCAAACACTGTGGCTCATCTGAACTTGATGACTTCAGACCTAGCGATTGACCTCCTACAGCGTACCACTAGACAAGACTACTCCTATGCTCAGCCGTGAATCAATTGGGAACCCATCATTTGCTATCTATGTGATGTGTAAAGTTGGATGTCTGGTTACTGACAATTCTGTGGAAGAAATACAGAGATAGTTTGATCTGTTGAAAAAGGTGATATTTATTCAACTTAATTTTATTTGATGTCGGCGGCTTATATGAAAAGTCGGATGCATTTAAGTCAAATCTTGAGTCTGGGTCAACAAATTCCACAGAAATAATTTTTTAACGCATAACTATTAACCAGTTGACGCCGGGATTATGTTTGGCAAAAAAAATACATCTTTTTTTTAAAAGGCAAATGTGATTGGCCAGAAGTTAAGACCAGGTCAAGTGCCACAAATACTGACTCTTGAGAGTCATTTCTACATTCATTGTATGAATCTTCTCACCAAAAGATCATACACTCCGAGGCGGCTGCCACGGAGCGAGATTTGCTACACTAGCTGACAGGCCGTCCACAGCCGTCAAGTTAAAAATAAGGTGTGTACAAATGAATGGTGGACAGTGGACGTGTTCACATGTCAAACATGTCAAGATGTTTTAACTTGTCGACCGCCCCTGTGACTATACATTCTAGATGTGTTTACATGTACTCAAGTGGTTAATTAGCGTTATACCTTTTCAAGCTTAAAAGTGTTTTTATTTTCACTCGGGGAGTGTCTTAGACATTGAACATTTGAGCCTATTTTTATGCATTTAGGATTTAGTAATTATCAAAGTAATGAGTGACACCTAGTGCCTATTAAGTCACTGAAATTTACCAATGAATTAACTTGGGATCGGTTGTCAAACATTGTTTAATATTAAATTGGAATTGGCCATGCAGTTCATGTACATGGACTGAGCTACAACAAAATCAAGATACTCATCTGTTGCACTTTCTGAAGCAATGCTGAATAATTATTCATTATGCAATCTTGACTGTTTATTGGTTGAAAATAAATTTTTGAAGTAAGGTTGAATATTTCTTGTCATTTCTGAAGCACTGTGAATTTGCTGAATACTTATTTCTGAAGTTGAATATTCATTTCTGAACTAATGTTGAATATTCATCAATAACTTATGTCTGGCATCCACAACAAGATTCCTTCAGAGTTCGGGGATATCATTTTACACATTAAAGGTTTGTTGCAGCTGCACCAACCTTTCTTGGGCACTCGATGTTTCTGGACTAATTCCTTGACCAGGCTTGCAGCTTCAGTGAGATACATATAGTTTGCTTGTGGCGACCTGATAAAACAGTGTCATCAGTGAGCATCTGTTGGTTGGTTCAATGCCTGTCAACCGAAATAGTCGACTGGACGTAAACTTGTACGGAAAATAAAGCTATCAAGATGATCTTCATGCGTGATTCTCCATTCAGAAGCAAACCCAAGCGTGGGCTCTTCTGCAACAACCCCAGTTTTGAGATGGCTCAGTATTCCCCCAAATACAGCAGCTCCGACGACCTTCGACCTCCGAGGTCACCAAGAGGTCGTACAGACCGTCGTTACTGCACGGATCCCGACGCCCGAGCCCTGGAGGCTCTGCTCAGGAGCTTAAACATCGGGAGAGATACTCTAAAGTCAGACTTGACAGAACCCGTTACGCATGTAGCTTTTTCATCACCACCTGCAAAACCGCAGCGATCTTCATGGGCTGATGGATGCGCAGTAAACTCAGGGAAATTATTGCACAGTAGCGACAATTATAAGGCAGAATCGCACAAACTGCCATCGTATGTTCATACCTGCACCCAACCCACAACGGATACTCACAAATTAGCGAAACATACTAATAGTCTTCCGGATCACCGAGCTAAGAATGATGTGTCATTCACTCATGAGACTGCAGAGAAAGTTAACCATGGACAACCAGTTAACCATGGACAACCAGTTAACCAATATGTGGCTGTACCCCACTACGTGCAACAAACAAGGCACACGCTAGGACTCCCAAATGACCAGTTGCAAAACCCTCATAGTGCAGCTGGTCCCCCTAAACTGCAGCATGAATCGTCGGTACTATCTCCTCACAGGGAACACGTAGTGCTGCCCCAAACACACCATGGGACAATACCTGAGATACGTCATTTGCCTCGCACCCAGACGCACCAACCCCAAAGACAGCAGGCCATCTTAAACAATGTATCTGACAACCTATTACCACTGACACAGCCAGTGGCATCGCATTGTACTGTGCATACTGTGCAGAGTCATCAGGAAACTATACCACAGGGAGATATAGATGCAGTGGGCCCAAGGGGTCAAGTAGTGACTCCAGGCAATACTGAGGCAAATGCTGTTTCAAAACGCCAAAGTAAATATGTTTCTGTATTTTTATAGACCCTATTCACGTAGTTAAATTGCTCATTCGTGTCCCCTGAATAAGTTCTGTAGAATTCAAAAGTGCATACGTACATGTACATGTACATTAATTGTAGACATGCAATTACTAGTTGGCATTTACAAGTGCTTCAAATACCTAATCGTTTGAATGACTACCTGGCCTCAAAACCCACATACTACTTTTTGAGAAGCACGTACATCAAGTCAGTCTGCTTATGATTGGATACATTTATCTTAATGGAACATCAGTACTAAAACCCAACTTTGAAGTTGTTTTTAGGGGTTAAAATCAAGGTTTTTGATTTGTATGCTAATGATTTACATATTCATGAGCAAATTTGTGATGTCACATAGGCAAACACAGGAAAATCTCATTCAACTGTGCATAAAAGATTTCAGTATTTTCTCCAACTTGCTGAAACTTTTGTAACCCATGATTGTTTGGGTTTGTTTTTATACATGTAAGCCATGAAAAAAAACTAAGGCAGGAAACTGCAGCAATTTTCCACAATTCTAGTTTGAAGTCTCATGTTTTTTCTTTGCCACTTTTTTGGAAGTCTGTGAACATTTGTTTGTTTTTGTGAAAAAATTTTCCCACAGTGGGCGATGAACAGTGCATAAAACGAATGAGGGCATTTTTCATACATTTTAATCCATTCTTTAATGTACTAGTATTTGCACAGGTATCAATAGCAGTGGTGCACACAGCAGCCGCTTGCAAAAAAAAGTGCGTAGGTTGCGCAACTTTAGAAAATGGCGTAGGTCCCATAGCTTGTGTGTAATTATCGCAGAAATGTTGCGCAACTTATGCAATAAAGTTGCAAAAGTGGGCTTACGCAGTGGGTACATTTTCCCGAAATCAGCTGCTGGACTCTAACGGAGTCCATGATCTGCCATCCCTTGAATTGCGCAGTCTGTACGTTGGACATGCAAAAGTGCACGTATGACAAACGGACGTGTGACAAACAGACAGTTGACGTCTTGGGCCAAGACTAATAATGTACATGTAGGTGTGTCCATATATATGCATCCGTTATACCAAGTTTGTATATTTATTGGGTGAATTCTGCTTATATAGTTTAGGGCAATTTGTGGAGTATTTGTAGATGATTACTATGCGGTTTCAATGCGTTTCCCTGATTCATCAGTTTGACCGTTGAAGAAAATACCAGGGTAGCTGGATGAACTTAGATGAGGTTGGTTCATGTTACTCTGCTACTAGCAGCTGTCAACTTCATCAAAGTGGATTGGAAATGTCATAGTGGGATGCTCCAGGCATCCTGGAGCGAGTGTCTGACATGACTATAGTAGCCTAGGGGGTCAGATCAGACTGTGTGGCTTTTACTTAAAATAGACATGTTGTAGTCATCAAACAACTTATTAGGTTGTGTTGTACAGTGGGTTCAGTTCTGCCTGGCCCACTTGGTGCTTTATGTATGGCACACCAAAGTGATTCATCTTAGGTTGTGTTGTACAGTGGGTTCAGTTCTGCCCGGCCCACTTGGTGCTTTATGTATGGCACACCAAAGTGATTTATCTTGTCATAAATTATTCTCAACCCTGAACAGGGGTGTTTAAAAAAAAAGGTGATATTTCAGGTTCATGCCCTTTAAAGGCCCAATGTATCATTTGCAAGATAAAACTTTTCACAAATTCGTGGAATAAGATTAAGAGTGTAACATATCTAAGGAAGAATGTTGGTAAACTAGCCTGAAGAAATTTTAGCTACCTATATAGAAGCATCAGTGCTTCAGAAAACCTTAAATTTATATATGGATTTTGTGTACAAGTGAATACAAAAAAGTCCCGTGCACTAGACTTTTTTTAAATTAGCTACCTTCGGTTGTCAATTTCCAACATGAAATACTATTTTGGACGGAAATAAATTCATGTGGTGTTTGTTACCATTGCTATCAACACTTTGAGTAAGGTTTTCTTGTCAACTCATGAAAAACAAAATTGGGTCATTGCAAATGATACAATGATATGGGCCTTTAAGTAAAATTCACAGGTGACCATGCAAGAGATAGTCTATTTCGAAATTCGAATACAGTACATGCAGCTGTTGTCTACTGACTTGCAGTTTGTAGTACAGAAAGCATAAAAACTTTTTTTTTAATTGATACTGTGCAGCATGGAGTACATGTGTCCAACTGTGAGAATCTTCTTCACTATGACGCATTGGGTTAGGCCTAAATTTTTAGTGAATGTGTTCTGAATTCAGGGTCAAGCATGTTGCTTGCATTGTCAATGAACAAATTAATGGTTAACAGAAGTCCCCACTGGCAGCTTGTTTGTCAAAATGATACACCCACATATTACAAGGATGTGAACCTAGTATGTAATTGCACGTTTCATTTTGTAACTATGTATATAGGTCTACGTGTAGGTGATACATTTCTGCTGAAGAACATTGAATCTTATAGCATGCATGTACAATGTATATTTGGAGTCAATTCTTCATGACAAGAATTTTACACACACAGAAAATCAATAAATTGACAGCGCGTTGCACTTCTGTTTGATGGTTATTATTTCTGCCGTGCAAAATCATCATTTTGTTTTAAATTTCTGCCACATTTAAAGTTTCAGCTGGCTTCTAATAATCCAGCCCTGCATGGTTATTACAGCCTACAGGGAAGGAAGGACTATTGTTGTCTTTGGCCTAAGTGGACCCCAGGAATTAATCTTGGGTCGGCTTTGTTTCAGTTCTGGTGACAGTGCGTCTAAGACTTAAACTTATCAGTGGAGTTTGCAAGAATTCCTTGGCAGCCATTTTGACTCTCAAATTACATGTACAGCGGTGTGTTGTTTTACAGCTGGTTGAAGTGGCCCATTAGTGGCCTTAGTATGTGCACTATAACTGATCTCCCACGTAATAAAGACATGCACTTCAGCAGAACTGTACTACACTTCAACTGTAAACTTCACAAAGTTATATTCTTGACATCGGTTCTGGCCAGTTCTCAAGATGTATGATTCTTTGAAAGATGCTGAGCAGCAAGCGAACCATTGACTATCCCCTGGAACATTACCTACTCTTCTGTTTGGAGTTTGATCAACGACAGAGACGTGCATGTAATATTTATATTTGTGATTGGGGGCTACACGTGTATTCATGAGGATGAATTAACACTGAGCTTTTTTTGGCATAATTGTGACACCCCTCGTTTTGAGAAAAACGGTTACGCACGTTATACGCACATTATATTTGAAATTTGTACATAGGGTTTTTAGAAAGGCATGTTGTCACACTACTTGTAACCGTTTTGGGGCCTATAAGTTATCTCTTCAGAACAACGGAAACTGATTTCTTTTATTTTAAGACCAGACAATTAAGTATATCTTCTCAAAAATATGGTCTGTTTTGCCGTGGAAAGACTGGAGTATGTTTGTGATGTAATCACTAGTTTTAACAATCGGTCAGGTTTGAACTCCAATACTTAAAAATCATCATTGGTCAAATTAGTGAAATGTCGGCAACAGATTTCTGGTTACGGTTGCAAAGACTCAGCCCCAGACTGTGCTGTGGGTCACATGTACTCGGCAGATAAAATACTTGCTCTCATCATATAATGCCTTTTTGTTGCTTAAACATGTGCCTTACTTTTACATACGCCTTGCTTTTTGTGCAGCTTTTGTTTTGAAGTACCAGACAATGAAATCTAGTTTTCTCTTGTAAATATGAATTTTGTTTCTGTTTATTTGAAGGGTCCAAACCAAGCAGACACTCATCAGGAAGTGACAAAATCTACAACTACCGGGACCCACCGCCAACACTAGACAAGGCCAAAGCTGAGGTTAGTAACAAATATTGGACACACTAGACCCACCCACTAGACCCACCCACTAGACCCACCCACTAGACCCACCCACTAGACCCACCCACTAGACCCACCGCCAACACTAGACAAGGCCAAAGCTGAGGTTAGTAACAAATATTGGACCCACTAGACACACTAGACCCACTAGACCGACCCACTAGACCCACCGCCAACACTAGACAAGGCCAAAGCTGAGGTTAGTAACAAATATTGGACCCACTAGACCTACCCACTAGACCCACCGCCAACACTAGACAAGGCCAAAGCTGAGGTTAGTAACAAATATTGGACACACTAGACCCACCCACTAGACCCACCCACTAGACCCACCCACTAGACCCACCCACTAGACCCACCCACTAGACCCACCGCCGACACTAGACAAGGCCAAAGCTGAGGTTAGTAACAAATATTGGACCCACTAGACACACTAGACCCACTAGACCGACCCACTAGACCCACCGCCAACACTAGACAAGGCCAAAGCTGAGGTTAGTAACAAATATTGGACACACTAGACCCACCTACTAGACCCACCCACTAGACCCACCCACTAGACCCACCGCCAACACTAGACAAGGCCAAAGCTGAGGTTAGTAACAAATATTGGACACACTAGACCCACCCACTAGACCCACCCACTAGACCCACCCACTAGACCCACCCACTAGACCCACCGCCAACACTAGACAAGACCAAAGCTGAGGTTAGTAACAAATATTGGACCCACTAGACACACTAGACCCACTAGACCGACCCACTAGACCCACCGCCAACACTAGACAAGGCCAAAGCTGAGGTTAGTAACAAATATTGGACACACTAGACCCACCCACTAGACCCACCCACTAGACCCACCCACTAGACCCACCGCCAACACTAGACAAGGCCAAAGCTGAGGTTAGTAACAAATATTGGACACACTAGACCCACCCACTAGACCCACCCACTAGACCCACCCACTAGACCCACCGCCAACACTAGACAAGACCAAAGCTGAGGTTAGTAACAAATATTGGACCCACTAGACCCACCCACTAGACCCACCGCCAACACTAGACAAGGCCAAAGCTGAGGTTAGTAACAAATATTGGACCCACTAGACACACTAGACCCACTAGACCGACCCACTAGACCCACCGCCAACACTAGACAAGGCCAAAGCTGAGGTTAGTAACAAATATTGGACCCACTAGACCTACCCACTAGACCCACCGCCAACACTAGACAAGGCCAAAGCTGAGGTTAGTAACAAATATTGGACCCACTAGACACACTAGACCCACTAGACCGACCCACTAGACCCACCGCCAACACTAGACAAGGCCAAAGCTGAGGTTAGTAACAAATATTGGACCCACTAGACCTACCCACTAGACCCACCGCCAACACTAGACAAGGCCAAAGCTGAGGTTAGTAACAAATATTGGACCCACTAGACACACTAGACCCACTAGACCCACCCACTAGACCCACCGCCAACACTAGACAAGGCCAAAGCTAAGGTTAGTAACAAATATTGGACCCACTAGACCCACCCACTAGACCCACCCACTATGACCCACCGCCAACACTAGACAAGGCCAAAGCTGAGGTTAGTAACAAATATTGGACCCACTAGACACACTAGACCCACTAGACCGACCCACTAGACCCACCGCCAACACTAGACAAGGCCAAAGCTGAGGTTAGTAACAAATATTGGACCCACTAGACACACTAGACCCACTAGACCCACCCACTAGACCCACCGCCAACACTAGACAAGGCCAAAGCTGAGGTTAGTAACAAATATTGGACCCACTAGACCCACCCACTAGACTCATCGCCAACACTAGACAAGGCCAAAGCTGACGTTAGTAACAAATATTGGACCCACTAGACCCACCCACTAGACCCACCGCCAACACTAGACAAGACCAAAGCTGAGGTTAGTAACAAATATTGGACCCACTAGACCCACCCACTAGACCCACCGCCAACACTAGACAAGGCAAAAGCTGAGGTTAGTAACAAATATTGGACCCACTAGACCCACCCACTAGACCCACCGCCAACACTAGACAAGACCAAAGCTGAGGTTAGTAACAAATATTGGACCCACTAGACCCACCCACTAGACCCACTGCCAACACTAGACAAGACCAAAGCTGAGGTTAGTAACAAATATTGGACCCACTAGACCCACCCACTAGACCCACCCACTAGACCCACCCACTAGACCCACCCACTAGACCCACCGCCAACACTAGACAAGACCAAAGCTGAGGTTAGTAACAAATATTGGACCCACTAGACCCACCCACTAGACCCACCCACTAGACCCACCGCCAACACTAGACAAGACCAAAGCTGAGGTTAGTAACAAATATTGGACCCACTAGACCCACCCACTAGACCCACCCACTATGACCCACCGCCAACACTAGACAAGGCAAAAGCTGACGTTAGTAACAAATATCGGCTAAAATAAGGTTTTATGGCACACAAGAAGTATCTTAACCTGAATTAATACGGGGTCTAGTTTTGATTTCTTTACCTTTTTATTCATCCATGTGCCAATCCACACAGACCAAGCTTATTTCATTCGGGAGTGATTTTAACCTGGGCAGGCCTTCACATAATGGGTGGGTCACTCCGGCTATTTTGTATGAATTTCAAAGGGTACTGAGGCCAACTGGAGGGGCACCATGGCCAACATTGTTGCAAATGTGTACTGGTTATTAGTGTATACAACTCTCATGAAATTTAAGAGGATAGGGCATACTGGCCTAGTTGGCCTCAGAAAGTGTATATATTGAAGGGGCATCAGGGCCAACTCAGCAGGGCATAGGGCCATTGCCTCAATGTCAGGGCCTTACCTCGGGGTGCAGGCCCAGCGATTTACACTATTCAGGGCCAACCCTGGGTGAGAGCTTAACAAGCTGGTAAATGGTTGAGAAGCTCAACGTTTTAAAAAGTTGATTAACTCCACTTATTTCACACCAGCGTTTCTATATTAATGCAAGTTGGGATCGTTATTATTCAAATTTACTGGTACCTCAGTGGCTTATTTCCTGAATTCTCTATTTAAGTCTGTTTTCAGTACTGGAGAGACTTTTTTCATCAATACTTTCTTTGCTAACCCCAGAAGTTGATAGAGGAAGAAAGACGCAGGAAAGAACGTCTTCAGGTGGAGGAGCAGAAGTACCGACGGCACTCGGACTTCACGCCGATCAAGTCACCGATCATCACTAATGAGAGATTCCGAGATCCTGTCATTAGTGCCAAAGATGACGGTCGCAAGCAAGAGGTAAATAGGATGGAAGTTTGTGGAAACTCATACCCTTTGTGAAAATTGATTAACCTTGCTGTCATAAGGCAGTTTTAAATTCAATATGTTTTTTAGTTTTTAGACATTCGGCAGAAAATGGCATAAACTTAAAAATTATAAAAATTCCACAAGTAGCATACTTGATTTAAACCGGCTGCACAACACCGGCCAGCTCGGTGGTCGAGTGGTTAAGACATTTGCCTAATATGCAGGAGGTCGTGGGTTCGAGTCCTACCCGAGCACGCTATGAAGTTTTCCTCATAGTGTCTTGGGGAAGCACCGAGTATACAGTGCTAATCAAGTTACGTCCGGTAACTTGATTAATTAATATTTATTCTCCCCGACGCAAGCCAAATCGCATTATTTTGGTGAAGTTGGCCTCTGTTTTGGCGTCAACCATCCAGTATCCAGTTTTCCTAAAACAAGAAACATGCTTTAATAATTGTTCAATATGATTTGCAGGTCAAGGCATGTGCTATAGCTCTGTATCCATTCAAGGCACAGACACACAAGTAAGTGGTTATTAACACGTTAAATCCCCAATACATAATTTGCAGTTACCCACAATTTTACTTAACAAGTTGACAAGGGAAAAACAAACAGCAATTGACCTTTGTGGGAAAAATTGCCAACTGAAGGTGTTTTTTGTTTGTTAATGTTGTCTGCAGACAACCTTTTTACCAGTGTCTTCCGCCTAAACATCAAGATACATGTGTGGGTGGGGCCATTGGCAGTCGATAGCCAGAGACACTTGGTAATCCCCTTACTTGTCACAAAAGAATGCTGTGAGATCCTTTTAGTACATCCCTTCTGAAGGATGAAGTAATTGTGGTCAAGTGTCTTGCTCAAGGGCACGGGTACCATGACCGGGTATCAAAGCCGCAACATCAGTTTTAAATGTGTAGATGGTTAGTTTTAAACTGTAAATTTAAACCAGCTAGGTGCCAGGGTGCGAATAACGTTACATGTTTCCATTGCTGTTGCAGGGAGTTGAGTTTCACCAAAGCAGACATCATTTATCTGCTCAGGAAGATTGACAAGAATTGGTTTGAAGGTGAACATCACGGTAATGCTGGTATCTTCCCATCTAGCTATGTAGAGGTAAAAATGGACACTGGCCAATAGTCATCTTGGTTTTTAATAAGGAAATATAAGGTGCGGGTGGCTGTTCCTAAACTATACGTTGAAGACCAGCTAAGGACCTGGGACCAATTTCATTAAAAAAGGAGCGCTCTCTCCATTTCATAAAACTGTTTAAGCACCTACATGTAGCAAACCAAACATGTAGCAAACCAGACTGCATGCTAACCTACCGATTTATTGCTAATGCGATGCCATCTATTTTGTTTGCCATACTTGGCAAAATTTGAGACACATACTGGTATTCCAACAGATACACAACTTTCAGCTGTTGTTGAAATATCGCAGTCAGTGACAGGCAAGGCTCTTTTGTGGTAGTGATAATCATCCCAAAGTGGAAACATTTATATCGATAATGGTAATTGAAAATAATGTTGACGTTGACCTTAGTAGAAGGGATTATTATTTAAATAGACCTCAACACAATGTATTTCATGTGAAGTCCGTCACTTTTATTCTTCACTAATTTCCAATTAAAATAAACCACCCCTCTACGAAATGAAAACTGCCGAACAGACAGGCGTTCATTTAGGAATACGCTAAGGTGCAAAATAGGGCAACTTTCACAACTAAGATAGTCCAAAATCCTTCATTTGAAAAAAATAAACACCCCGCATCACGATAATAGGCAATTTCTACACTCGTTCAGCTCGCAACTTTCTCTTTTATGAGTTTGCCACAACGACCTTCGCCTATAGTGCGGTCCGCCCATAGAAACTTCTCCCAAACATGTAGTGAACTTTTTAGGACTGTTTCCTGTGCACATGAGTAAGTGATACTTACGTAGAAATACATTGCATCTGCAGGGGTGGATTTTGGAATAAATTGTAATTAGTTGTCATCGTTTTTGGCGAAGTGAGGCGCCGAGAATATTGAAACCTACAACCGAAAAAAGTTGGAAAAAACACTTTTAGCTAACGTTTCAGAATGTCCATCATTTTTTCTTGGAATCTTTATACTTTTTACACCTTGAAAATTCATAACAGACTTTGTCCCCTCGAATGTTACCTGTTTCTCCTTTGGCTCATGGACTATAAGAAGTGTTGCATGTTTTTTGTATTCAGGTTGTTACTTCTCTTGAAGATGCTAAGAAGGCCCAGCAGTACGGGCCTGGTCTGGAGGGGAAAGGTCGGGCCAAGTACAAGTTCACTGGAGAGACTCCTATGGAACTTAGCTTCAATAAGGTAGGACTCTGAACACGCCCGGATCCAACTAAAGGCCCGTCGACACGAGCCAACATTTGTTGCCAATAGGGATGCGTAAACTGTCTGAGGTATTTATTGATTGCTTTTTACATCACATTCTAGGGCGAATACATCGGGCTTAGCAAGAAGGTTGATTCTAACTGGTGGGAGGGCTACATTGGCGACAGGAAAGGCATCTTCCCATCTGCGTACATCGAGGTACTCAGGGAACCAACAGGTAAGCTTCTGGTGTACTTAATGTTTTGAACAATTAACTGTTTTTCTTTTTTATTTATTTTAAAAAAGTAGTTCAAGGTGTGTCTGTCATTCAGGGTGCACACATCAAATAGGCAGAAATCAATGTGCGAGCTCGTGAATGTTTTGTATGCCCTCAAATTTTTCTATTTTAGAGGGAGTTGAGAGCTAAACGAGTGCGGTGTAGTGTAGAAATAGCCTATCATCGTATTGTGAGTTATTTGTCCATTCAACAAAGTATTCTTGACAATCTAGCTCATTAAAGTGGCCCTATTTTGTGCAGTAGAGTTTCAGACTTTATCCCAAGATGGACACCGGTCTGTTTGTCAATTTTCACTCTCCTTATTTCAAGCGGAAATTAGTGAATAAAGGTGACGGACTCCCCCTATAAAATCGAACAGAATTAGAAAGATGAGACTTCAAGGAGTGTCATGCTTTTTGTCCCGAGATGCTGTGAGAGTTCAAAGTATTTTTAAATGATTGTTTAATATTGGACATTCAGCATTGTTTCCCATGGGGGCTCTATGTAGTGTGGTGCACCCTTCAAGCATAGATGAAGGATGTGTTCCTCATTTGGCCTCCATCTGAGTAACTTGGTGCCCTCTAGTGTTCCAAGTCAGCCAGCTCACCTTGCTCTACCAGCATACCTAGCAGTCTTGGAGTGTTTAGCATTCTTCCAGTCAGGGGGAATGTATCGGCAAGTGATGTTTTTTAGCCTTAAACAGCTGTGGAACTGGCTGTCAAGGTCTGATTGTCTGATTAGTTTACAAGGACTGCCTGGCAAGCTTTCTACTAATAAACTTACCAAGGCAACAGAGTGCTTACACATTAGCACAGATATATTGTAGGGTGGCCAATTATTTGATTCTGCAATTTTTAACAGTTTACCAAACAAGAATACTATCTTTAAATAGAAAGATCAGGCCACAAATACAGGGATAGATCTGTCAGAATTGACTTAGAATAATTTATTGCATCCATAATGATATTCTTTTAAAAAGTACATGACATTATATGAAGTTATAAACAGGCATGTCATTAATCAGCTGATTTCCTCGTTTTTGTTCCTCACCTGTCCCATTGATTTTTTGCATACTGGTTTTAGGTTAAACATTGATATAGTTGGAGCCTTTTTAATTATATGTAGTCTGGTTGATTTGAAATACGCCGTGGCATTTTCAAGACTTTAATTCTCATATTATTTTCCCTAAAAAGCAAGATAGCTAGCATCATTAATTTCATATTTTAGTGAGGTACCGTGGCCGAGTGGTTTGAGTCACTGACTCGTAATCACAGGTTAAAAACTTGGGGTTGCGGGTTCGAAACTCGCCCCGGCTGGGGTACCTGTCACACTTGCTCCATCCTTTGGAAGGGATGTAAAGCCGTTGGTCCAGTGTGTTAAGTATCGGTAACGCACTTTAAAGATCCCAGAGCATTCTTTTGTGAAGAGCAAGTGGTGTCTCTGGCCGTTTCTAATTCGTCTTGGGTTTCCTCACATTTGCAGGCGACAGTGCAATGGGTGCTTTCGAGGAATCCTTGGTTTCAGTACCAGAAAGAAATAATAATAATAATAATAATAATAATATAGTAATAGAGATTTCCACTGACAAACTTTAATACACAGCTACATAAGTTATGACTTTAACTCTCAGAAATGAAACACAGAAGTATTAATCAAATCTCTTGGATGGTCAAATGTGAACCTTGACATTTGCAAAAAAATTCCAAGCTCCTGCAGGGTTAACATTAAATGTAGTGAGTTATTTATAGTGAAGTCCCATTTAACTAACCAGCCTTCAGCTGATAGAGGCCAGTGAGATAAATAACATTCTGCTTTATCACCCTACTGGTCGATGATTTGTGGAATTCGTGTTCATCTTTCCTAGTGGGGTGTTTCAAAACAACATGGAATTGGGTCATTCCGTGAAGTTAAGAGATGGTATCCCTGTTACATCGAGACCTTTTTTACCATATTTGAATTTATGAATTTCATGAGTCAATTATAGACATATGCACATGTGTGTCCCACGCATAATGCTTGCTGCATCAACTAAAGAATGTCCCATGCATAACATTAATTATGCTGATTTGTCACTTTGATATCTATTAACTGAAACATACCAATGACGCTGTACTATAAAACATTGCCATGCACTTCTCAAAAGGTATGGTGTACACTCGTTTAAAATCTATAGAGATGGATGTTTAACATGTTTTTGAAGCATTGATACATCTTTCTGCAGGCTGCACATGTAGCTTGTTTACCAACATTTTATGCCATTATTCCAGGAATCCAATAAAAGTTTTATCTTGTTAAAGATACATTGGACTATATATCTTTGAGCTTGTCCCCAGACATTCTGTAGGGTAACAAGCTGTTCTGAAAAATTATTATGTCAAAAGCCAATTATGTAGAATACAGCAAAGGAAGTTTGTCAGGAAGAAGATTTAAAAATGTCCATAGTTTCATGGTGAAAGTATGGGAGTATAGAAACATCTTAAGGCCTGTCCGCATTGGACTTTTTTTCGGGAAAACTTACCAAGACGATGGGTACTTTTCCCATTTTTAATCCAGTGCGGACAGCCTAGGACGTTTTCCTCTAAATAACTTTTCCTGAGTCCAGTGGGTACTTTTTGTGGCCAACTGCTGCCCAGTAAAACTTACCAGTCCAATGCGGACACATTGAGTCGATAAAAGTGTTCTGGAAGCATACGTCCGGGCCGTGAAGGTCATACTGCGAAGGGACACTGCGCATGCTCTGTAAACGGTCTCTGTAAAATGTTCCCGTGTCGAAATAGTCCAAATGCGGGCAGCAGTAAAATATTGCCATTTTTCATTTTATTGTCATCTCGGTAAAACCTCCTGAAAAACAAGTCCAATGCGAACACGGCTTAAGAGTTACACTTGTTTAATATGATGTCTTTTGTTTCTTGGGTATATCTTCTCCTTTAACCATAAACATGCTGAATCCAATAAATGCTTAATCTAAATTATCTCCAGGCCTATAGGGTTAGGTTTGTCTTTTTGTCACTTTGCTCTACATGCCCATCTGCTGTTTTTCTGATGTGCTGAGTTTTTGAGGAAGATCCCCTGACCTGAAGGAATTTTATCAGGACACATCAATGATACAGGCCTTGCAGGCTCATTACATGCTCATTACAGGCAGTGCTCCAAACATCTCAGTATATGGGCCTGCTGTGACCTGTAGCATATACATGTAGTGTGAATACTTGCTTCAATGTAAAGGACATGGGGCGTGCCACGTTGGTGGCATTGACATTTTTGCCATAGATTCCTTTTAATTTAAGTATACACCTTTTATTTTTGCCATACATTTCGGCAGGGAATGCTGTTAGGCCCACATAAGACAAGGCCAAAAAAGTGGTGGTGAATGTAACCGTGGTGTCCTTGCATGTTACGTTTAAAACCTCGTTTTCAGACTCTAATAAAGGAGTCAAATTTGTTTTGTATGACTTAATGTACGTACCTTAAAGATTCACATTTTTCAATCATATTTTTCAATCTCTAAAATCCACAGATTATAACTGGATGATTTATTTCGGTATGTGCTAAAACTTCAGAAATTGATTCCCATGTCACAAATTGGTGACCCTTTTCTGTGAACAGACCCCTTTCCCATCGACAGTTTGCATTCTATAGAACAGATTCAGGGGACAGTATTGAACCGTTCAAATGCGTGAATAGGGTTTATGGATCCCATGGTAAACAAGTTCTATTGACACATTTCAAATTAGCACTGGTACCCTCGTTTGAGATGCTCAGCCGTTGTATTACGTCGCGCGTCTTTTCATTTGCAAATTATATCACAAAAGGAAGCACTGAGACTCTTGTTTTCGATGATATTACTTTATCCTTCTACTTTTAGGTGTTATAAACGCTCCATCAGCAAAAAGCCCACCAGCTGCAAGTCCAACTTCATACCATCCCTCCAGTCAGCCAATGGTACAGTCCAATTCCAAGCAGCAGTACAGACAACAGACTGTACCAAGGGGTCTTGAGGGGAGGTCATCTCAAAGAGCATATGGAAGCAACCACAGAGACCCAGAGCCTTACTTTGAACAGCCTGTACCTAAGGTAAATGATTTGAATTTGTAAATTTGTTGTGGGAAAATGCAGTGTGCAAGTGTTCTGAAAGTGGCACTAAAATATGTTAATTCCAAGAGACTTGACATTTTATAACTTAAATGTGTGCAGTGACTGTTATTTCAGTACCAGTTTGGCTCCGCATAAGAACAAAGATTTTTACTGCGTGACGCGGGGTTTACTTTTGTGTAAGGGGCCGTCTAAGTTGTCAACATTTGAATGAAACTACAAAGCGTAGGTAGGGGGCGGTGAAAGGATGTTTAGGGCTGCGTATGACTCTTCATGTAAAATGTTGACAACTTTGGACGGCCCCTGACACTATGAAAAACTCCATAGCGTGCACGGGTGGCACTCAAACCCATGACTTCTTGCAAACAAGGCAGACGTTTTTGTGGTAGTTTTGTTAAACCGCAAAACCTCAACAGCGGCCAAAATTTTCTATTTGCTTTTTTTTTTTTTTTTGTAGCCAAGCAGGACCCTGGTCGCTGCCCAAGATTTGTGAGTATTACTTTATTTTGTCTATATTGTATTGACCATTTAAATGTACTCAAGTTGCTGTTCTCCCAAAAATTATCAATACATTATTTGCCCGTAAAGGAGCGTGTTCAGATTTTTAAGAATCATATAAAATACCTCCCCAAAATACTATCCATGGGAAGAAAACAGGACATTTGCCGTCTCAAATTTAGATTCTCTATCAGGATCCGAGGAAACCTAGATTCTGAGGTTGCCAGGTTTGCGCTATTGAATACGCCATAGTATGTATGGTAGCTGCTATCTGTTATGACCTTTTCATGATGAAGCACAGTCTTAATTATTGGTTCATGTAGGTCATGTGATGATACAGCTGTTGCTATAAATCCTGCAGTCTGATTGATTAGGGCAAAGATTGCTCATTATGTACCGTAGGCCATGACGAGTGTTTGTGTCAAGGCTGCATACTCACTAGGAAGTTGTGCCCAATGACCAAGGGTAATCATTTTGTAAAGCACCATGAGTGCTGTGGTTGGTAGATATGTGCAATATAAGACTGCGTCTTCATCATTGTTAGTCCATCTAGGCAGTATAGTATTTACACAGATATTTTATTGAGGGTATGCATTTTGCTTGAATGATTTTGTATATATGATTAGACAAAATTTGTACACAATTCTTACGTGGCCTGGTATGTTCTCAGAATGTATTATAAAGAAATTACCATAAACAACTTCATAGTTTTTGTCTACTTTTGAAAAAGTCACAAAAGTGTGCACTTTAGTGTGGACAGCCATTTGCATGACAGACACACCTTGTCACAGGAATAGGTGAAAACAGCCATTTGCATGACAGACACACCTTGTCACAGGAATAGGTGAAAACAGCCATTTGAAGAAAAACAATTCCAAATTGACGACATACCAATATCCCTAACTTATTGTGAGTAGTGTAAGTTTACCATAATTTTTCACTGACAATTGTTACACAGGTACGTAGCTTCATATGCGTACGCACCGCAGAATGAGGATGAAATAGAACTACAAGAAGGTGACTTAGTCAATGTACTGGAGAAATGCGATGACGGTTGGTACGTCGGGATGTCCGAACGCACAGGAATGTTTGGAACTTTCCCTGGAAACTACGTCTACAAACATGTACGTTGATTCTCGTTGGATTTTTCCGAAGTATTACTACATCTGTGTGGCTGAAATTTCCACAAGGCATTAAACATTTAGTTATGTAATGCTGTTGTTCCTGTTTTGAATTTATTTTTCAAATCATGTAGAATGTCTTTGACCTGAATTCCTGTGCATTCCGTTGCAGTGATCAAAAACAGACAGTTCAACTGTCATTTTGTTTCTCTCAAACAGGAAACCTGATGAGCACCATGCATTACCAACCCTGTTGGAACATGGAGTGCCAAAGCAGTTTGGGTGAGTCCGTCCTCATTGCCATGGTCTACTGCGTAGCTCCTGGTGTGAAAACTCAGTTCAGGTATTCGATAAAACAATGTTTTCTTTTGGCAACAATTCATTTCAAGGTGCAGTTTGTTTAAAATTATACGTATGTGAAATTACTACTGCTTCTACTAGTGCATAAAATATTGGGAGAAAATCAAATCTTTCATATTGTGCATTTTAAATATCTGAGACACTTTAAAAAGGCCATTCTCTTTTTTTTTAAATTCTGAAGTTGGCTAACTTGAGGGCCTCGCTTTGAAAATATAGAACTGATTTCAGACATTGCATTTGTGTAATTTTTAATTGGAGTTTAATTTTTTTTTTTTTTTTTTTAAATTAAAATAGTAAAAACAAATACAAAAACTAAAAAATTTAAAATAGAGAATTGATTTTAGACATTACATTTGTGTCATTACATTACATTAGGGTCATTCTTAATAGTTTTTTTGTCTGCTCAAAAAAGTTTGGGTAACACCCGCATCATCTGACTCACCAGGCAGATGCTCTACGGCACAATGGGTACGTAGGGAAAACCTGAGAAAGTATACCTCTGTGTCTTATAGCTCAGCTAGTAGGGCATCTGCCCGGTGAATCAGAGGTCTCGGGTTCAAATCCCTATTAAGTTGTCACCTTGACATCACTGGATAGTCTTAAATTTACCCAAATGTTATTTGTAGAATACTTTTGTACATATTGTAGATGATGTTTGTTGGTTTTCATTTCCGAAAGATGCATGAGTGATTAATTATAAGGTGTCTTGTGCAAAGTGCCTTAGTGCATGTGTGTGCTACTTAAATATAAACTAACATTTTGCTGATAACCGATTTAATATAGACATCTTAAATTGGATCTGCGTCAAGACATTTTCTATATTTTTGGGAAAGTCATAGTAATAGACTCTCAGCACGGTGCCATCTTAGGAGGCAATCTCATTGCTTATATTGAACAGTGGTGCATCAGTACACGCTTTGTGCAAAGTGTCACATTGTGTAAAGGAGCGTGTTTAAACCTAACAGTTATGTAAAACCTCTAATATACAAGTCTGTAAGTACCAGCTGCAGGGTGAATTCACATACAGCCCTGGCCACCATGTTTTTCTGCTAGCAGCTACGTGCGTTTCCCCACGTAGCTATATTGTTCTCTTCCGATCTGGAGGACAAGCAATAGTGACCCGTGACATTTTGACCCCCTGTGAAAGTACCCTATCGACCGTATCGAAGCAGTTTCGTTGTTCCGTGAGGACATGCATTGTTGCACATATTGTGCTTCCATTGTTGAACAATTTAAGTAACAAAAGGTGCCCCACGAAATGGCGGTTATTCGATACGGTCTATACTGCAATTTGCGGTTCTGCGCACGACTTTCAACACTAACGCGTCCTGTTAACTCGGTGTTTTTTTCTGAGGTCACAATTTCGATTAAGATAAAAGATCTGTAACAGATCTGTTAACACAAGAATTGTGACCCCCCCCCCCCCCCCCCCATTATGTCATGCCAAAATTTTAGGTTTTTTTCACCCATGGTTTCAAAATGTGCATAATATTGGCACAGTGCTTTCAGTTTTGAAAATGGTGCCGAACATGGATCCAAAACTCTAAATTTATGTTTGTAAATATAACAGAGATGTGGTTCCCGGGTATATTGGGAGAAGTAAAACAAGAACACTTGTATTTTCGCCAGAAAGTGTATTTACTAAAATCTACAAAAAGTTATTTCTCAAAAATTAACAAGAAAAGCTGTACATGTATTATATTTTGTAATATAGATGGTTAAATGTTGAAGCATGTTTGTGGTCAAAAAGCGTGGAGCATTTCAAAGTGACTGGTTGATTTGAATGCTTTTTTTGATTATTATCGCTTCCATATGCTCGGGATATTTGTTGGCAAGTACGCCATCTGGGAGCGTGACATTTGCCCCAGTCGAGAATAAAAAGCCATTATTGTTTTGACAAAGATGTCAGATAGTCAGATTCTTATGCGAAGATTTTTGTGTGTGTATTATTTCAATGAAATGTATACTGTGATTTACTTTTTATTGCTTACCCACTGTAATGAAATTACTAACATTTCAAAAATCAGTTTAATATTTTATCCTGTTTTTGCCTTTTTGTTGAGGAAAATGATAATCGCTTGTCTAGTGGCATGTTGAATGTCATTGCACTTGACTAATCTACCCACTCTTCTTCATATTATTATTAATTGTTTCACACTATATTTTATCGATTTAAGTTTGGAAAAACAACTTGTAATCGAAGCTTGCCAGAACGTCCGAGTAAGTGTTAACATGTGGGTCTTTCCACAGTAATGGGGTAAATTTCTGTGATATACAAGATCTTAGGTCTTATGCAGCTAAACTGAGAAAAATAGTCCTACAATATACATTTGTGAAAACCCCGTGCACAAATTTTCCCTTATATACGGTATTATATAACAAAGACGGAACAAATGTCACAATTGGTCTGTCTACGTTACATAGGCTACGTAAAGAGGAGATTTGTACACAAGCTTTTTAAAAATGAAGTGGCAGCAATTTCTTACCGTACCTTTTTGGGCGAAAGAAATCTCTTTAATTTTGAGATAAACTGAAGACATCTGAAAGGAATTATTGACGTCTTTTTCCAAATGTACCCCATTACTGTGGAAAGACTCATGTTTTAATAATTGAATTTGCCATGATGTCACATTAGAGATTGATTTCATGTAAACGAGTCTTGTTGGTCTTTATGTATGAGGTTTATATACTGTCTAGCTGCCAAATTTGACAAAGTTATGTGAAAAGTAAATGTTTTTGACCCATATTGCCAGTGGCTTGGACTTTGTGTTTTATTCTTAACACTATTTATGTACAGTTATTAAAATTGCTGCACTTACCATTAATGCACGCGTTTTGTATCCATATGTACTTTCGTTCGGAAAGGCACATTTAAATTGTAATTTTCTTTTGAATATAAAATTATCAGAGAAATCCAGGAATGTGAACAATCTAAACCAGTTGTGCTAGAATCTTGGTTGCAATTTGTATTCACTAAATTGATATTAGGATAATTTTGTTTTTATCTGGATTACGTTAAAATTCGTTTAATACTGGCTTACTCAAGTTTTTAATAACAGTAGTCATCGGGAAAACAACTGTAATACATTTTCTATAATTGCTAACTCTGAATACGATACTTATGTATATATTTATATGAAGAAAAAAAAACCATAACGGCACATGTGTTGCTTTCTTATCTTTAATTAACATTTTATGTTTTAAGAAATGTGCGTTTTCCTATGGTGATTCACATTGAGTTGTAGAAATTGTTTTTTTTATGCTACATTGAGTACGGCTTGGGTTTCGTTCGCTTTAGTTTGCATTAGAGATTAATATAATACGGGCTTGATTTTGATAGGTTGTTTGTTTTTAAAATCGGGACAAATTGAAAGACTTCTCAGTTGCGATAGGCAGTGTTTGGAGTGGTATAGTCATATGAGGTTTGGCGGCATTTCCTGCAATATTATGTGGGATTTTTCTATGGAGTACACGTAGATGCACTGTTGAAGTGTACGTAGTATTTACTGAGTATCAGACGTGTTGATATTGTTTTATACGTGCATGCAGTTTGTAAGATACATGTATAACAAGTGTAGGTTTCTGTTGATTTCAAAAGATTAGCGTGCATATTTGCATTTTTAAGCCCGCCGCACACCTTTGCGATTTACCGGATCATCGGACCACATTGGACCACTTACCGGAAAGGTGTGCGCTGAAACAATTCGGGCCGGTCTGACCGTACACCATAGATTTTTCCGGATCCGATGGTCCGGTGTCCGATGGGCCGGTAAATCGCAAAGGTGTGCGGCGGGCTTTAGGGGCGTCCAAAGTTGTCAAAGAGTCGGCCGCGTAGGAATGTGCATATACGCTGTAAAATGTTGGTATTTCATGGTAGTGCTAGAAAAATGTTAAGTCGTATTTCTGGGGAAGTGAGGGGGTCTTGAAAAATACTACTGTCTGTAGAACTGTGAAAAGGTTGACAACTTTGGACTTCCCTTTAATTGGACGTCGAATATCTTCTTTGCATGTTTTCTAAAGATTGAGTAATTTGGCTTAGTTATCGCACATGTCATTTTGTTACGTGTAGAAAACATTTCGTGTCTTACAAATTGAGTAGACTGTACAAAGTGTTTAAAATATTTAACATCGTATAGTATAGAGTTTGATGCTTAAAAGATGGTTGCCCGAAAGAGGTAAATGGCGATGTACATGAACTTAAACAGCGTCATTTTATACTAGCTTGGTTTGCATGTTTTGTGTATCTGAATTCATTACCTTTTAAGCAGTCCATACAACCAGATTCAATGCTGTACATTTTAATGCACGATATACGATCTGTGGCCGATTTCACAAAGCACTAAAACGCGTCATAAGCAGAGTCACTCTTTTTATCTTGGGACATTGCTGTATACCCAGCACGATATGTGGCAAAGGGACTCCCCACACCTGCCGTGTGCACCACATAGCAACAACAATTTAGTCTGGTCAAGTGAAGCCTAAGTGTGCATGTAAAAGGAATTACGTCAGGACACCAGACGCTGTTCATGTGAAACACGCACATAGCTATTTACAAACTGGTTCCCTATAATACTCCCATAGAATTGCGCACTGAAGACGTCAAGTGTGACGTCATGTCTCGGGTCTATTCACCAAAACCTAAACGATCAGTTGTTGGTGCTGGAGGTTTAAGCTTTTAGTTAATTAACTTGGTTAGTTATCGAGTTAAACAGTTATTATACCGTAGATCATTTCCTCCAGAATTGCCAGTTACCCCCAATATTATGATCTATCATTTTCAAGCTTATTTCGGAATGTTTTCAGAATCATTATATCGACTAATTTAGCTTAAGCCGTGGTATATTTCACTGGTTTAGCAAATTGCAATAAAGTTTGGAATTATCAGAGTGTAACAGTTCGCGAAGGTTTTGTTTTTATGTAGCCTACATCTCACTGTCTATAGTCATTGTTATGTAGCCTACATCTCACTGTCTATAGTCATTGTTATGTAGCCTACATCTCTCTGTCTATAGTCATTGTAATTTAGACGTACAGGGTGTAGCCTACATCTCACTGTCTATAGTCATTGTAATTTAGACGTACAGGGTGTAGCCTACATCTCACTGTCTATAGTCCTTGTAATTTAGACGTACAGGGTGTAGCCTACATCTCACTGTCTATAGTCATTGTTATGTAGCCTACATCTCACTGTCTATGGTCATTGTTATGTAGCCTTCATTTCACTGTCTATAGTCATTGTTATGTAGCCTACATCTCACTGTCTATGGTCATTGTTATGTAGCCTTCATTTCACTGTCTATGGTCATTGTTATGTAGCCTACATCTCACTGTCTATAGTCATTGTAATTTAGACGTACAGGGTGTAGCCTACATCTCACTGTCTATAGTCATTGTAATTTAGACGTACAGGGTGTAGCCTACATCTCACTGTCTATAGTCCTTGTAATTTAGACGTACAGGGTGTAGCCTACATCTCACTGTCTATAGTCATTGTTATGTAGCCTACATCTCACTGTCTATGGTCATTGATATGTAGCCTTCATTTCACTGTCTATAGTCATTGTTATGTAGCCTACATCTCACTGTCTATGGTCATTGTTATGTAGCCTTCATTTCACTGTCTATGGTCATTGTTATGTAGCCTACATCTCACTGTCTATAGTCATTGTTATGTAGCCTACATCTCACTGTCTATGGTCATTGTTATGTAGCCTTCATTTCACTGTCTATGGTCATTGTTATGTAGCCTACATCTCACTGTCTATAGTCATTGTTATGTAGCCTACATCTCACTGTCTATAGTCATTGTTATGTAGCCTACATCTCACTGTCTATAGTCATTGTTATGTAGCCTACATCTCACTGTCTATAGTCATTGTTATGTAGCCTACATCTCACTGTCTATGGTCATTGTTATGTAGCCTTCATTTCACTGTCTATGGTCATTGTTATGTAGCCTACATCTCACTGTCTATAGTCATTGTTATGTAGCCTACATCTCTCTGTCTATAGTCATTGTTATGTAGCCTACATCTCACTGTCTATAGTCATTGTTATGTAGCCTACATCTCACTGTCTATGGTCATTGTTATGTAGCCTTCATCTCACTGTCTATGGTCATTGTTATGTAGCCTTCATTTCACTGTCTATGGTCATTGTTATGTAGCCTACATCTCACTGTCTATAGTCATTGTTATGTAGCCTACATCTCACTGTCTATAGTCATTGTTATGTAGCCTACATCTCACTGTCTATAGTCATTGTAATTTAGACGTACAGGGTGTAGCCTACATCTCACTGTCTATAGTCATTGTAATTTAGACGTACAGGGTGTAGCCTACATCTCACTGTCTATAGTCATTGTAATTTAGACGTACAGGGTGTAGCCTACATCTCACTGTCTATAGTCATTGTAATTTAGACGTACAGGGTGTAGCCTACATCTCACTGTCTATAGTCATTGTAATTTAGACGTACAGGGTGTAGCCTACATCTCACTGTCTATAGTCATTGTAATTTAGACGTACAGGGTGTAGCCTACATCTCACTGTCTATAGTCATTGTAATTTAGACGTACAGGGTGTCCAAGAAAGAAAGGAAACCGAGATTGAGAATTTTGAATAACGGCACACCCTAGTCTAGAAACCAGCCGCTCAGTTCAGGATAAGTCAATAGGCAGTCACTGGCCTTGCTTCAATTCAGCCTGATTTTGATAAAATAAAGATAATTTTTCATTATTATTATTATACCTCACTTATATAGCGCCGTAATCAAAAGGGCTCTAAGGCGCTTCATAATTTCACATTAAAAACGACAGATCCAGAATGAAAGACTTATTCCCGAAACATTTTGTTTTGGTTCTTGGAACAGACAGGAGGAACTAATCTGCAGAGCTAGAGCTTAAGGCCCTAGATGGTCTATACTGCTGGATCATGGAAGTAATATAAGTTGGTGTTTGTCCCTTTAGTGCTTTATTACGAAGACCCAGAGGGGACATTGAAGTATTGTGCTTTTTGTTTTTTACGTACGTACGTTATAATAATACGTATGTACGTGATAATAATACGTACGTACGTATTATTATCACGTACGTACGTGATAATTTATTATGTACGTACGTGATAATAGTAGGTACGTACATATTGTTATCACGTACGTACGTACGATATTAGACAGTTTCGGCATCTCAGTTTAATGGTACGTGTTCGCAGACGTATCCGTGTGACATAACACTAATTTTGGTGTAAACAAGTCGAGATTAATTTTATACGTACCGCTCCCGTGTCAAACGGCTCCCATACGTTGTACTACGTGTGGCTGATCCGCATCACGTACGAGGAGACCGCATAAAGTGATGACGTCAAAGCTGAAAATGGTACGGATACGTATACGCGCACGGATTTTGAGCTCGCCGAAACTGTCTAATCACGTACGTACGTATTAAAGGCACAGGCTCGTCAGCACTGCGCGCCCGCCAAATGTGTGCCACGCAACTACGCAGCTCCATAGCAAAGGCATGGAGCTGCGTGTTTCGAGCACGAATTTGGCGGGCGCGCATTGCTGATAAGCTGACGAGCCTTTGCCTTTAAATTATTACGTACGTGATAAATTATCACATACGTACGTATTAAATTATCACATACGTACGTATTAAATTATCACGTACGTACGTATTAAATTATCACGTACGTACGTAGTATTATCACGTACGTACGTAGTATTATCACGTACGTACGTATTTATAAAAACAAAACATGAAAATACTTAAATGTCCCCTCTGGGTCTTCGTACTTTAAACACAATCACTAAAATATTAGATTCTACCCTTTGACCCTTTGGCCTAAAATAGGTAAGATGTGAGATGTCTCGCGGCGAGTCGGACGTCCGGGCACCACTCAGGAAACGTGGATTAGGCGTTGTGACGATATTCTTCGATTTGCCACTTTACCGTATACCGTTTTTGTAAAGCCCGCCGCACACCTTTGCGATTTACCAAATAATCAAATCATCAGATCACTTACCGGAAGGTTCGCTGAAACAATTCGGGCCGGTTTGACCGTACGCTACAGACCGGAGCAAATCAAACTTGTTTGATTTTTCCGGATCCGATGGTCCGGTGTCCGATGGGCTGGTAAATCGCAAAGGTGTGCGGCGGGCTTAAGTGCCCAAACGACAAATAAATGGAAATTCTACCGATTTTGTTGTCTAAACGTTTTACAAACAAATAATTTCCGTAAAGGATAATGCCTGAGGTACGCGCCATTCTCAGTCACAAATAATGGGCGTTACCGAGTGGCATTATCCGACTTAACTCTATTTACGAATTTGTTGTCGCCGCGTGCGAATCCCATAGGTTTTACGTACACATCCGGGACCTTCGTCTGGTGTTTGCCCCCATGGCCACCACGTGAGGACCACGTGATTGCGAACATTTTACAAGATGGCGGTATCCGTGAAACTGTTAAATCGGAACCGGTTGTTAATTTCCGTGGACAAGCAAGGGAAATTGTTACCATCCCCTGGACGTTAACATGGATCTCTGGAATATTGCCTTTGTGGTTTGTTTTCCGAAGGAACAAAGTAGGAAATAATACTGTGCATGTGATGACTATGGAATATTGCCTTTGTGGTTTGTTTTCCGAAGGAGCAAAGTAGGAAATGATACTGTGCATGTGATGACTACAGACGGCGCACGGGTTGAGTTCCGTGGAAAGTTGCTTCATCTCAATCCCACGCAACAGAGTTTGAAATTACATCTTTACAACGTTTTTGTAGAATTTCTCAAAAACTGACACCCACACTTTCAACAACTAGGATCGATGGAGAGTGAAGAAAACCAACACAACGGTATGATTATTAGACTATTTGGAATGATTTTACTTTAATACCTGCACTATTTGTTTTTTTTGTTTTTTTGTTTCAGCTATTTAGCCACCAAAATGTGAAATTGACGAGAAATCATAATTTTAAAGTAAAAAAACGAAACAACGTTGATACATTTCTAAGGAAAAACTTTTAGAAAAACCATAGGGTTTGTACACGGTTATGGTGCAGGTATTAAAGTAAATATGTTTCCACTGTAATGCACAAGGTGTGAAGCCATGTCAACGACTCTATAGCATATGCTTTGATTTTGCCTCGTTAAGACCTTGTGTGCAAACAATATGAGACAGGTTGAAACATCTGTGTTTCCTCACAAAATGTTGGGTTTGTCCTTGGCCTTCAAATCTGCACTTATGACTCATTTTAAAGAAAAACATTTTTGATCAAATTCTTTTGGAAAGATTGTACTTTTAATCCTATATGCACAAGCCCTATGGACCTGGTCTAAAAAAAAAAGGTATTTTTTTGACTTTAAAATTAGAAGTTATATGCCTATATGATCTGGACGTTTTGGTGGTTATTAGCTGTTTTAAGCAAAAAATGTGATGCAGGTAATAAAGTAAACTCTTACCAAGCTTTTTCTTTTTATTTATAACGAGGTTTGACAAGGCTCAGGTGCATCTCGGAAATATTAACGTGGCTAAACAAATATCTTATCTGGTTTGAACGTCAACACCTCCCACTGTGCGATGTTTGCCACGAATTAAGCGGGCCTCCCACTGTGCGATTTTTGCCACGAATTTCCTACGAATTGGTACGATTACCTGAGACTGTCCATAGACTACACGCAATCGTACCCAATCGTAGGAAATTCGTGGACAAAATCGCACAGTGGGAGGCCCGCTTTAGGTACGATTAGCTACGATTTGATTACGATTGTGTATAGAGTATACACAATCGTAACCAAATCGCAGCTAATCGTACCTTATTCGTGGCAAAAATTCGCACAGTGGGAGGCCCGCTTAAAGTGGGCCTCCCACTGTGCGATATTCGCCACGAATTGGGTACGATTTGGTACGATTGTGTATAGACTCTATACACAATCGTACCAAATCGTATCTAATCTCCCACTGTGCGATTTTTGCCACGAATTAAGCGGGCCTCCCACTGCGATTTTTGCCACGAATTTCCTACGAATTGGGTACGATTTGGTACGATTGTGTACAGACTCTATACACAATCGTACCAAATCGTATCTAATCGTTGGAAATTCGTGGCAGAAATCGCACAGTGGGAGGCCCGCTTAAGAGTAAAATGGGCTTTATTTAGAACTGAACGTGTGTATTTATGTGATTCGGTCTGCAAAAATGAGTATGTCGCACAGGCTGGGTCGAGTTTTCGTGAACACAACCGGAAACTTGTTCCTTAAGCGGGCCTCCCACTGTGCGATTTTTTCCACGAAATTCCAACGACGTACGATTTGGTACGATTGTGTATAGAGTCTATAGACAGTCTCCGGTAATCTCACCAAATCGTACCTATAATCGTTGGAAAATCGTGGCAAAAATCGCACAGTGGGAGGCCCGCTTTACGTTTCACAAACTTCACAATAATATTTGGCTCAAACTCGACCATGGTTGAATCAGTGGTTATATATAGAGCCTTTGCACGGCGGCCATGACAGGGGGAAGTCACATTGTTACCGTGCGTCATGCATGAGTAGGTGCTTTGTAGTTCTATTGTAACATCATTTAAATAAGAAAACCTGCCCCTGTCATAGCCGCCGGTGCAGAAGCTCTGTACCCACTTCACACAGCTCTGCGACCTAACGAAGACCATGCCGATCACCCCGATCATCCCTGATCTGAAAAAAGGGTTATCAAATCGGGGCATTAGGCCACGACCTGGCTACGCATATTCTGTGCACGTTCAAAATAAGCGTGGGGAGAGCGTACAGCTTTCCGACCTGGGAGATCCCACCCCGACCAAACCACGCTCATGGAGATCCTCCCCCGTTTGGCCCACGATTGGCCACGATCTCGGCCACTTTTCCATCGCAGTAGAAGCAGCGTCTATGTGTGTGAACGGGGTGTAATGACAGAAACATATTTCTAGTTTTGGTCGCGAAAACACGGCGACATCCAACTCATTTATTTGCAAAGCGGGCCATTATTTCGCACAGTTTCCCTAAACATTCCATAGACAGGAATTATTTTCCTTAGTGTTTTTTTCTTTCCAACATTCAATTTCTTAACCGAGAAGTTCGAATCAGTCCCGTGTTCCCGTTCACTTCTCCCACTAAATTTTTCCATCCAACCTTGCGCATCAATAGAGCCTTTGCACGGCGGCCATGACAGGGGGCAGTCACATTGTTACCGTGTGTCATGCATGAGTAGGTGCTTTGTGGTTTTATTGTTATACATTTAAATAAGAAAACCTGGGTCATTCCATGTCAATTCAACGAGCTTTCGGACCTGACCCTCACAGATTGATATGAAATTTGGTGTGCTGATTGGACCCTTTGAGAAACCCCGAGAACTAAAATGTTATGTCATTTGGTCAATTAATTGTTGAGATACGGGTCAACGAACTTTGACTAATTAGCATGACCTGCTATGTTTAGACAGTTATATCTCTAAATGTAATAGACCTATAGAGAGATAAACTTTACATCATTTTAAAGCTCTTGAAATGGGCTTTATTTTATAAAATGTAACTGTGTATGTACATGTTATTTACATGGTATTACATGTTATTTACATGTTAGCCAATGTTAAAATTATCATAACTCATAAACTGTAAGAGTGCCCATCCCAAATCTTTCTGGAAATGTTCCTTACATCTTAAGCTAACAAATACAAACAAATTACGCATTTTGACAAATTTTTTTTTTTGGTACGAGATACAATTTTGATGTTTTTTTTTATAAAACGAAGGCCATTCCAAGAGCTTTAAAATGGTGTAAAGTTTATCTCTCTAGGTCCATTACTTTTAGAGATATAACTGTCCAAACATAGCAGGTCATGCTAATTAGTCAAAAGTCGTTGACCCGTATCTTAAAAATTAATTGACCAAATGATATAAAATTTTAGTTCTCGGGGTTTCTCAAGGCTGAGTCCAATCAGCACACAAAATTTCATTTTAATTTGTGAGGGTCAGGTCCAAAAGCTCGTTGAATTGACATGGAATGACCCACCTGCCCCCCGTCATGGCCGCCGGTGCAGAAGCTTTATACCACTCAATAATGATCATTGTCACAAATGTAATACCTACATAAAAACTATCTACTTGCGAAAGACTCCCTATAAACAGCAATATCTGATATTCTTAACTTTTCTTAACTTTAAGTGCAACTTAAAGGCCCATTGTATCATTTGCAATGATCCAATTTTGTTTTTCATGAGTTGACAAGAAAAACCTTACTCAAAGTGTTGATAGCAATGGTAACAAACACCACATGAATTTATTTCCGTCAAAAATGGTATTTCATGTTGGAAATTGACAACCGAAGGTGGGTTTCTAAAAATTACCATTCAATACGTTAACCATAATTAGATATAATTTTTAAGGTTTTCTGAAGCATTGATGCATCTAAGTATATAGCTAAAATGTCTTCAGGCTAGTTTACCAACATTCTTCCTTATAAATGTTACACTCTTATTCCACGAATTTGCAAAAAGTTGTATCTTGCGAATGATACATACATTGTAGGCCTTTAAAGACCGTTAGGGCCTATAGACACTGTCTGCAAACATTCAATTATTTTTTAAAAGACAGATTACATGATTGGAAAACCCTTAAGAACTGATACTTATAGTTGATGGTCATATTAAACTACCTTGTAGAAGTTTCAGCCACAGATGCAGTAATACTTCAAAAATACATAAAAATCCATGCATGTTTTTTTTTGTGCTGAATAAATGTTAAAAACAAATTGTCTAAAGACAATTAAAAAAAAACACACCCTCTACCACGTTCTACCACAACATTTTACTTCATGAGTTGACAACAATAACAAACACCATCCTTTTTCCTGTGTAAAATGGTACCTTTGTGGGAGAAATTGCAAACTGAAGGTGGTTTAAAAAATTGTCGGCAGACATAATTTTTACTATTCATTCAACACAAAAGCCATGCATGGATTTTTCTGGTTTTCTGAAGTATTACTGCATCCATGTGGCTGAAATTGCTACAAGGCAGTTTATTAACATTATTCTTTAGTTATGTGATGCTGTTGTTTCTGGTTTTAAAAATTTTCCAATCATGCAATCTGTCTTTAAAGGACAACATTTCGATACAACTTGTGGTCAAACATTCTCGTGTAAATGTATAGGGATTCTCGTGTAAATGTATGGACAGAATGTGGTAACATTTAGGGTTTTTTTGTAAAACGAACACTGACATTATTTGAAAAAAAGGGTGTCTACAACACTGATATTTTTTGGGAAAAAAATCCATATTATATGTGAAATGAATAGTCAACTATAACAGATACACCTGTTCGTGTCTCGTAATGATTTTATGCATTTTTGCATATATAATAGAATTTTGAACTCACTAAAACTGCAAAGTTACATTTTCATATTATTTGAGTAAATCTGAAATGCATTTCATATTTTGTATTGTGGCTACACTATGTTTCAGTGCCTAAATTGGTGGTAGAGATTGTTGACTCTTGCCCTTTCACAATGTAATTCATACAGACTGACGCGGTACCAGCTGCTGAATGATTCGAAACGGTCAATCGTCATTGGTAAGCAGTTAGCTCAGTGGTCGAAAGGTGAAGACGTCTGCTCCAGAACGAAGGAGGTCGTAAGTTCGCTTATGTTTTTTTTAATGCTAAGATGGAGTATAACTTTCGAGAGCTAGAAATCATTGACAATAACAAATTGCGTTGAGAAAGGACAAGCGATTCCCAATTAAGTTATAATTAAAAAGAAAATAATTACAAAGTTCAGGTATACTAAATTGAAAGTACAAAAATGTAACATGTTTAAATACAACGTGAAATTGAGTTATTAGGTTAAATACTTGATAAAACTGGCAAGATCCGTGTGCGAAAATTGTTGATTTAAGATTGTCATAAGTCTTCGCTATGGTTCCATGCTTTGGGTCCCAGTACACCCCGTACCACCTGCCTAGAGCGTGTCACCTCGTTAGCCCTAGGCCCACCTTGCGCAATGTACTGGTTCTCTTGGACCCAAGCCGGTTGCCTGTTGTAATCGATCCACCCATCCACGTCGTCTTCATACAGCATTGGGTCTACGTCATGGGTAGCCTGGCCCGGGTTCCATCCCCTCGCGGTCCGGTTGTAATTCATCTCGTACGGCCGAACGCCGGAGTGGAATCGCTTCATGTCGGTGTTGCTTTTCCAGGTGCAGCCGATTTTGACGGGCTTTCTGCTCGGCTGTGGCGGCTTATGCTGTCGATGTCGAATCGAATCCACCTCGCTGTAACCCGGCGGACCGTGTTGCTTAACGGGGGCTGGTTTCATGAGTTTAGGCTTGGGTTTTGGCTTTGGCACGGGTCGGTAAAAAGCTTCGTCCGGCAGACCCAGAGGGTCCTCGGCTGCTGCTTCCCACGGGCTTTTCTGCCATGGACGCTGCTGGCCAACGGGGACCCGACCGTATGGATCTTCTTGCTGGTACGGCGCAGGCATCGTGGACTCATCAATAACAAACTGATCAGATCTGTCTCTCATTTGCTGGAAGAGTGCAGCTGCTCTACCGTCCCGGCGTCCCGTCATCAGCTCACGGCTCGTCATGGCTCTACTAGGCCTGTATCCGCTACTCGGAGCAGGTCCCCTCACGTCTCTTGCTCGCGGGCCAATACCTCTTCCACGCGGTGTCTGTATATATACCTCGGGATAACGCGTCACTGGACCGGCGTAGACGTCGCGTTCAATAGATCTGACGATATTCCTTAGATGTCCTCGCTGGGGGCCGCGGTTTGTGAACTGTACTGCCTCCTCTGGTATGCCCCACTGCTTCAGGTACATCAACGTGCCCTTTTGCGAAGGGCGAGAACCTGTTAATTCTTCCACGCTACGTTGGTGAAGCTCGACCGGGTGGATCTCGTGCGCGTACTGAGGCCACATCCAGCTGAGGGGCGATATGTGGTCAACACGAGATGATCGGTTTAGTCGAGTTGCGCAGTAACATCAACCATTCAATGAGTCACTCTTCCATGTTTATTCTGCAGAAGAAAACCAAAGCATCAATAACGTTTATTGCAATCTCACTCACATTGCAGATATTGATTTACTCGTATCCGTTTTACTACCTTCGTCGACCCGTGGGCTGTTTATCATATCATACCACCAATAATAGATAGTTTACATGCATGACATAACCTCCGACATAACCGCAACGTTTGAAACATTACATACATGTACGTACTTCCGCACCCGCAATCGGTGAGTCTTTCCTCTCGCCCACCGGGAGGCAATGACCGAGAGAAAGTATGGCAGTTAATTTTAGTTGAGCTGTGCTTGCCGAATTGTTAGTCCTAATTACCAAACATTAAAAATAATAACAAAAATCACGAAATTTGTTTTTCTTTCCACATGCACGACAGCCGGTCGAATGCACATTATCACAACGAACAAAATGGACCCAATGCAACATTTTGTTTATACATGTTGGTACACGTGCGCAGTTGTATATTCTGTATATATTACATAGGCATGAAAAAATACATGTAAGTATTAATAAACATATATCATTGTGCTAGGACCATTGTTAAATAGTTTGCATGAGATCGAGCATAGCCACGAAATATGCACTTGAATACTGCCAAAATATTATGCTTTGCTTAATTTCAACGGATACGTTTATGCCGGTTAGTTATTTATGTGTATTTTATTTATTATACATGTATTTTTTATATGATTGCACATAGAAGAGTATATCTCATGTTTTTACATGAGTAATACAAAAAATCTGAATCTGAAATCAGTATGTTGCTTTAAAATTCACCAAAACAAAATGCTTTTATTAGAACCGATGAGTTATAATTGAGCAATTATTGACAAAGTTCATGACATTATCGTCTGACACTTCCAAACCATAAAGTGTCGCAAACTCAAATGCCTTAACAGCGGGACTCGTTTTCATCAATTTACTGAATATTGCCATTTGACATACACATTTTACTGCACATAACACGCAATACGTGCCTTTACGGTTCCCCCACAATTCACTGCGCGCGGTACATGGCGTAGTGCATGATGGTATAACAATCTAGTACCCTGGCAGAATCTCGTACGTATACGAGTGTACACAAGTCAATGGGTTTCTGGAGGTGAGTGGAGTTCTTGGCCATTTCAAACTCGTAAAACGCAGCGAATTTGTGTTTTTGACTCAACGATAACTGGCAATATAGAGCTCAGATACAGATTCAACCTACTGTATATCTGTTTTGGGCTTATATAGGCATCTAGGGGTGGAATTGTTTAGATAACTGTCGAAAATCTGTGATACGGTATTGCGTCGGAAGCCGAGCGTGCGTGGCGTCGCCAGTCATGCCCGCAGTGAGCCCCGGCCATGACTGCAGTAGGAATGTTTGTTATTAAAATACCTCGCTAAAGGTATATTTTCAAATTATTCTTGGATTTCCATTCGCTGGATGTTGCTGTCGTATAATGCCGGGTATGTAAGCCAACGTGGAAACCCTTTCCTGTAACCTTTCCTTGTTTTCAAGAAAGCCGTTACTTCCTGTAGAATGAGCCAGTCTGATAAACAACACGTACGTCGGTTCAAAGATCAAATTCTTCTTCTTCAAAACCGCGACACCGAGAAAGAAATGCGATAGTGATGTATTTATAACGGAACGGGAAATAGTTTACAACTGACGTCAATATGGGGAGAGCCTGTTAGACAGATTACCTGCTTGGAAAACTTTGAAAAACAGGAACAACAGCATTACGTAACTAAAGAATAATGTTGATAACTGCCTTGCAGAAATTACCTGAACTTGCATGGTTATTGTGTATGTATCAGACAACTTTTTTTAAAAAGCACCTTCAGTTGGCAATTTCTCTCACAAAGTATACCATTTCACACGAAACAACCATTGCTATTAACACTTTTAGTAGTTTTGTTTTCTTGTCAACTCGTAAAGTATGATGTATTGGGGCTTTATTAAGAGTGAAACAAAATTGACAAAGACCACACCCAGACGGTAACAGCACTACAGCAGTAGCATGTGTTGCTTTTTAGAAAATAATTGGCGTTTTTGTGCAAATAAATTTGTCTTGAAACTAAATTGTTTTGATATATGTAGCTTTTATTAAATGTCGGAGCTCCCCCAAAGCACGATATTCCTTTCTGACCCCCTGCCCCCACGCCCACCATATTTGGATACCATATCATTTGTCATATTTTTCTCATTATCATTCTTACATTTTGCGCTCTCAATCCTATATTTTCCAGGATATCTTTAAAAAAAAACACCGATATGTTTTGTAAACTAATTAACCGTTAATTCCATAAAGCAGTGCAGTGATCACACATAACCTTCAAGTTTTTGCTTTCATATCCAAATTGGAGATTGTAAATTTCCTGTATTCTTACCATTATAGCCTCTGTCACACACTCAAGCGTGACCACCTAATAAAGCGGACAATTGTCAATATGGCGGCCGAACACAAAGGCTCAACCTGTTGTTCCATTCGCCATAATGACAATTGTCCGCTCTCCGTTCTCAAGGCGCCTGCGCACACGTCACGCTTGAGTAACATGGCAGAGGCTAAGTATTTTAGGAAGGTATTTTATGTGACTGTTAGGGTTTAATATAAATGTAGAACGAAATCCATTTTCTGGAAAATCTGAACAACTCCTTTAATCTCCGAATACTTTAAAATTATACAACACAGGCTTTGTAATAAGACCCGAGTAAAAAGAGATTATCATGACAGAGGGAAATTCGCACGGGACTGCAAAACCAAACAATGCCGTCGTCTCTTAGCAATTTGACAAACCCAACCCCTCCGAACCTCAGAGTCGCAATGCACCACTTACAGGAACCCACGATCCCGAAATCACACAACTCCGATCTTATAAAAACCAAGTACAAATGCCTTAGCACTGACGAAGGAAAACCGCCGAGTGTGACTCATCAATAACAATTAAAGCTTTGTATCTGAATGTTGAAATCAGACCGTTGACCTTGATAATGTTTAAAATGTTCAGAACAAGGTGTTGCGTTCTAAACGGCTATACATGCAGTAGACTATAAGTACTATAATGACGTCACTTTTTGTTGTCACTTTCGAGCTGCAGGCCCTTACCGCTGATCGTGAGTGATACGTTGTTAGTTGATACAGGTCACTCATTTTTCCAATGTTTCCCCTAGAAGTTTACCGAGCAACAAGAACAAAAATGCACATTTTTAGTTTAATCAAAAAGTTGATATCTTTTTGGTGTAATTAAAGGTACGTAAGGGGCCAGTTTGGTAATTATCCTCCACAGTAATGAATTAATTATTATCTAAAAGCTTACTTGTTATCAATATATGCTAATAGTCGTATATCATCCTGTGAAATTATTTCGTCTGAAGTGCCCCCATTTATGAGAAAAATTTCAAAACTATTTGAATCTCCAAAGATCGTATGTAGGCGATTTTTAGAGCCGTTCATTCATGAAAAAAGAAATTTCTGAAGTATTACTGCATCTATGTGACTGAAATTTATACAAGGCAGTTTTCTCGACATAGGCCTAGGCTTTCCATTACGCATGACTGCATACATATTATATACGGCCCTGAAAATTCTTACTCTCAGACAATTAGTGGAATCAACTGAGAAACGATGGGCTTAGAGGAGTTGTTTCGATTTTTCTGGAAAAATGGATTTCGTTCTAACCCAACAATCATATAAAATGTGTCTCCAAAATAATATTCATGGGAAGAAAACGAGACATTTGCAATCCCCAATTTGGATGTGGAAGCAAAAAGGTTAGTGTAATCACTGCAGTGATTTGTGTAACCAGATAAATTATCCATATCACTAAACTACGGTGGATTTTTGACGATATCCCTGAGAGCGCCAAATTTCAGAATGATAATGAGAAAAAAATATGACACATGATATGGTATCAAACTCTCAACACCCATGGGGAAAATGTGGTAGTAAAAATAATGTGATCTAAAACGCTCCTTTAATTTAAAAAAAACATTTCAAATTTTGATTAAACTATAATTTCTATAGGCCTTTGTTGCCCGGTATAGGAAACTTGACCCATCTCTGTGTGATGTGTCTGGTAACAATATCACATTCGCACGTAGTATGGCATCTCCTGTCGTCTCCAAGAAATTAATACCTCACAGTTTGGAGAGACCAAAGCACTTTCTTTGGCCTCTGGCTCATTTGGTGTGCAGGATCGAACAAGGCGCCCTCCTGGTGAGACTTCATTATGAGATGCACGTCTCTGGTGTGTGTGATCCACTACCGAGGGCAGATGTGCAATTAAGTCTACGAAATGGCCTTTTGATAAATCACGCGTGACTTCTCTCGGTTTCTAGTAAGCCATGTACGGTAAGGAGGCTTCCACGGTTTTAGATAACGATCGAGCGAAACGCATTCTGCAAGTTACCTCGTACAGTTACAGTTTCGATATACTAAACGAATGGCTTTTTGGAATTAATTGTTTCGGAAAATCACCCTGCTAGTGCAATTCACCACTTGCACGGTCGCGTTCAACAAATCCAAACGAGGCTTTCCGGGCATACGTCATTTTTCACAATGGACAAAAGTCAACGTCATAGCATCCGACATGGTAACGACGCCAGGGAGTCATTGTTCATGCAAGCTGTTTTGCCAATATGGCGGTTCCGTGCAAGTGGTGAATGTTGGAACGTGTTAATCTCTGCTCGAGTTTCAAGTCCGTCAGGTTAAACTGTCATCGAGTCCCAAGTCAAGAAAAGCTAAATTTTACACGAAAAAAACCAATCATGTGGTGTTTGTTACCATTTGTTATCAACACTTTTAGTCGGTTTTTCTTGTCAGCTCGTGAAGTAAAATTTTGGGTAACTTTTAAACTAGATTGGAGACCACTGAGCTAGACTGACACCGTTGCATTTTGTAGTCTATAAAATGTCATGCCTCGGGCAGTTACAAGGAAAATGCAATACGTGCTTGTATTTACATGGCGCTGGGGTCCGGATGGCGCTGGGGTCCGGGTGGGCGCTGGGGTCCGGGTGGGCGCTGGGGTCCGGGTGAGCTTTGGGGTGATACAAGGGGAGTGCTAAGGCTTACTAATTTGAGTAAGCCTTTTTTTGTTTGTTATAGGGGTAATTCCCAAAATTAGGGGTCCAAAAGTGTGACATGCTTTTTAATATTTCCAAGTGTTTTTAATGATTGAAAGCGGTTTCCCAGTAGAAAATAATTATTTTTATTTGAACAAATGCCACTTAAATTTAATGTCTGTGTGTAGATATGGCACCAAGGTTAATGCAAACTCATTCTACAGCCAATTTTCATTGGCGTAGGTAACCCGGGACACCAAACTCCTATCCAATACCATGGAACAAATTATAAGCCTTTATGGTCTTTTGTTTTGAATATTTTTCAGGAATCAGAAAACAAAACATTGAAGAAAATGATGCTGCCCCTTATAATCACAGGCCACAGTCCATTACTGAGAATTTGTGGTCATAAGTGGTGATTTTTGAAGCAGAGAGTGTCGTACGTAACTAGGACACCAAACATTTTGGACCCCTAATTTTGGGAATTACCCATAGATAAACTCCCAGGCGCGTGAACGAAACTGGCTGAAAATATTCGTACGTGAATATTTCGGGCTGGTCTAGAACCTAAATGGTCGGAATTGTTTATTTTCCCGTGCAAATAAATGTAAAATAACTAAATTCTTTAGAAAAATATGAACACATTGTTTCAGTGAACGAGGACACGATGCCTGGGTACGGTCTATGTGCGTACTGTGTGTGCTTGTATACGTGTATACGTGTATAGTCTATTGCAACCAGAGAGACCTGGATGGAGGATCTCATCCAGGTCTCTGCTGCAACATACACCAAAAACTACCCAAAGTCATTTTAATCTCGGTATGCACTAGAGTACTGAATTGAAAACTTCACCTTTTGCAAGCTGGGTCTACACTAAAACCAGTAGTCTTTATGTGCTGCGCCATATTTGAAATTTTGAAAGTGATGATGACCATCAACCATGCAACGATTGCATGGATGAAGTCAAGATTTATGCCTTGTTTCCCGACTCCCATACGCCGTGAAGTATGTAAACATCTGTTGTGTCCCGACTCACGCCCTCTCAAGTCCAAGCGCCTGACTGCAAAAGATGGCGACTTACATGTACATGATGGCCTTTTTCATGTACATATTTCTTTTTCGTTTGTACAGTACTTGATACAATAAGGTAGGCTACATCTGATATAAACTTATGTTATCACTCATTAGATGCCTTAGTACCCATCGGCTACAACTATAGGCTTTGCATCACGTTTTACGAACTGGGAATCAAGACGTTTACCATAGTTATGGCCTTAATGAAGTTAAAATGGCTTACAAGCCATCAGTCAATGTAGATCGGGGAAATGCTAAAAATAGGCTTCTCGTCAAGGCATTCACTTTCATTGTGTGTTTTACACAAGGATGTGATTGGTCAGTTATTTTATTTTTATTTTACCTATTGTTAATTATTCTAGTTTCCATCCCACCCCATCATTTACATGTATCTGGTATGGCGCACCAACTAAATGTGGTAAAACACTCATTTATTGTAACTTACCCGAATCTTTAGGCCTGAGTTATTGTCCGAGAGTTAACCGTTCTCTTCAGTAGTTTTTAACCCTATAGGACGGATGTTGGTGCCCCGGTGGCCTGGACGCGAGTCCGGTTAGGACCGCGGTCTATGGGCAATGTGTCTTGCGATAGGCCTTGAGGACCAACAAGATTGCACTATCCCAGTGCTCCCTACTCGTATTAAATCTTCAGTGTCATCTCCTGTATCTGCAGTACACTGTACGAGAGTGTGCCGGGGAATGCTGGGTATGTTGCTACATGTCAGGCGCTGGGCCGAGTCCTAACTAATGTATGCACACACTGGATTCCAAATTTGGGCATAGGTGGCGGTGAGCGTCCCACAAGAATCATGCCGCTAGCGACCGCCTGTGAGCTATACCCTGGCATTACGGTAGTTCGATTTTCACAGGGCCCCTCAAGTAATTATCAATGACATCCACACTATGCTATAGCTTATGTAACAATTAAAGGGGCGTGTTCATATCACATTTTGAACCCCCTTTTCGCATGGGTGTTGAGATTTTGATGCCATATCATTTTGTCATATTTTTTCTCATTACAATTCTAATATTTTTCGCTTTCAATCCGTATATTTTTTAGGATATCGTAAAAAAAACACAGATGATTTGTAAACCAATTTATTCCGTTCCCTAAAGCAGTGCAGTGATCACACCGACCCTTTTGCATCCACATCCAAGTTGGAGATTGCAGATTTTACGTTTTCTTCCCATGGATAGTATTTTGCAAATCTATGTGCAGAAAAAGGACTAAGGGACTAGCTAAACTTTCCGAAAAGCTGATAGCAAAGAAAGGACATGTCAAATTGACCTCCCATGCTCCTTGGACCAGGACATGTCAAATTGACCTCCCATGCTCCTTGGACCAGGACATGTCAAATTGACCTCCCATGCTCCTTGAACCAGGACATGTCAAATTGACCTCCCATGCTCCTTGAACCAGGACATGTCAAATTGACCTCCCGTGCTCCTTGAACCTCTTTTGCATCTTCAATTTTTCGGCGCAATTTAATTTTAGTTTCGTTTACAAACTATCCCCTGTTCACTCAGGCGTGAAATTGATGACGACGTTAATGAAAACATGTCTACCTATAATGTGCGAGCCAATTTTCTAAAAATAATACAATTTCCATTTTATTTACATTTTTATGAGTGCATACCCTTTTTCTGATACGTACCCTGTATACCAACCTATACCTCACTTACGTTCCGAGAACACAATAAAAAAACTTGCTAGTTTTAACACTAACCCTTAACTATAACACTAACCCCAAACCCTGTAATTTTCTTATACAAATATATATTATCTCGGGTGGAATCATTGCATTGGACAGCGGGAACCATGCACTTGTACCTTGCAGTTATGTAAGTTTTCTTTTTTTCCGGTTAAATGGTTAATTAACATTTTGGAACATTGTAAATCCTGTACATGGGCTGTAATCGATAATCGTCGCGATAATTTTTGTAATTTTTGCTGTCAACAGAAACTTACGAAGGAGCATCAGACTTACACTCAGTGCTACGCAGTGGTTTTGCGCGGTTAGTTCCGCACCTAACCACATGAAATCCTGCTGCGTGACGTCACCCAATACCCGGCCTTAATAACACTTGTCGTGATTGGCCAGATTCTGTCAGGTGACATGTTTACTGTGTCACCTGACAGAATCTTGGCAAGTGTTATTCAGGCCTGGTATTGGGTGACGTCACACAGCTCTTCGCAGGATCTCATGCGAAGTTGAGCAATGGTTAGGTGCGAAAACCGCGCAAAACCACAGCGTAGGAGTGTACATCGGACTCGGCATTTCTTTGTCTTGTTCACGACTACGCAGGGACACAACCTCGCGTGCAATTTCGATAACCTACTCTGGTCCCATACCACATACGAAGCGAGAAATGAATTAATGGCATTTTACACTTCAAACGCGAAAAGTTTCTTTATGCCATTCATTAGACATGGAATTCGTAGACGAGAATTTACCAAACAGTGACGTACGTCGCAAGCTGTGAAGCGTGTGATGGTTTTAATCAGGATGATGCCCGTGGCGCAGGTGGGATATTATTAAAGGTGTTTCATGGTGTCGTTGGCAGCAGATGTTGCATGACTTGAAATCTAAAATCATAGCCGGCTCCCCTTCAATATATATAAATAATTTATACATTGTATGTTTGACGACAACATTTATTTTTCAAAGGGGTTATATTCCATATTTGGCCAAGACGAATTTAATCTATAACCCATAACGTTAATACCGTGTAAAGGTTTGATGATCAAAAGTCAGAAAAAAGAAAAAGATACAATGACTTGTTATAGTTTTCGAATTTCCACATGCCCATATATAATTCAAATTTCTGCCATCAGATAGTCCATCTAAACCTAGTTTTTCCATTAAAAATAAAAACCAATTCAGTCTAAAATTAGTTTTGTAACTTTCGTGATTTCGAACATATACACACGGGCCAACTGAATGCCACAAGATCAACTTTAAGTTCGAGTAGATCAAATTTAATTTCACTACACATTCTCATGCGAGCACAAAAAAGAAAGTCGCATTCTCCACAATAAACGCAATACTATATATAAGCTTTAAATCTAATAACATTAAACACTCCTTTTTATTATTACAACTACAGAAATATAGGTAAAGGTCGTGCTTGTAATTATAAGCCGGAGTGCCCATCTCTCTTTCATTAGCGAGGGAGCCAGACTCGTCTTTCGGGTTTGCTGTGGGAGGTTCCCCACTCCTCCTACACAGCGAGTCTGTTTACCTTTCCAGCATGATGCCGGTACCCATTTATAGGCCTACACCTTGGTATAAAGTGCCTTGCCCAAGAGCACATGCACCATGCACGAAATTCGAACCCACAACCTGTGGATTTACCGAAGTATTTGATTCAACACGCTATACCATTCGGCCATGGTGCCCCATGCTTCGTAATATTCATGAGACCCAAAACATGATATAACTGTTTGAATCTCAAGTGACAATTTACCTATACAATATGTTTAATATAATTATTTACAGTTTAATTGACAAAGATCGATTAAATTGACATCGATTGTAATTTCTAAATAATCACTACGGGATTCGGTGTATTAAAAGACATTACATCATTGAATAAACTTGTAAAAACAGGAACAACAGCATAACATAACTGAGAAAAAACGTTGATAAGCTGCCTTGTATCGAAATTTCAGCCACATGCAGTATAAGAAAACCTTAAAAATCCGTGCACGATTTATTGCAAACGGGGGAAATCTTTACATGTAGTCTGGTTTTTCTGATCTACTCGTGAAGTAAAATGTTGGGTTACTGCGAATGATATATCGTACGTTTTGCAATGACCTGAAATATTGGCGAGTTGGCATGCAAGACGAATGGTTCCAAATAATGATGGATGGTGGTTCCAAGTGCACTATGAAATTATTTCTCCTGAAATATTACCTTTCGGTGGAAAACAACCGATTTGTTTTTAACTTCGTATGATCACAGTATTACTGGTTCACTGACATTCGTCTTCAGATCTGGTATGATGCTGTGCCACAAATTGATCAAAAGTATCATTTGCAATAGACCTAAAACATAATGACGTCACGGTTTGTTTACATACGTGCTTTCCTCTGGCCTAATGTCGTCTGGTACCCTGAGACTCCCACATAGATTTGCGCATATGTAAACAAACCATGACGTCGTGTTTCAGGTCTATTGATTGAGGGAGGCTTTATTTCAGAGTTAGTATTAACTTAAAGGAAGAACACATGATTGGTAAACCGTTACAAATAGTTTCATCTCCCTGTGTGATTGAAGATATGCATGATTAAAACCAACCTGAGTAAAAGTCAGCTCCGTACTTCGTCTAACGTTTGAGAAAACAGTCAAAACTGTGTCGTTATCACTTCGCCCAAAAACCACTTCGCCCTGAACCACTTCGCCCTGAACCACGGCCTGCGCACGAAATGGTTTTGGGGCGAAGTGGTTTGGGGGCGAAATGAATTTTCGTGTCATGAGACAAATTTATTGTTTAATTAATTTCTCAAAGACTATAGCACTTCAGACAAAACCATTTCAGGGGAAGTTTTCTACCGACATCATGTTTATATTGTGTAAGTTATGCGTAAATCTGTGAACATTTCTGATTTTCGAGATACCAATCATGTGTTCTACCTTTAACCTCGAAACCAGGAAAATCACATCTGGACATTTACATAAATGACAGTTAGCCTATGTTCTTAAGGCTATGTTCATAAAAATAATGTGTGAAGTATGCGCAATAAATATTATCCAGCACATTGATGTCACGGCCCACTCTGCAAACACTCCGACATAAACTTCATATACAGGCTCGTCAATTGCACAATCACGCTTCGGATCTCTCGATCCCCAAACGTCCGATAGTTACACGAGCATAGCACCTTGAGAGCCTCTGACCTTTTTCTTTTCTGAAAAAGGTACAGAACAACTCTAATAGCCACCTGGAAATCTCATAAGTAAAATGGTATTCATTTATCACGCTTTAAACCACCGAACCCGAAAAATATCTTCAGAAGCCAACATTCAGGTACCACTTTTCACCGTGTGCCAAAATGTTTAAATGCATAGGTTCACGGGTGTCATTTCAGGATCACCTTTAATCAGCTGACATCATTTTGCTCGCGCCAAGAGGTCGCGGGCTCCAGATAAGAGTGTCTTTCGCTTAAAAATGCAATTTAGGCCTATATTATACTTGTTTGTTAAAGGCAGTATAGTTGATTGGTATCTCGAAAATCAGAAATGTTCACAGATTTACGCCTAACTTGATGACAGTAGAAAAGTTCCCCTGAAAAGTTCCCCTTATGCCATTCCCTCCGACGGTGAACACGATATTTATTCTGTACTTTGCACCTGTCGCGTGCACCTGGTCACATCACATAGCACCAACAAATTGTTGGGGTTATCTGGACACTTTTCTGGGCATTGTGGAGAGTCAGTACACCAGACGCTACTCATGTGAAACCAGCAGAAGGCTAATCGAACACAGCACCGCAGCGTGACAGAATCTTACAACACGAGTACATTATTGTACTTTAACAACCCGTTGTTTAAAGGTAGTTGTCTGTGTACGGTGTCTATTTAACCCTAAAAGTAAACACAAATTAATACATTTAAATAAATTGGAATAAAATATAATTATATTTGCTATTAATTTTTCTCGCCCTAATGACAATAATTAACATTAGCCGTCGAATGATACTGGTCAAAACAATCCACCAATAGGAAGCTATGGACTAAATTACTGATGAAACGTGTGACGTCAAAGTTTCCTAAACCTCACATTTTGAGTCCATGACGTCAGGTCGGTGGATTTTTGTGTGTGAAAAGTAATAGCTTCTGCAAACGGGGATTTCTGAACTTTATTGATCAAAATATTGTACTATTAGCAGTGAATATAGACAATATTATGTCACAAGAATCGCACACTCTGATTAAAAGTAACATTTTACATTTTTTAGAGGTGGGGTGGGGATTGGGATTACCTTATTTACAAGTTCATGCACTTACTATCAATAAAAGCGTCTGATCATATTTATATTACAGTTCATGTTTTTCTTTTACTATCAGGGTGATTTTCCAAATTAAAGGAGCTTGACCAGATTTTCTAAAAAATGAATTTCGTTCTACCCTAACAATCATGAAATACTATAGGAAGAAAACAAGAAATTTGCAATCCCGAATTTTGATGTGGAAGCAAAAAAAGAAAAGAAAAAAAAGGTGTAATCATTGCACTACTGATAAATTAGTTTACTAAACTTCCATTCGGTGGATTGTTGACGATATCCCTGGTAACGGATTGAGGGTGCGAAATTTCAGAATGGTAATGGGGTTCAATAATGTAATCTGGTGACGCTACTTTTAAAGTAATGAAGTGTTCTAAAAACATTTACGCGAGACTGATAAAAGCTTACACGGTCTCCACTCCACACTCTGCTGCCGTGCATTACATTGGCAATCAAAACAATAACCAACTAGACACCAAATTTGCATTAATATAAACAAACGTCACTCTGTTTCTGGTCTTGTACTCGATCACTAAATAATGTAAGGAACCAATGAATGGTGTGTTTTTCATTAAGCATAGGAAATTCTGTACAAGGGATAAAACAGGCATGCGTGGGTAGGGGATTAAAGGTATAAGTTGGCACTTTCCTCTCTAGGCAATGCCTAATTTCATAGAGCTGCTTTTTAATAAACCATTCCCCAGGTAAGCAACTGGTAACCAATTGGAAACGTGCATGTCTTGCAGGCAAAGTTTACTTGGTTAAAGGAGCTTCTCTGATTCTGATTTCCCTGCAGTGGACAATGGATTTCGATCCAACATAACAATCATATAAGATACTAACTTAAAAAATGCTATTCATGAAAAGGAAACATGAAATTTGTATGTACTAAAGTGAAAATTTGAGAGTACGTTAATGACTTAGTCCGTAAACAATAACACGGCCTACTATATTTGTATCCCATCATGCACTGCGCCATTTAGCGCGCGCAGTGAATTGTGGGGGAACCGTATAGGCACGTATTGATTGCTTTCCGGTGACGTCACCCCTTCCATCCACCATTTCGGTAGGCATTTTTCATGACCCACGTGGACGGTGGCTTCAATACCAGACGTCGTTACTGCATCCGGTGATTATATATCGATGCTTACGCTCTCGATAAATTAGTTTACAAAACGTCGGTAGTTTTTGGACGATATCCTTGAAAATAAATGTACGGATTGGGAGCGCAACATTTTAGAATGGTAATTAATGAGAAAAATATGGCAAATGATATAACAAAATCTCGACACACATTTAAGATGGTAAAACAATAGCCAATTCCAAGCATGCGCATAACACGCTGCGACCATATACTAGCGCGAAAGCCAAGCACGACTCACCTGCAATAGCAACCACGCCCTTTTCAGCTTATGCTTTAAAGCGGCTCTATAAAATTAGGCCCAAACCATACATACACTAAAATGTGAACCCTTGTGACCATAGTGGTAATTAACTCGCCTGTCTGTCGTTGGGGGCGCTAACTCGTGGTCGAATCACAAGAACCAATCCATGCACGCGGCTTTCGGTTAAAGTTATTGAATTTGGCTGGTTTCGTCGAGATTAATGATCCGGAGACGCTATCTCTATTTGCGTTCATGGATGTCTGCATTGTAGGAGGTGCTCCGTCTGAGTACTTGAGCGAGCTCCACGCTCTTGGCTTTGGGTTGAAGACTTGTGACTTCGAAACCTCCTGGCCGGAGTCCGAAGACACTCTTCGGGCTGTGCATTTAGGATTGCCAGGATCGCCCAGAATCGCTCTGCTTCCTTTGGGTTTGGGTTTAGTTAGTGGTGGCGGACCGTGTCCCTTTGATGTACTGTCTATCTGTCTGCAGGGTGGCGTCTTCGCCAGTATGTGCTCAAAGGCCGCGTCGCAACTACCCATGGGCGATTCCATCGCTGCCTCCCAGGGGGACTTCTTGTGATACTGTACTTGGTTATCCTGCTTCAAACTCACTGAGGCAATTGCCTTCGGGTAGGTGGGCTTCTTCACCACCGGTGGTGGCGCTTTTACATTGCTTTCATCGATGACGTATTTATCTGCTCGTTGGCGACGTTTCTCGAACATGTTGGCTCCCCGACCACTAGCAGACTTCAAGTCTACAACAAGCATACCCATTTGTTCGGGGCTTACGACGTTGTGTTCACACAGATCTTTCTTCTTCAAATTAACTTTGAAGTTAACGGGCTCCACTTTCAGTCTGTACTTAGTGCCTGGTGGTGGGGGCGGAGGCGCTGGGGGAATAAAAGGCTTCCCTGGTTCCGGTGGTGGTGGAGGAGGAGGTGGGGGTAGCGGCATTCCGATGGGAATAGCGCCTGGTGGCAGGGGCTTCCGTCCTGAAGCAACTAACGTAATCTCCACTCCCTTATCCTCAGTTTCTTCTTCCTCTTCCTCGTCTTCATCAGGCTTTTGACCCACGCCCTCAACCGACCACCGGTCACTGCGCTTGCGCCGCTTGGCAAACATTCGAGCACCTTTGGCGTGCTTGTCGGCGGGAAACATGAGTAGGTCAGCAATGGTCTTGCAGGCTTTCATTCTCATCTCTGTCGTAATATCTGGGTCGTCCTCTGAATGCTTCCCCGGATAAGAGTAAGGCCGCTTTACTGTTCAAACAAAATTGCGATTCAATAAATAAGAGCAGTTTAATTAATCACAAATGAATTCGGATGTGGCATATCGGAAGATTGGCCCAAAAAGACACCGATTATCGCTTTAACTAGATAATACATGTATAACACAAGTTGTTGTAGTTTATTTTATGGCCTCTTCAGCACCTATGGCCCTTTATGACATCAATTATAAACTACGGTGTTGGCATTAACGTTACTTTACCAACTTCAGGTGATGTAGTTTAAGAAGTGGGAATGAAACATAGGCGGATCCAGAATATTTTAGGGAGGGGCTTCAACCTCTTTATTCCCCACTCCCGGATCCGACAATGGGATGAAGGCCCCTGCACCCCCGGATCCGACAATGGGATGAAGGCCACTGCACCCCCGGATCCGCCAATGGGATGAAGGCCCCTGCACCCACCCCCGGATTCGCCAATGGGATGAAGGCCCCTGCAGCCCCGGATCCTCCAATGGAATGAAGGCCCCTGCACCCCCGGATTCGCCAATGGGATGAAGGCCCCTGCACCCCCGGATCCGCCACTGGGATAAAGGCCCTTGCACCCCCGGAACCTCCAATGAGATGAAGGCCCCTGCAGCCCCGATAAGGCAAAACAATGCATTTTTAGGGGGGCCCCGGGGAAATCTCGTGGGGAAAAAATAAAACACGTACCCCAAATGGAAGGCTTTGTGCCACAATTATTTCACCCTGTGCGGGATATCCCACTATGAGGTTGCACAGTATTCAACAGATGCAGATGCCGCCCACCCTGACACAAAAGAACCATGAACCAATTTTGCGTTGGCAAAGTTGACCTACAGGCTACTTCGGGACACACAAACTCACAAAGTTCACTTAAATGCAGGTATTTTACAGATGGGTGAGGAATTATCATGATTGAAATCTTACTTTCCGGTTCATCCAGTAAGCTGCTGCTGTCAGCCCTGTTGTCCGATGGTGCTGCACGTCTCAAGATGACAGTCGGTTCCTTCCGATAGCTTTGCTTCTGCTGAACTTCAACACCGGTAGACACGGTAGCAGGTTCCTCTACCACCGACGGAATTAGCGAAGGTGCTTTCCCGTGGTCTGCAGAGGTTCTCTTAGCCAGAAGACCCTGAGGAACAAACGTGATGGTGACTTCCTTCCCGATGGACGTTCGTCTTGGACCCGTGACAGTTCCACTCCATGTTGTTGTGGCAGACGAATCAGATTCGATTTGGGGAGTCGTCGAATAGTGGATCTGTGGCTCCCAACGCATCGGCTTAGCAGGAACCTTCTGCTGTTGCTGATGCCTGTCGCCGTACTGCACGTGCGCTGTCGTGGTGTGCGAAGGAGCACTGCTGGCGTATGCTACAGGTGTGTTCCTGACGGGTTGTGAGTGGCCGGGCGGCGTCCAGGCGGAAGGCTTGGTAGCTACGTTGATTTTAGGGACGTGAAATGTAACCGTGTTGGCCTTCCCTTGTCTTCCCGCACCTAGAGAACGTGCGAAATTGTGTGAAGTACATTAACAATCTGAACCATGCTGTGTGTTTTATGTTTGTCTTCAGTTAGAACATTAGCCAGAAGATGACAATTCATAGCACGGACTGGATAATGAATAATAAGAAATGCTGTACAAAACTGCAAATTACATTAGTCCGAGTAACTTGGACCCTAAATATCACGATATGACAAAAGGGATCCATGTCATTTATCACCTGCTCCGTCGCCATATTCCTGCACAGAGTCGTATGTCTTGGTATCTCTCTTAACTGTTCTCTTCTCCTCATCCCCAGAGCGTTCGGTAATCGTCTTAGTTACGATTTCTTCCCTCACTCCACCATCGGTTCGGCTCTGCACATGCGTGGTCGTTGATAACTGCTTGTTCTGACCAAAACCTTGCAAAACGAAAAAAACATCAAAATTATATACATGTATTATTAAAAGAAAATACATGTCGATACAAAAATTAAAACGTGTTAGGGAAATACATTTAGAAATTGTACATGGAAGAAAACAAAACGATTTTTAGTCACATCGCCAACACTGACATAATTATTTTGTCCCAAAGTCATGAACACGCGAGGCAGGTAACTGCTTAATATGGATGAGGTACCGGTACATGTACATGTACAATGTACCTGATAAGTGGGTTTCTGACGACTAGTAGTAACTCAAGTAGCTTAACCGACTGTTCCTCTTGCATGCACGCCGCGGGCACATCAGGCACGTGTTCCATTCATCACACATGTCACATGACCCGAAACTCGCGCCGGGTGCAGGTCAACTCGGTCCCAAGGAACTCATCACCAGGACAACTCGACCGAAACGAAAATTGAGTTGATAAGATATCCGGCCATGATTTTTGATGGTAAATTTATAAAAAGTTGGAAAAAAATGTTGAGACGTTGTTTTTGAGGGTTGACGTTAAATTATCAGTGTTGAATTATTGTTGCTTTGGCGTGCCATAGTATGCCATAGTATGGACACAGTAATGGCGGATAGTAACCGGTTGTCAAGAAAGTGAAACCCAAGAATTGAGATCCAAAGTGTGACGCTGGTTGTCTTTCATTGGCTGTAAACAAGCCAGGTGACGGTGTGATTTGTGTGCCCAAGCAACTAACAGATCAGACCCGACCTATTCATCAGTTTTGAATCACTGTGTGACTACTGTGGGACAGGAACAACAAGCCTTATATACACACAGAGAACCTGAACTGACCAGATGACTGCTGTTGTTGCTAAGTGGTGCACGCCATTGCCTAGCAACCAACAGTCTGGTTGCTTTATGCCATTCACCCTTACGGTATTGATTCTGGACTTCACACCTGCCTTAACACATTCTACTCCAGTGAAAGTACTACAACCAGTCTAGGCAAGACACTCTTTCTAGAGTATAAGATGGCGGATGATTGCTTCATCCAAGGAGTCGCTTACCAGTCTATTGTATTTTGGTTAGTACATAGGCCTAGAAATGTGAATCATCATTGATCTCCAAAAGAATCATTTTGTGGATTCTACGGTATGTGGCATAAACGTTCCTAGATCAGCAATCAAAGGGAAAATTACAAAGTGAAATGGTTGTTTCCCATCACCCATTTGACTATAAATTGTACCTGCTTGTCTGGGCGTGGTCACGTGGCATGTTGGTACCCGTCGAATCTCCGTGTTACCGTTCATGTGTTCTGTTGAAGATGCATTGATGGGTATAGTTGGAGCTCCTGTGCCTCGTCTGGAAATTAAACATGCGTCAGTGTATCAACATTGCATAGGGCACATTTTAAGAATGAAACTTTTCGACCAGAAGTATGTTTTCTTTTTTACATTCCGAGCTATTAAATAAAACAATACAGTTTTTCATGAACACACTGGTACCAGTTTAGGTAAAGCATTCACTGTGGCCGTGAAATGAGTTTTGTAAATAGGAACATGAAATGTAATTTTTTTTTGTGGAAAAAAAATCATCTTTGAAGATACAGTCGCATCGTCGTCCGTTGGAAGAAATTCTGCTGCCGCCTGTGCGGCGTTAGTAGCGACTCACATATGCAGCACGATATGTGACAGAGGGTATCCCCCACCCCCAACCCCCCTCAAATTGCGTTTTGAACCTCGAGCCCCTTATCCTGAGGCATATTCAGGCAAAATGTACCTAGCCTACCTGACAAGCTCTAAATCCAATGTGTCTGTGGCAGAGTCTACATAACCCATAGCAACATCACGTGGCATGTTGCGGACGTTACGCCCATTCACACTTAATACTTCGTCTCCTTCTTGCAACTTGGCGTTGAAAGCCTTGCTTTTGCGCCGGATCTAAAATAAAAAAGAACGTTGTAGAGAATCAATCATCTTTAGAAAGGCGGTCCCTGGGTTATTATTCCTAAAACAAAAATCACCTGTATCGAAGAGGTGTGTAAGGACATTTAGGGGGTGATCCTGAATTCCTAAGGAAGCTTTCGGCTGCAGCATGTGCTTTCCGCCACCGTCTCCAGAGCAGCGGTATTGACATTGGAGGACGCCATGTCGAAAGTGCAGATTCTAAAATTGAGGTCTTATTTGATGACTATAGCTTTTAAATCTCACCCTCTCGTACACAAAGCCGATGCAACTCGTTTAATAAAATTTATCATGCCTTGTAATTGTTTACATGATTTGATTTGTTTTTGTTTAAACCCATTGGTAAATGAGAAAGTTATTTATCATCAAAAGTATAAATTGTTGATACGTATACATGTAGTAGTTATGTAAGAAGACATGCTTCTCGTCTCAATATATTCGCGTCATTTATTAAAATTTGATTGTATATACATGTAAGTAGGTTGAATCGTCTAAGGGGGCAACTGGAGGTACCCGCATTTCTTCAGAGGTCCCAACCCTACAAGATAATAACCCTATACAAAATGTTGTATAATTATAGGACAAATACTCACTTCCGAGTTGAAAATGTAAAAAGACATTTTGGTGTCCTCTTTATACACGTGAAATCCATCATTTTTCGATGCATGCAGATATTTACAGGGTGTACATGATTCTTGGATCCCTGAAAAAAACCTACATGTTATCACCTTCAAGAAACTTATTAAATATATGCAAATTTTACAAAATAAAGCATTTGTGGATTTAGGGTCTAAAATGTGTGTCACACGTTGGTATACCCAAATAAATGGAATTACCCATTTGCGCTGGTACCGTCGCAAGCAGTTGTCATTATACAGACTTTTACATTTCCAAGTGGACTACTTGCAGTGAGACAAGATGACGTCATGTTCAGGTTTCAAAGAGAACGCCAAAACCATTCCCGCAGGAGACGACACGACTTGACGCATGTGCGAAGCCTAAAAATGACGTCATCACGTCGCAGTCCGCATTGTAATAGACTACTAAAGTGTGACGTCGTTGCCATGGTTATTGCCTTTGCTGGTAATCTGAAACGTCCATTGCTAAAGCGCAGGGAAACAGTTCGTTTGTTTTAGTGTAGACCCAAAAACCATGGCAACACACAAAGGGTGACGTTTTCAATTTAGTGCTCTACAGGGTGTATCAGAAAAGAGTAGACACTCATATAATTAGGAAATAAAAGTGGGTTGGGTCGGTCTTAAACAGTACGTTTAAAACCGGGTGGGGGCCTGGACGCTGATAATGGCCCGAGCCGTAATTCATAAATACCTTTTCGTGTAAATCGGTAAAAACGCCCAGAAATGATTCGCGTTTTTGCTCGATTTTTCATACTTTTTTAAATTTATGTTTACGGGCCACTATGAATAGTCTATGTTTCCGCCTCTACTTGAAACAGTACGTTAATGCAAATAGCCCGATCCAGACTAACTGTAATGCCATTCGCGATCCAGCGTGAGGTAAAGTGAGGAAATAAAAGAAACACAGTTTGGTGATTATGTACAGTATTTACACAGTAACAACACTATGCTTAATAACCAAAAAACACAACATTTTAACTTTACAATTATAAACTGTAAAAGGATTCTATTTTGATTTGGGCAATGCAAATTCTTTTTCAAACGTATCTGTTTACAACTCTAATAAAGTAACAGCCTATAGCAGCGCACACTCGACATGGCCAGCCTGGCGCGCGCGCGCGCGCGGTGGGTTCTTGGCGCGCTTGGCCAGCTCAAGCTCGGTACGTACATTGTACGTACGTACTATGGTCGATTTAAACTGACTGGAATATTTGACGTTTTTCAAAGAATTTTCTGCAAATTATGGTAATTTAGAGTTGTTGAATAAGCCAGTTGCGTGATAGATTTGCATAAATCCTAGAGTCCTGCCTCTGCGCTATGGCGCTCGCATAATAAGAGAGTACTGCACCAGACTACCAGGCCGTTGGCAACGGTTGCCAAGTGGCAAGGGGGTGCACGCTAGAACATGTTAGCCGGCGCGAAAGTCTGTACGGTACCTGGAATACCTCGCACAGTACTCTATGCATTTTGAAGCTGGACCATCCGAAATTACATGTTGAAATTGCATGTTAAAACATGTACTCGCCATGAAATTTCGTCAAAATAACGAGTTAGAACGTCTTGTTTGACTCGAAATAGACGTTAACTTTGAAAGCTGGATCGTTCCCAATCTGTGCATGATAAATTCAAAAAAAAGAGTAACGATTTCGGGTTATAAGACTGGTTTGAAGCTGCCGATTTAACGTCACGAACCCGAACGAAGGGAGACGTATACACTAGACACCAAACTTGACTTGAAATAGGGGAAATAAGATGACATGCAGATTGTAAATCTTGCCAATATGATAAAATTAATAGCGCCGTTGATTGTTTATCCATTTGACGGAACATCGTCAGAAATTGGCGAGTTTTACTGTTCCAAAACGCGCGTTCAACATAACAGCGAGCGACTCTCGTTTTGCGTACAAGACCGGCATACGATTTCAAATACACCTTCCGAATTTTTTGAAAAGAAAAGGTCATGCCTGTTTGTTTCCGCAAATGATCGACGTCTCGCAGCAACTTGGGTAAAATCAAAAGTAATTCAATTATGAATTAAAATGATTATCTAGCTACATACAAGTTACAACAGATTTTAGAAATACTTTGGCTGCAAAAACTTGACCGAGCGGTTGTTGTGTTATACGTTGTTGAGTTTGTCTATATCCGTGCGGAATACGGAATTCACCACTAAAAATTGAGATGGGAAAAAAGGGCAGGCTCTAATTTGTGGGCGACAAACAGCACCCGTAACACACTTCGATTAGAATAAAATTTTAAACAAAGACAAACAATTATATCTCCTAACAGTCCTCAGTTTCACAAATCTGTCTAGCAAACACGAACCGGGATACGATCGACCTTTTTATTTTGGTATATTTAGTAGGCATCGCATAATTTTCGCATTTCCATTTTTCCCGGTCCACACACGCAAAATTCATGTTTCCTATTAAACCAAATCACGTTTCCTAACCAAATTTAAACTTTATGGGGGCATAATATCATGTAATATTAGAAAGAATTAGTGGCGAGGGTGTACGGTATTTATATCTCCACTTAATTAAGTCGCGTACGTTGATGTATTTCTCGCGATTTTACTTGGGCTTCGGAATATGCCGGTCATGTACGCAAAACGAGAGTCGCTCGCTGTCGCGTTGAACGGCGATCTGAAACAGCAAAACTCGCCAATTTCTGACGAAGTTCCGTCGAATGGATATTAAACAATCAACGGCGATATTAATTTTTTATCATATTGTGGCAAGATTTACTAGCTGCATGTCATCTTATTTCCCCTATTTCAAGTCAAGTTTGCTGTAAAGTGTATACGTCTCCCTTCGTTCGGGTTCGACGTTCAATCGGCAACTTTGAACCGGTCTCATAACCCGAAATCGTTACTCTTTTCTTGAATTGATCATGCACAGATTGGGAACAATCCAGCTTTCAAAGTTAACGTTCATTTCGAGTCAAACAAGACGTTCTAACTCGTTATTTTGACGAAACTTCATGGCGAGTACATGTTTTAACATGCAATTTCAACATGTAATTTCGGATGGTCCAGCTTCAAAATGCATAGAGTACTGTGCGAGGTATTCCAGGTACCGTACAGACTTTCGCGCCGGCTAACATGTTCTAGCGTGCACCCCCTTGCCACTTGGCAACCGTTGCCAACGGCCTGGTAGTCTGGTGCAGTACTCTCTTATTATGCGAGCGCCATAGCGCAGAGGCAGGACTCTAGGATTTATGCAAATCTATCACGCAACTGGCTTATTTGGCGACGGGGTAATTGTTGGGGCAATTTGACAACCACGTTACCAGAAAACGTGCAGTTTGCAAAGAGGGACCGCGCAGACATCGAGGTAATAGATTGACCATAAATTGACAGACGGTACGGTGCTGTGTCATGGCTGTACGTACGTACCCGGTTGGAAAGCGGAGAAAAGCAGACGAGATTTTTGCAAACTTTTTGGGCCCGTACATTTGTTTCAGAATTTCAGAAGTACAGGCAGTTTAAAAATGGTTTTTAAACATTCTTAATCTTTTACCCCAAATTTCACTGAGCTTCAAAACCCACCCACTTTGGGAGGAACAATTTAAAGCTTCTTTGGGTAAAAAAATGTATTGTGTACGTTTCAAAAAATTGAGACTCAAACAACAATGAGAAAGTGTAATTTTGTCCAAATTCAGGGGCCACTTTTACTTGTATTTAGACCGACTGGTCATTATCGCTAGTTTAAAACTGCCCACGTGACGTGCTCTCAGCCAATAGGGATGCGTAAACTGTCCAAGGTATTTTTGAATTGTAGATAAAATAGGTAGACATATAGTTTCATATTTTTATTAACGTCGTCATCGTATTGGGAATTTCAAGCCTGACTAAACAGGGGCTAGTTATGTAAACAAAGCTAAAACATAACTTGCGCATAAAAATGGAAGATGCAAAACAGGATCATTTGACATGTCCTTGTATTACAGCAAGAAGAAGTCCTTGTATTACAGCAAGAAGCATGTCGGGGAGGCATAAATCATTTTTTGTTTCTCACAGAATGGCTCAGAGTACAGATGCCGTCGGTGGCAGAGTAGGTCTATATGCTGGGGTTAAAATTGGACGCCCATATAGGCACGCTAAGCAAGTTGTCCCATATTATGTGATACTTAAATTGTTATCGACAGCCGGATGTCTCTTAAGCTTAACGCATATTTTCCAATGGGATAGCTTTATCACCATGGGACAATGAACACCTCCTTAGAAAATGTGGGGGAGGGGGGTTGGGGGGGGGGGGGGGGGGGGGGTGCACGTTCCACCCACAAACTTCCAGTTCCCCCCACAAACCTCCAGTGAGCGACATCGGCCTGGGAAAATCCTGGCTACGCCGCTGAGCCGGTGTGTTCCTTTAATTTCCTAACATTATATCGTCCCTTTAAAACCAGAACAGCCTATGTCCAACCCAGGGGATCAAGGAGCATGATACCCATGCACACACACCCCCACACAAGATGTAAGTAACATAAATATATCATCACTATTTATGCTACAGTTTCTGATTGTTTAGCTACAATGAAACTCTTAAACTCATTTTTCTAAAAATTGGACATTGGAAATAGACTGTTCTAGGACGATATATGACAAATGTATTTTCAGAATATTTGATTAGTGGAGTTTCACGAGCATGGCGCCGAGAAGGTACCTTCATATTATAAATGAAATTTATTATCAGGGTAGCGTTGTCCCTTTACCCGTGCATTCATTAATATAGACACCAGAAAGAGCGGTGTAAGATATAAGATTAATCGGGGAAATGAAAGTCAGATTAAAAATGAAATGTGAAACGAACATAGAAAGGACAATTAACAACAGTCCATCCAATGCATCATCGCCTCGTCGGCATCTCACACGAAATAAAATGTGCTCCAATATTACCTCTTCCATGCCCGATGAGCAGGGGAGGTGAACTACTAGGGTTGTAACATCGTTGCAAGGTGGGACGGTTATTACCATCCCGCATCGGCCAGTGTCGTTCTCCAGTAACTCGGTGATCCCAACCCCTTCACGGTCCGACAGCACGGACGGCACCTGGCCGTTCCAGTCTTGGAGTTTGGAGTCACGGTGATTCCCATTGAGTATATTTGAATTGTTGTCCACTGGCCTAATGACCTGAAGAGGATGCTGGTTGGTGCCGTAGACGGCCAGGTACGGCTGACTGACAATTCTTGGTTTCGCGCCGAAAACTGGCATCGTGGAACAGCTCGGATGTGTTTTTGATCACCTTGGTCGATTTGCAAAAACGCAATCGATGTAATTTTTTAATGCAGTCTAAGACGGTTTACTAGTCAGAGCTAAGGGTGGAATATGAGCGGAAACAGAATTTGTGGTATTGCTTGATACTAGCAATCGATCCGATGTCTCTGACGTAAGTCTTTGATAGCAGGGTGGGGATTTGGAGCCGACACCCAGTAGTCAATTCACGATGCTAGTAATGTGTCACTGACTGACAATGACATAATGCACATTCCGCAGCTTCCAAGAACAATAACTCCATCTTCCGAGTGGACCATGCCTCAAAAAACAACATTTAAGGACAATTAATTTCAAAGGGTAGCATTTTTAGGGTTGACCAAAGGAAGTGTCTTGGATCTCATTATGTGAAGTCCATCCGGAGTCGACCGTTACGTCTTGGTCCAACGGCTTTCAAGATTAAAACTGAATCCGTTTCTGTGATTACATCGCTGAGTCCAGTTTCTGTGTTTGGACTATTGAAGGGAATAAGTCGAAGGCTGGTCGACAAAACCGAGGAAGTGAAGTATGGAGGGTCGGGCTGTTTAGTTTATCTGCTGGAAGGCAATTCCGGTTAAACATTCCCAGTGCACTACCGGACGTGACATCATCGGCTCAAGAGAGCTACAAGTAGCTTGACTCACAGCATGCACGTGTGCTTTCCGTCCCTTGGACAGATGACATTGCGGAAACGCACATTTTATATCCACACTTTTGAGGAGCAGGCTTGTCGTATGCGAGTTCCACAACATATTGATGACATGAGGGCACCACGGGCATCTCTGGTTCTAATGTCCTATTTACAGGGATTCACTAAGAAGATTTGTTCAGGGACAATATTGATTCTCAGGATTTGATTTAAATGAAAACAGTACAGAGCGAATCAATAAATTATATGAGAGGCCTCGTATACAGGAACAAATTTGCATAGCGTTATTTAGCATTTCATTTAGCTTCTAACAGTAACTAATGCGACCCAAAGTGAGCCACGCCTCCAGCCCGTCTTGAAACTAGCCGGCGGCAGTCATTCATTATATGGTCAGTCTTAGTGATTCCACAGTCCACAGTCCACAGTCCACAGTCCACAGTCCACAGTCCACAGTCCACAGTCCACAGTCCACAGTCCACAGTCCACAGTCCACAGTCCACAGTCCACAGTCCACAGTCCACAGTCCACAGTCCACAGTCCACAGTCCACAGTCCACAGTCCACAGTCCACAGTCCACAGTCCACAGTCCACAGTCCACAGTCCACAGTCCACAGTCCACAGTCCACAGTCCACAGTCCACAGTCCACAGTCCACAGTCCACAGTCCACAGTCCACAGCCCACAGTCCACAGTCCACAGTCCACAGTCCACAGCCCACAGTCCACAGTCCACAGTCCACAGTCCACAGTCCACAGTCCACAGTGATTTGAAACTGACAAACATGCCTCCACCGGAAAACGTCATTTCCGTTGAATATACGGTTCTGTTTTCTTTCATGATATACCCTACACGTAAAGGGAAAAACGCAACCACAGTATAGGCCTACAGACATTCTTTTCGGGCTTTTTAATACAAAGAAGGATCGCATTAAGCTTTATAAACTGAAACATTCGGGGAAACAGTCCGCTGAACTACAGGTAATATCTGTTCAAGAGATGTTTATGTTAATAGACTGGTCTACATGTGTTAAGTGGAATGCAAGCGATCGCATGGACCGGGGAGCAGTCTAGGCCAAGCATTGTTTGTGGGGTACAATGGCGGCCGGCGCGTGGATTCAATTCTCGTATAGCCAACTGCTATACATAATTCATCCAGTGTATATATATCGATGGTGTACCCTTACAAGAGACAGCGGCCTATCCAGCTTACATCGCTTGAGGGCGTTCTTCAACTTTTTCAGTTGGAAAGAAAAACAGAAAACGGACGCAGACAGTTTAATTTGTTTTCAGTTACCCAAAGAGGCTGTACTTTCATGTCACTCCAGCAACCTCGGCAATAAAAAACAGTAAATTGATAGTGTACAATAATTATTGTATACCTTCTAAAACAAAAAAACCCCAATATAATACGACTGATTAAGTATATATTTAATTATGAATGTTGTCAAAGATTTGAAAATCTTTTTCGAGGAGAGGATTTTTCCTGTCAATCGGAGAAATGAAATGCGATAACCACAATATGCCGACAATTTCAGGCCTTTCGCACGAGCATGAATCTTGCCAGCGTAAAAGAGCGAATGGTGTGTGACAACCGCACAAGGCTCCTGAAAATTATATTGTACATGTATCTAAAGTAGATGCATGGCCGTTATTTATGGGGCCCCGCAATCATGTGACCTCTTAAGTTGGAGATAACCGACAGGTTTAGAGATGTCAGGCTATACATCGAGGTATTGTAAATATCGCCGAGGGTCATATAAGGAACGCCAAAATTAGCACGTTCGACATTACAAGTTTGTCTCCTGCACATGCGCATCGTTGACTGTGCAGAGTCCGGAAACATTCCTTTATTGAGATTAGCACTAACAGCCTCGTTTCAGATGCCGAACCATTTTATCATGTCACGCGTCTTGTCATTAAGCCTCGTTTCAGATGCCGAACCATTTTATCATGTCACGCGTCTTGTCATTAAGCCTCGTTTCAGATGCCGAACCATTTTATCATGTCACGCGTCTTGTCATTAAGCCTCGTTTCAGATGCCAAACCATTTTATCATGTCACGCGTCTTGTCATTCGCAAATTTTATCACAAAAAAGCACCGAGACCCTCGTTTTTGATGAAAATTTAAAAGGAAATTCCTCAATAGACCGTATCGAATAGCCGCCATATTGTAGGGCAGTTTCTTTGTTCCGTACGGATATTCTGTTCTTATATTGTTGACCAATTTGAACAACAAGAGTTGCCTCACAACACAGCAGCTATAACCGATACTACAGTGTGAGTAAAACAGATAACTACATGTATACACTTTTAAAATTATTTGTGTTTTAGTGTACCAATATTTTTTATGAGATGTTTTAACATGTATTTTAGATAGATTCTCCTGTGTCTTTTGGTAGCAGTTTAATTAAATTATGTTTCATACATATTTGAAATGTCAGAAAGGTAATAAGAAAAATATGACACATGATATGATATAAAAATCTCATCACCCAAGAGGTAGCCTCCTGGATAAACTTCTCTGCTTTCTTTTCCTTTTTTTGAGTTTACTTTTGAGTCTATATCCGTGTTGTCAAGCACGGAAATAGACTACTAAAGTGTGATGTCAGTTGTCATGGTAATTATTGGGTATAAACATTCGGTGGTAAAGTTAGCGCCATTCGGTGCTAAACGTCCATTGGTAAAGCGCAGAAATAAACAGTTCACTGGTTTTAGTGCAGACCAAGTAACCTTCGTTTAACACACAAAGGGTGACGTTATAGTAAGTGAAAACGTCGCCCTTTGTGTGTTGCCATGGTTATTGGATCTATATACTAAAACCAGTGAACTGTTTTCCTGCGCTTTAGCAATGGACTTTTCAGATTACCAGCGAATGTTTAGACCCAATTACCATGGCAACTGACGTCACACTTTAGTAGTCTATTGCTTCGAAATTTAATTTTGACTGCAGGAAAAAAATATACACGGCAATGTTTGCGCGAAACGCGCAGACTACTAAACTTGAAATCTTGTGTAAGAATGTTAATCTGGTCTGTAACTTCCCAAACATCTGTTTGGTATCAAGCCTGACTGGCTGGCCGGCTTGGGTTTGTGTGTGTGTGTGTGTGTGTCATGCTTCAAACATCCAGGCAGGTATTCGTGGTATGCGCTATCTTCTGTATGTTGATGGCATACATGGCCAACTCTTTGCAGTTCGCTCACCAGGGTATCTACACCATTAAACCTTGTTCTCTATAGTCCTGCACACTCGTAAGACGGAGTCGTATACATCATTATGCAAAGTGACATACATATGAACAAAAGTTGTAGAAGCGTATAAGCCAGTTGGGCTTGATGCCTCACTTACAAAATAGATGCCGCAAACTTAATGGTTTTAACATTATTTATTTTTGTGTCATGGGTTTTCCTCAGCAATTCAAATAGTACTGAAGTATTTTGTTTATATTCATTTTATAATCAATATTACTATAGCAACGAGATTGGTTCCCACGGCCTATACTTTTCTTTAAATGAATCTCGATCCGCTACATAGGCTATTACTAAAAGTATTACGGATATAGTCTATAGCCATGCAATAATACCAGGCAGTTTATCCGCTACATAGGCTATTGCTAAAAGTATTACGGATATAGTCTATAGCCATGCAGTAATACCAGGAAGTTTATTTGGTGTTTCCATAAAATGCACTAATAGGCCTATTTGCAACATTTTGAATTTGCGTTTCAGTCAGAATTCAATGCACGGTTTCGATTCCCTCTTATTTTCATAGCAACGAAAGGCATGAACATTTGACCCTAAAAGCCATGTTAATCGGTGTCATGGACATTTAGTTAGGTGATCGACTAGTAATCTCTGTAGATTGTGGTGTATACATTTTGGAAAACTACTTGAACAAACTGTTTATAAATAACAAATAATCAACCAACCAACGCGCACACACGATTAAACTATGATAAATTGTAGTAGGCCTATAGGCCTAATTTACGTGGAGCCAGCACCTTTTCAATGGTGGCAGAGGTATTGACGGAGAGGCGGGGTGATGGAAAGGCGAGGGATGAGGGGAGGGGTATATAGGACGAGCACACAGCCGTTCACTTTGGAGCCCTACATCAAGAGGGTTTAGGGACCGTTTGCTTTTACCTATTGAGGTATTGACGGAGGGGCGGGGTGATGGAAAGGCGAGGGATGAGGGGAGGGGTATATAGGACGAGCACACAGCCGTTCACTTTGGAGCACTATATCAAGAGGGTTTAGGGACTGTTTGCTTTTACCTATTGAGGTATTGACGGAGAGGCGGGGTGATGGAAAGGAGATGGATGAGGGGAGGGGTATATAGGACGAGTACACAGCCGTTCACTTTGGAGCCCTATATCAAGAGGGTTTAGGGACTGTTTGCTTTTACCTATTGAGGTATTGACAGAGGGGCGGGGTGATGGAAAGGCGAGGGATGAGGGGATGGGTATATAGGACGAGTACACAGCCGTTCACTTTGGAGCACTATATCAAGAGGGTTTAGGGACTGTTTGCTTTTACCTATTGAGGTATTGACAGAGGGGCGGGGTGATGGAAAGGCGAGGGATGAGGGGAGGGGTATATAGGACGAGCACACAGCCGTTCACTTTGGAGCCCTACATCAAGAGGGTTTAGGGACTGTTTGCTTTTACCTATTCAGTTATTGACGGAGGGGCGGGGTGATGGAAAGGAGATTGAGGAATTTCAAATAGTCATTGAAAACGAGGTTCTCAGTGCTTTTTTTTGTGAAAACATTTGCAAAAGAAAAGACGCACGACGTAATGCAATGGCTAAACATCTTAAACGGGGCTGCCAGTGTCAATTACAAATTTGTCAATATGCCTATTGCACGTTGTTAAGCAGTAGGTCTACCCCTACCTTTTTCCTCAAAAATCCAAAGCAACATTTGTAAACTTGTACTGTCGTGCACGGCCTCTCAAACAGATTTCTTAGGAAAAATGGAGCCCCGGCGTTAAAGGAGCGTGATCAGATGACATTTTGACTATGGATGTTGAGATGTTGACATTTTGACTATGGATGTTGAGATTTTGATACCAGATGATTTGTCATATTTTTCTCATTACCATTGTGAAATTTCACGTTCTTATCCCATGTATATTTTCTAGGATATCGTCAAAAAGCCACCGATGTTTTGTAAACTATCCGGTTACATAAAACAGTGCAGTGATTACAATATTACATGTCCAGTTTTCTCGCTCGAATTCATCAGAAATTCGTTTATGGAAGTACGTTTTCAAGTGATTTTGTTCAGGACGCAATTTCTCTGTTTCTCTATTTGCACGTTATTCAATTTCGTTTAATGACGTTCACACTTGTTCGCTAAGACATCCACATTATAATTTGCGTCATTCAAATACAAAGCATTGACAGAATCTTCATTCAATTTAGCACACCGGCAAGCTCGGGGCTTGGGCGAATTTGAATGATTTTCGCTAGTATTTCAAAACTGAATGCGCGTAGTTTAATTTTAATGCGGAATTTTTCCGATAGTGTGCTCGAAAAACCAAATTGAATGCTCTCTTTAAATAATTGAAGGATTATTCCCAACTGCATTCAAATTTGCGCTAAAACGAATGTACCTGAAACGAACTCAGGATGTACTTTGTTAAAACTGAACGATACAACCCATATTGGGTTAAAACAAAATCCATTTCCGCAAAAATCTGAACAAGCCGCGCCCCTTTAAGCAACAAAGACATCCGCAAGTATATGAAACGGCGGTTAAAGCACGTAGCCGAAGAAAATCCTACTGGGTTGGCTTACCTTAGATATGCAGACAGGCGTACCATCCCCGCCCATGAACCGAAATCCCCAGGGAGACCCCCCTGCCATCCGCACCTTCAGTAACACCCCTTGCGTCGTCATGGTGACGTCAGAAAGCCACTGTCTCGCGATCGTTTTAACCGTTAAACCTCAGCAACTGGATACCATGTTCACCCCAGGATGTGACGTGACTTGCATGTTCATGTTATAAGATCTAGCAAGTCAAACAACACTAGCGCTTGTCACAAAAACGAGGAAACGGTCCTAAAATGAAGAACAACTTCCGTAGGAATGTACTATTTAGGCTGTTGTAGTCGCAGGATTTATAGGACACCTTTTCGGGTGATTGTGAATCGGTAAGTCTTCAGTCTGTCTTGCTACAGCGGATCTTGAACGTGGGGGCCGCGCTGGGACGGTATGATCGGCCCTGTGTAGTCGCCATTCTTGCACAACGACCGAAGCAAGCTCCCGCATCCAGATCGGTTCGACCTCTTAGGAATGTCGAGCTCACTGCTCATGACCTGACGCGTGTTGCGCACTAATCCACATGTCCTCAATTTGCACGACTGCTAGTGCAGGAGAGGAATGGATGCGAGGACACAGTTTTGTAGAATAGGAGAAGGCTCATCGAATTACCCGGGTAGGTATACCTACAAATAAGAGATTGCGTATGGAAAATGGATCGATCGAGATCCAGGGGCGATGGGTATATATTTTTGGAAAGATCATAATTGGGCTATAGTGTAAATTAAAACGTCGTTTCCCTGTAGATTTTGTTTACAGGTCCTTTTCTTTTTCTGTTTATTTATGATACCTTTATATATCTGAAATTGTTTTCTTTAACCATCGATGTTCTGACGTGCATCTCTGCATGTAAGTTTGGCTGTTGTTGTACCATCTCACGCAATTTTATGAGTTATTTGTCCCACATTCTGTTGAGCCACTTCTTGAAATATAGGCAAATACGAACCAGAAAGCGCATACCACAGAAACGAACTTGAATGCAAACATTTAAAAAATGTTTGCCAGTTGATGAACATGAATAGTCGACCAGCCCGTTGGTGCTGGCTGTGACGAAATTGAATGAACTAAGTGACCATTTTAAATTGAATGATTTTATTCGTCGAATGAATGCTCAAGTGTTGAAATTGAATGACTCTTTTAAACTGTTGAATGCTGATGTACCTAAGCATTTATTTTAAAGCGAAATTGAATGAGTCGGGTATTAACTTGAATGGATTTTTGTTCAGAAAGATGCTCAGGACGCAGGTGAAGTTGTGTAAGTATACCACGTGACTATTATGCATACAGATGAAGTGCAGTAAGTATACCACGTGACTATTATGCATACAGATGAAGTGCAGTAAGTATACCACATGACTATTATGCATACAGATGAAGTGCAGTAAGTATACCACGTGACTATTATGCATACAGATGAAGTGCAGTAAGTATACCACGTGACTATTATGCATACAGATGAAGTGCTGTAAGTATACCACGTGACTATTATGCATACATATGACGTGCAGTAAGTATACCACATGACTATTATGCATACAGATGAAGTGCAGTAAGTATACCACGTGACTATTATGCATACAGATGAAGTGCAGTAAGTATACCACGTGACTATTATGCATACAGATGAAGTGCAGTAAGTATACCACATGACTATTATGCATACAGATGAAGTGCAGTAAGTATACCACGTGACTATTATGCATACAGATGAAGTGCAGTAAGTATACCACATGACTATTATGCATACAGATGAAGTGCAGTAAGTATACCACGTGACTATTATGGATACAGATGACGTGCAGTAAGTATACCACATGACTATTATGCATACAGATGAAGTGCAGTAAGTATACCACGTGACTATTATGCATACATATGACGTGCAGTAAGTATACCACATGACTATTATGCATACAGATGAAGTGCAGTAAGTATACCACATGACTATTATGCATACAGATGAAGTGCAGTAAGTATACCACGTGACTATTATGCATACAGATGAAGTGCAGTAAGTATACCACGTGACTATTATGCATACAGATGAAGTGCAGTAAGTATACCACATGACTATTATGCATACAGATGAAGTGCAGTAAGTATACCACGTGACTATTATGCATACATATGACGTGCAGTAAGTATACCACATGACTATTATGCATACAGATGAGTGCAGTAAGTATACCACGTGACTATTATGCATACAGATGAAGTGCAGTAAGTATACCACATGACTATTATGCATACAGATGAAGTGCAGTAAGTATACCACGTGACTATTATGCATACAGATGAAGTGCAGTAAGTATACCACGTGACTATTATGCATACATATGACGTGCAGTAAGTATACCACATGACTATTATGCATACAGATGAAGTGCAGTAAGTATACCACGTGACTATTATGCATACAGATGAAGTGCAGTAAGTATACCACATGACTATTATGCATACAGATGAAGTGCAGTAAGTATACCACGTGACTATTATGCATACATATGACGTGCAGTAAGTATACCACATGACTATTATGGATACAGATGAAGTGCAGTAAGTATACCACATGACTATTATGCATACAGATGAAGTGCAGTAAGTATACCACATGACTATTATGGATACAGATGAAGTGCAGTAAGTATACCACATGACTATTATGCATACAGATGAAGTGCAGTAAGTATACCACGTGACTATTATGCATACAGATGAAGTGCAGTAAGTATACCACATGACTATTATGCATACAGATGAAGTGCAGTAAGTATACCACGTGACTATTATGCATACAGATGAAGTGCAGTAAGTATACCACATGACTATTATGCATACAGATGAAGTGCAGTAAGTATACCACGTGACTATTATGCATACAGATGAAGTGCAGTAAGTATACCACATGACTATTATGCATACAGATGAAGTGCAGTAAGTATACCACATGACTATTATGCATACAGATGAAGTGCAGTAAGTATACCACGTGACTATTATGCATACAGATGAAGTGCAGTAAGTATACCACGTGACTATTATGCATACAGATGAAGTGCAGTAAGTATACCACGTGACTATTATGCATACAGATGAAGTGCAGTAAGTATACCACATGACTATTATGCATACAGATGAAGTGCTGTAAGTATACCACGTGACTATTATGCATACATATGACGTGCAGTAAGTATACCACGTGACTATTATGCATACAGATGAAGTGCAGTAAGTATACCACGTGACTATTATGCATACAGATGAAGTGCAGTAAGTATACCACGTGACTATTATGCATACAGATGAAGTGCAGTAAGTATACCACATGACTATTATGCATACAGATGAAGTGCAGTAAGTATACCACGTGACTATTATGCATACAGATGAAGTGCAGTAAGTATACCACGTGACTATTATGGATACAGATGAAGTGCAGTAAGTATACCACATGACTATTATGCATACAGATGAAGTGCAGTAAGTATACCACGTGACTATTATGCATACAGATGAAGTGCTGTAAGTATACCACGTGACTATTATGCATACATATGACGTGCAGTAAGTATACCACATGACTATTATGCATACAGATGAAGTGCAGTAAGTATACCACGTGACTATTATGGATACAGATGAAGTGCAGTAAGTATACCACGTGACTATTATGCATACAGATGAAGTGCAGTAAGTATACCACGTGACTATTATGCATACAGATGAAGTGCAGTAAGTATACCACATGACTATTATGCATACAGATGAAGTGCAGTAAGTATACCACGTGACTATTATGCATACAGATGAAGTGCAGTAAGTATACCACGTGACTATTATGCATACAGATGAAGTGCAGTAAGTATACCACATGACTATTATGCATACAGATGAAGTGCAGTAAGTATACCACGTGACTATTATAAACTACTAGTAATGATGAGTAAGCTTCTTTAGAAACGGAAACGAGATATTCCGATTATTTTGCCCGCTTTTGGTGATTTAAATCCGTTTTTTTAAACGGTCTCATTTGAAAATCGCGGCCTCGTTGTAATATTGAACTGAAATACATGTATAGATGGTCAATGTTTGACCAGTCACCGTTGATAACCTTCTTTGTGTTCAGTCATGTATTACATATGCTTTCCCCCTCCAAGTCCATTGCCCCTCCAATCAACCCGCAGCACCATTGTGCTGATTGCTCCAATCGTTTGACAAGACACGATTCTTCAGATCAAACTTGAGTGTGTCGTTTTGTCATTGTGAGACATTGAGGTTATGTTTTCTCTGCAGATACTGCGGGAAAGAACCTCCACCGGAGATAACCTCTACAACCAATCAGTTGATGCTGATCCTCTCATCGGATGGGGACAATTACGGCTTTCCCAAAGGATTTAGAGCAGAATACAAAATTCACCTTGCTGCGTCAACAACTGCGGCTCCCTTTGCGCCAACAACACAAGCAGTGACGACTGCCGCGCCAACAAAACCACCACAATGCGGTACGTGTCCTGTTTGTTTGTTTTCATGTGATTCTGCTAACATAAAACCCGAATACCTTCTTGCTAAACATGCTCGTTGATATTTCCTTATTGTATCTCATTAATATTTCTTTTGATTGCAGATACATATGAGGGTTCTTGTGGTGGCAATTTCACGGCTTCGGAAGGATGCATCGCATCGCCCAATTACGGAATAGGTTCCTAACCAAACTCTTTGAATTGCATTTACAATATTCAGGTAAGCAGGACCGGTCTTCAAGGCCAAGGAAGCGTCTAAAGAAACGGAATGTTAATTACAACAGACAATTTGTCACATAAGAAGACAAATTTTGTAACCTTTCAAACGTTAATTCCTAAGACCACGGTGTTTCAGGCTTTCATTGGGAGGCGATATTTGTTGACATGATGCATGACGTGTCGATGTTTCAGACTCCTCTTTGTGGTCTGTCTTGACGGCCATAAAACGGTTCCTTGGGGAGGAACTGTTTCAGTATAAGATGCATTTACCACAACTCGTGTTTTGTGCAGAGGGTGAACGAGTTGAGTTGACATCCATATTGAGGAACAGGATGAGTGTTCCTTGGATCAGTTGACAGTGTAACTTGGAGATGATGTCCCTGGAAGATTGAGGTGAGACAATCACAGTGGGGTTTTGTGTTTGTAGCTGGTTTAGTGCTAGTGACTTGCAGTGTAGGTTTAGACCTGGGAAAATATTGATCCAAAAGAGCATGCGTTCCAGACAACAGAAAAGATACAACTATAATAGCAGAATAGTTATCTTATAATTCAGAACATCGACTTCGCTTGTCAACTGTTTTGATGTAAAATTTATTTTGTAGTTTACCGAATAGAGGCAACATGTACGTCATATTTACAGTACAAGGGTACCATTTTTATTAATGGCTTTTACCGTTTCGGGCCAATAGACTACTCAAGTGTGACGTCAATTCCTAGGCTAACTGGGTCTAAACATTCGCAAGTAATCTCAAAACAAAACTCCCTTGCTGTAAAAGCGCATGGAGACAGTTCATTTTGTTTTAGTGTAGACACAGTAACCTTGGCAATAGAAAAGGTGACCTTATCAGTTTGCGTCTAATTATCGAATATTAGCCAATTGCGTCTAATTTATCAATTACAATATTTTGGGGACTGTGTTGATATTTGACAATTTTCCATTGTGACTGTTTTCCTAGGATGTGTGGCCAAGACATCCCTTCAGGCAGTTTCGTCATGTCTTTGTCTAACTCCGTGGTTGTGAGCATGATTAGTGATTCCAATGTGAATGGTCGAGGATTTGCCGTTGAGTACCGAGCCATCAGGCTGGAATAAAAACCAATATGGCTGGCCTAAATGAAATCAATTAAGAGTCTGGGAAAATACCAAAAGAAAATTCAGTGCCTTTTACAACTTGTCTGACGACCCGGCTGCATGTATTTGTTTTTAGTTAGTTTCGATTTAGTAGGACCTGCAAGGATTGAAATCTGAATTTTTGTAGTCATGATCTTTACCTCATAAGGAGTTTGTATAGTAACAATAACTTCACAAAAAGTTCACATTTTCAATATTCGCGTAAAACGTAGCTTTTAAGACTGGTTAATAGTATTGAACAACATTGGTGCGTGAATAGAAACGACGGAATTAGGTAATATTAAGTTATAAAAATACGCCAAAATTGGCATAGAACCAAACGTGCGTACGATCATTACGGTGGCTGATACTTAAGGTCTGATGATGAACATCGCAAGTGCACATATACGTTAACTATATATACAAATCAATAACCGATCGTATCTCGTAGTCGATATGACATAAAACTGTCGTCTATGATATTGGATTCGTGCATGTCTGGTTTGTGCTCGTGCAGCTTGGGCATTCAAAGAGTGTGAAATACAAAACATTTTACCTTTGTGTTAGTCGTATAAAACTTATGACGTGTTAGATTATTTCAGATCGAGTTTTACCTGTTTTATCGATTTGATGAGCCAATTACACCACTCGCGTGTTCATCTTTTGTCGTTCAGTTAGAAGAAACTAATATCTTAAGGAAAGGTAAAACAGATAACACCTTGCGCAACCATTAAAGTCATTATTGCTGTATTAATTGAAAAGACCCTTTGCTTGTACAGCATGTATTGTGTTAGCGATGCTTCACAGCCTACTACTTTGATATGCCGCAATTCTAAATTGACAAAAACCGACATTCTTTTAATGTCATCTTTTGAATTTATGCTTCAATTCGTGGCGTAACATTTTGATAAATGTATACCAAGATAACTCCACAATAGTCGTTATGTGCAATTTGTAATGGACAGGAATCTACCGAAATGCTCGAGAGCGTGATTAATTGCCTCGTGTAGTGCGTGAAATGAAACAACGAGTCTATATAAGCATGGGGTACTACATTGGTGCTTCATATGGTTCAAGATGAGACATAAATTGCACGTCACCATGAGATTGATGATATTAGTTGCGATATGTTTGTACTTGTGCAACTTGGTGGCAGGGTATAATACCACAATGACTGCCAATACATCCACGGTAGGTGAAATTCAAACCACTGCCATCTCATCCACTGTGAGGCCATTCATAGTGGGAGAAATCAACACCACTACATCATCGGGGGTAAGACCAGAACTTATAAAGATGCATGTTAGATGTTACCCATGCCTTGCGCGTGCGTTGCGTTTGCGTCTGAATCGCTCCATATAGATCCATACAAAGAGCGCAGCGCAAACACACGCCATACTATGGAATTCCAAAACGGACAGGCAAACGTCGTACTTAAACTTTCAAACGTCGTGGTTCAGCTTTTCAAACATCGTACTTCAGTTTTCAAACCTATAGGCCTAATATGACGTATCGCCGAACAAAAAGGGCTTGCGCTTGTGAGTACCGCTGGGCAAATAGCTCGATTAATCGATTAATCGCGAGTAGTAAACGGTACTCGTACTCGTGATTATCATTTTTAAACTACTCGATTAATCGTGGCACCGCGAGTACCGTTTAATCGCGATTATATGCAATTGTTACACTGTAAAAGGCCTGTTTCCCAGCACACTTAGAAGGCGACCTGTGTGCAGGTGACTTATTTGTTGTATGGCCATTTGGTTAGGAAAAGGGTAACATCCAAAACGCCGTTTCCTCATTACTGCAGAGCCTATTGCCATTGGCCCAGCACTAGCGAAACGGCCAAAATGCCGTTTCCTCTTAACTGTATAGCATATTGCCATTGGCCCAGCACTGGCGAAACATCCAAAACAGTGTTTCCTCATTACTGCAGAGCCCTATTGCCATTGGCGCAGCACAAGCGAAACATCCAAAACAGTGTTTACTCATTACTGCAGAGCCCTATTTATTGCCATTGGCCCAGCACTAGCGAAACATCCAAAACAGTGTTTACTCATTACTGCAGAGCCTATCGCCATTGGCCCAGCACTACATAAACGGCCAAAATGCCGTTTCCTCTTAACTGTATGGCATATTGTCATTGGCCCAGCACTAGCGAAACGGCCAAAATGCCGTTTCCTCTTAACTGTATAGCATATTGCCATTGGCGCAGCACAAGCGAAACATCCAAAACAGTGTTTACTCATTACTGCAGAGCCTATCGCCATTGGCACAGCACTAGCGAAACAGCCAAAACAGTGTTTCCTCATTACTGCAGAGCCCTATTTATTGCCATTGGCCCAGCACTAGCGAAACATCCAAAACAGTGTTTACTCATTACTGCAGAGCCTATTGCCATTGGCCCAGCACTAGCGAAACGGCCAAAATGCCGTTTCCTCTTAACTGTATAGCATATTGCCATTGGCGCAGCACAAGCGAAACATCCAAAACAGTGTTTACTCATTACTGCAGAGCCTATCGCCATTGGCACAGCACTAGCGAAACAGCCAAAACAGTGTTTCCTCATTACTGCAGAGCCCTATTTATTGCCATTGGCCCAGCACTAGCGAAACGGCCAAAATGCCGTTTCCTCTTAACTGTATAGCATATTGCCATTGGCGCAGCACAAGCGAAACATCCAAAACAGTGTTTACTCATTACTGCAGAGCCTATTGCCATTGGCCCAGCACTAGCGAAACGGCCAAAATGCCGTTTCCTCATTACTGTATAGCATATTGCCATTGGTCCAGCACTAGCGAAACATCCAAAACAGTGTTTACTCATTACTGCAGAGCCTATTGCCATCGGCCCAGCACTAGCGAAACGGCCAAAATGCCGTTTCCTCTTAACTGTATGGCATATTACCATTGGCCCAGCACTAGCGAAACATCCAAAACAGTGTTTACTCATTACTGCAGAGCCTATCGCCATTGGCCCAGCACTAGCTAAACGGCCAAAATGCCGTTTCCTCTTAACTGTATAGCATATTGCTATTGGTCCAGCACTAGCGAAACATCCAAAACAGTGTTTACTCATTACTGCAGAGCCTATTGCCATCGGCCCAGCACTAGCGAAACGGCCAAAATGCCGTTTCCTCTTAACTGTATAGCATATTGCCATTGGTCCAGCACTAACGAAACATCCAAAACAGTGTTTACTCATTACTGCAGAGCCTATCGCCATCGGCCCAGCACTAGCGAAACGGCCAAAATGCCGTTTCCTCATTACTGTATAGCATATTGCCATTGGTCCAGCACTAGCGAAACATCCAAAACAGTGTTTACTCATTACTGCAGAGCCTATTGCCATCGGCCCAGCACTAGCGAAACGGCCAAAATGCCGTTTCCTCTTAACTGTATGGCATATTGCCATTGGCCCAGCACTAGCGAAACAGCCAAAACAGTGTTTCCTCATTACTGCAGAGCCCTATTGCCATTGGCGCAGCACAAGCGAAACATCCAAAACAGTGTTTACTCATTACTGCAGAGCCTATCGCCATTGGCCCAGCACTAACTAAACGGCCAAAATGCCGTTTCCTCTTAACTGTATGGCATATTGTCATTGGCCCAGCACTAGCGAAACGGCCAAAATGCCGTTTCCTCATTACTGTATAGCATATTGCCATTGGTCCAGCACTAGCGAAACATCCAAAACAGTGTTTACTCATTACTGCAGAGCCTATTGCCATTGGCCCAGCACTAGCGAAACGGCCAAAATGCCGTTTCCTCTTAACTGTATGGCATATTGCCATTGGCACAGCACTAACGAAACAGCCAAAACGCCGTTTCCTCATTACTGTATAGCATATTGCCATTGGTCCAGCACTAGCGAAACATCCAAAACAGTGTTTACTCATTACTGCAGAGCCTATTGCCATTGGCCCAGCACTAGCGAAACGGCCAAAATGCCGTTTCCTCTTAACTGTATGGCATATTGCCATTGGCCCAGCAATAGCGAAACAGCCAAAACAGTGTTTACTCATTACTGCAGAGCCTATGGCCATTACGCACTGTTCATTTCAGCCGCCAGAGGGCGTACCTACACTCGCGACGTGAACTCGAAAACTCGGTCTTGATTACTCCGTAAGAAAAAAGTTCGATAACCTTTATGGAAGACATGAATAATTAAACAGCAAGGTTAAAAATTATGGGCGCCTGCGTAGAAGAGAAAGCGGTGCCTCCATAAATCATCCTCTTGCAACAGTGTCCCTTTAACGCACTCCCTAACTCCTGCGTACAGTGGCCCTGTTGAAAAAGGCCCCATTTGGCGGTGGGACTTGCGACAGAAATCTTGTCGCCTCTTCTGGACCAATCAGGACGCTTGCAGTGCATTGTGCAGCACGATTGCAGGCATTCAAATGTAACGCGCGCAGATTGTAAACACCGTGCATGCATGTGATACATGTACTCGGTAATGCTGGCCGTTGTCCGCGTCGGCGATTGGCTGCTATTTAAAGCATATTGGGGAATCCGTTCCATTACATTCGTCAGCGCCTTCCAGTCCCTGGGGTGCCTGCCCGTGTAGATTAAGACCCAATGCCATGGCCAAAACATTGGACAATGTTGGACAACAGTGGGAAAACAATCTAAACATTATGAAAATTTCTCACTTAGTTTTTACACCATGGTTTTTACAACCAAAACAAAAATTTTACATAGTTTATAACATGGAAATCCAGGCTGGGGGCTCAAAATCAGACATGTCAGAACTTTATTTCTCATTTTTATCATCAAACTTGCTGTTCTAACATGCATTGTTTATTTTTCATTTAATACAAAATAAAGACGTTTATAGTGGTCGGATATGGAATTTAACCAAAAAATTCAAATTATAAAATATGCACTTGAAGTAAAATATTGAACTAATAAATCAGACAATGTTAACAAAACTGTGCAAATTTCGGGCTTCTATACTATCTACAAGGTAGTTTGCTGTTGTTCGTGGAATTCGTAAAAACAGCTTCATATCCACAAACTTGATGGGCCTTCTTAAAGCATCCTCCTCAAAGCACTGAAAAGGGTGAAATTGTAAACTAATAAACATCAAATTTAAATTTGTTCAATTAAACACTATTCCAGTATATTTTCGAAGGCTTATGCAAGCAAGTTGCTCAAATTAATTTTCCGATTGTTGTAAAAATAAAAACATGCACGAAGAATCAGAAAAAAAGTGTTGTTTCAAATAGGCTGAAGAAAATGTACAGTAGTAAAACCTTTCAACATGATATTTACAAAAAATTAATAAGGGGCAGTGGTGAACCCGCCCTTTATAGTCAGTGCTCCGGAAGGCGGGCGTTTTAAAAGTGTATATTAAACATGTGGATTGGGATTTTTAAATGACAAACAAAAAATCTACAAATTTATGTTATATAATGGAGCCAAGGCATTTGCCTTATCGACGCAAGTACGGATTTTAAAAACCTATTTTAATTACATGTTTAATATACGCTTTTAAAACTCCGCTTTCAGGAGCCCTCAGTAAAGCACTACCAAACAATGTATTTCGCAATCGCCAATAATAAAAGTTTCAAGCGGACAATGCATGTGCGCTGGACAGATCGCCTGTCACTCGGCGTCTTAGGCTGCATCCGAATCCATTGTCTAGAGCTAGGTCTAGGTCTTTGTCCATTGGAAGTACGCGGAGACACGAAGACAATAAACCTAGCCATAGCTCTGGAAGCCCGTTTCGGACACAGCCTTAATCCGATAGTGGCGTCTAGTGGCACGCGCGTGACCGTTGACCACCAAACATTCCCGGATGTTCTACGTCACGGAAAACAATCAATAACATTAATGAATTTGTTTTGAAAAAAATAAATTTACTTTTTGTAATAGGGGAAGTGTGGGCTAGGTCACCTGTCTGGGTGCGTGCGCTTATAGCGCAGATCGACCAATCGCGCCCAAAAGCCACCCCAGACTGGTTCCTGCTCCACATATTCCACATACAACAAATGAATATGAGGACCGGCTACCGAGGTGTTTAAAATAGCACTAAGCATTACGTCATGCATTTATTTTTAGGAACGCATAACTGTTAATTTTCGCGCTATACGGCACGAGTGTATAACAATTTGAAAGGGGTTATTAATATATTAACCGTAAAATATTACACAAGCCCATTATAGCATCAAAAATCAAATTATCGTAAATAAACACGCGGCAGCATCGCGGCGTCAACTCTTGCAAATTCCCGAAACAAAGACGAATCGTACCCGACGAATAACGATAACGTCCGAACGTGCATTCGGGTAACTTCGGGAACCTTTGGAAAAAGGAGGAATTCCTCTTGTTTCAATATGGCGGACTAACATGTACCGGTATACTGGCGGCTGCCGGAACTAAAGATCGGTCGGGAATCTCTTGGTCCGGGAACCGGACTACTGATCTGTATTTTGGGAGGTACGTCATCACCATGCACATAGCGCACGCGCTATGACAGCTTACCAAGCACACACTTCCTCTAAACAAAAAGTACAGATTTTTTCAAAACAATTAGTTATAAAATCGCTGGGTCTGGGAATCATACTCTTGTAGCGTTTGGCGGCTTTTGAGCACGATCGGTCGATCTGCGCTAAATCGCGTCGCGCGATGGGTGAATCCATTCTGCTGAAAAGGTGAACTAGGGTGTGTGAAAGTTGAATCACGACGTCTTATAAGTTGAACCACGACTTTTGTAAAGTTAAAGTACGACGTTTGAAAATTGAGGTACGACGTTTAAAAAGCTGAACCACGACGTTTGAAAATTGATACGACGTTTAAAAAGCTGAACCACGACGTTTGAAAATTGAAGTACGACGTTTAAAAAGCTGAACCACGACGTTTGAAAAGCTGAACCACGACGTTTAAAAATTGAAGTACGACGTTTAAAAAGCTGAACCACGACGTTTGAAAATTGAAGTACGACGTTTAAAAAGCTGAACCACGACGTTTGAAAAGCTGAACCACGACGTTTAAAAATTGAAGTACGACGTTTAAAAAGCTGAACCACGACGTTTGAAAATTGAAGTACGACGTTTAAAAAGCTGAACCACGACGTTTAAAAAGCTGAACCACGACGTTTGAAAAGCTGAACCACGACGTTTGAAAATTGAAGTACGACGTTTGAAAAGCTGAACCACGACTTTTGAAAAGTTGAACCACGACGTTTGCCTGTCCGTTTTGGAATTCCATACATCTCACATAATACATGTGCATGCATGTCCCCGTCGCATTTTCCTCTTTGCAATGGAATATTTGGCTCCACAGCGAAACTGTACTCACAGCCTCCCCCCACCCCCGGTGCGGTCCGCTGAAAAAAATCGATTAAAGACAATATCGATTAAAGACAAAATCGATTTTGGGAAAGAATCGGTTGGATAACGAGCCAATGTATTTGCCGACGTTGTGGTAGTTACTCTGTTCGTCGGCACACTTTTCCTTTCCTACATAATTGGAGATAATATTCAGTCAAACAGTATTATCAGTTCTCTTTAATCACTATATAAAGGCAGATGAGATGGAGGAGAATTTGATGCCTCCGACACCGGAGGAAATGGCCAACGCACCAAACGCGTACCAGTCGGACATGATGCTGACTAGAAAACAGATGGATGCTATCCAAAAGAGCAACGTGCAAACAAATGGAACAGCAAAGAAGGCACGCGCCGATCTATGGGACAATGGCATCATCCCCTTTGTCATATCCATGGATATACCTGGTAGGCATGTGCACATAATATCCCACGCAATAAATCACTATTGAAATGGAACAACCAAACTTGGGATGAGAGAAAAATCATATGGTCCTTATCGGGATTCGAACTCAAGACCTCTGACTCGCAAGGCATTGTTGAATCGGTACTTGACAGGTTTTCGTAAATCATGGCATCAGTATATATACCTTATATATATAGGCCCTATACATAGGTGTTTATATCTGCCCTTTAACATATTGAAAGGGAATACAACGGTACACTTATAGAACATCCCAAACTTTGTTTTCCCGAATTAGGTAAGCAACGTCAAACCATCATATATACCATGAAATATTTGGAGAAAGTGACTTGCTTGACGTTTCCTGATTACAGCGATCGGACACCCGAAGAACAAAGACTTCAGAATTACGTTAGCTTTGTGCCGGAACCCTCGGGGTAAGCAGTGGTCAAATTATAGTCCAATGCTCATTAAATGATTTTATTTTGAATGTAAACAATTTTATGGGATGTTTGCACACAATGCCGATCACCTTTTTGTGGCGTACAGTGAGCTTCCCTTTTCGTGAAAATATGGTACCGTGGCCGAGTGGTTTGGGTTACTGACTCGCAATCACAGGTGAAAACTTGGGATTGCGGGTTCGAAACTCGCCCCGGCTGTGGTACCTGTGCCCTTGAGCAAGGCACTTAATCACACTTGCTCCATCCTTCGAAAGGGATGTAAAGCCGTTGGTCCAGTGTGTTAGGTATCGGTAACGCACTTTAAAGATCCCAGAGCATTATTTCGTGAAGAGCAAGGGGATTCCCCGGTGTCTCTGGCCGTTTCTCATTCACCATGGGTTTTCTCACACTTGGGAGCGACAGTGCAATGGGCGCTTTAAAAGAATCCTTGGTTTCAGTACCAGAAATAATAATAATGATAAAATGATATTTACATCTGAATTTAAAATCGTTAAACGGAAAAAAGGATATGTTTAGTATTAAGACTTCGAAGAGTTTCTCAGTTCAATCGCCAAGTCGTAAACATGTAGTTTTCTCGCCGTGTCGACTTTAATTGTAAGCTATATACTTATTTTGTTAATTGATTTGTCTTATCAGATTAACAATGTAACGTCATTGACGCTGCCATTTTTTTTGTATTTGACAGATGTTGGTCTGACATTGGCAAAATAAATAGGATACCACAGTCCATTCATCTTGGAGCTGATTGTAAACAGGTGAGCTGGGGATTATGGAAATGTAATAGCCGCAACCAAGTGAACCGTTGTCATTTTCATTGCTTAGTTCTCTCTACACCGAGTTAATCAATAAATTCCATGAAATCATGTCTCCATGTAGATGGGTACCATAGCTCATGAGATTTTCCACACCATGGGACGGTACCACGAGCATGCCAGACCGGATCGAGACGACTATATCCGTATTAACTACGACGCAATTCAGGATGGCGAGCAAGATCAATTTAAAATCGTCGACACGCAGACTTATGACGTTCCGTATGACATGGGGTCCGTTATGCAGTACAGTCCTGGGGTAAGCTATATGCATGTATTGCGACGCCCATTTCTTTAAGGGTGAGAATGTTTTGCGCTTAAATTTGACTCGCGTCGCTTTGAAAAAAAAAGGCGATGTTGATGGAACTTGGAATGAAAAGATGTAGTACGGAAAATGACAGAATCACAAAATACTTTGCTCCCAAGTTGATTCTGTGGTTTCAAATTATCTCCATGCCGTTTTTTTTCAAAGTGAGGTGCGTCGATTCTACGCGCGAAAAGGCTCTGTGTATGGCACGGTTTATTTTTGGATGGCTGATCCTCGAACCTTCATTATGTAAAATGCAATGTAAACTAAACATTTTGATGAACATTTCACCAACTTAAGGTCTTGTTTAGTTTTTCAGCAAAGCATCTAGTCAAGTGACGATGACGGCCGTGAACAAACTTGACCAATTCCGAATGGGACAGAGAGCCATGTTAACGTTCTTTGATAAGATGTTTATAAACGCCATGTATCTTTGCGCAGGTACGTTTTGCTTGTTATGAAACAGTTGATGAATTAAAACGACGGGCATATAGTAGCAACACAAGTCTATGATGTGACGATGAAGTCATAAAATGCAAACACATCACTGCTCAAGTGCTTGCTATTTGTTTAATATAACAGCTTGATGACGTCACTGTGAATATTGGTCCCATCCCGAATAATTTTCCAACAGTATGTCGACTCTTTTGAAGACGAACAGATAAAATACACTGTCCTTATCGTCAAGTTCCCACTTACCGGTTTAAACCACACATCATCAAAAGAGATAGTTCACATGGTGCTGATGCCGCAAATAATTTGCACATTGATTTCCACCACGCATAGTCTCAAGTCTTAATTACATATCTCGTTGGGCCTGCTTAGGTGGTGTCGGAAATGGTGTAGCTGTTGGCGGATTCTGCCAACCATAGCTTGTGAGAAACGGTTTTGTTGAAGCCAGTTTGCCCTGCATTGTATCTCATAAATTATCTCTTAAATTTCAAAAGGTGATCTTTTCATGTTTATTACTCTATCGTGTGCATGTCATCTTTTATTTATGAATTTGGTCACCTTTCATTCCAGCTGGTTGTGATGCGAGCCCAAAGTGTGAGAACGGCGGCTACTTGGACAAGGATTGCAAATGCAATTGTAATGAGGGATTTAACGGTCTGAGATGTGAGGCAAAATTACAAGATACCAAAAGTCCAGGTATGTTTGATGATATGTTGATGAGTTCTGATATACTCTACAGTAGACTTTAAATACATTCACAGAAAAGTATAAGACCAAAAATAAGACTCAAACCCCATATCTCTTGTTTTTCTCTAAATGCTCACAATTTCGAATTGTTCTCCTTTGGATACTTTTGCCCTCCAACTTTCATGGTGTTTTTTAGCACGAGGAAAATATTGAGATAATTGTAAACCGTTGCAGTCGCGGATAGAATGTGTGTTTGCTTTCGTGTTGGTTGCACATGTTGTTTGTGTGTTTGCTTTCATGTTGGTTGTACATGTTGTTGGTGTGTTTGTTTTTATGTTGGTTGCACATGTTGTTGGTGTGTTTGCTTTCATGTTGGTTGCACATGTTGTTGGTGTGTTTGCTTTCATGTTGGTTGCACATGTTGTTGGTGTGTTTGCTTTCATGTTGGTTGCACATGTTGTTGGTGTGTTTGCTTTTATGTTGGTTGCACATGTTGTTGGTGTGTTTGCTTTCATGTTGGTTGCACATGTTGTTGGTGTGTTTGCTTTCATGTTGGTTGCACATGTTGTTGGTGTGTTTGCTTTTATGTTGGTTGCACATGTTGTTGGTGTGTTTGCTTTCATGTTGGTTGCACATGTTGTTTGTGTGTTTGCTTTCATGTTGGTTGCACATGTTGTTGGTGTGTTTGCTTTCATGTTGGTTGCACATGTTGTTGGTGTGTTTGCTTTTATGTTGGTTGCACATGTTGTTGGTGTGTTTGCTTTTATGTTGGTTGACATGTTGTTTGTGTGTTTGCTTTCATGTTGGTTGCACATGTTGTTGGTGTGATTGCTTTTATGTTGGTTGCACATGTTGTTTGTGCAACTAAACTTTTGTAACTTAAACTTTTTTCCTTTTCGTTTTTAGATTGTCTGCACCTGTACAAGAAACCCTCTGATGAATTTGATTCCCCGCCTAACTATGGAGTTCAATACGGCACCAATTTACTTTGTGCATGGCTAATCGAGGTTTGCAACACCTCTTCCTTTCTTCTAACCCCGTATCCTTATTTCAACTGCAGTTTAATGCTCAGTTGTAACAGCTGATATGTATTTTCAAATTTTACATGAGCAGAAATCGCCCCAAATTTTGCATCGAGTTTGTCGACGCTAGCAAATTGACGTACATAATTTATACTCCTCACTGAATGGAGAAAGCTATAAATAGTTCTCATTAACTTATAGAGCCGTTTATCCCTTTGCTTCATACCAGAGAGAGGATTTTACTCTTAGAACCAGTGTAATTTTCGTTCCCCCTAATCATGTCATTTGGAGATTTTACCCGGCTTTCGTTTGTCCGTTTTCTGTGGTCTTGGCCGGCTATCAAAGGCACCAGAAGGGTATACCGTGACGCTAAATTTTAAGCACTTTGATATCGAGGATGGGCCAGATGGCGACTGCTACGATAAAGTGATCATTCGACGCGGCCCTAATCTTGATGTAGGTGGCGAGAGGTGAGTTGAATAAATACAGACAGAACATAAGGAAATGTGGTATAAACATTGTCATGGTTGTCATGGTAGTTTCGCGTTGTGGATGAAGTGTCGGGTACCAAGTGTAATTGCTACTTTGCCTGATGGTGACATGACTAAATTGCCATTTCAATTTGCAGAATTGTTCAGGTCAAAGATTGATAATATTTGTTTTGAATTGCAGACTGTTGATTTTAGTGACATTGTTGAGACAAAAGCATCGTACTCTTTTTCAACATTTAGTCCAGCTTCATGTAATGATGTATGCAAACCTATTCAGTCGCTTCCACAGAAATCCTGCGAATTGGACCCAATTCCTATGTCATTGCTAAAGCAAGGGTGTGACCAGGCAGTGCCTTTTGTTACCAAGATCATTAATGTCTCTTTGATGACAGGCGAGTTTCCTAAGTCATGTAAGCATACTAGTCAGGCTGCTTTTGAAGAAGCCTAATCTAGATCCGGGTATTTTAAGTCATTACAGACGGGTTTCCAATTTGCCAGTTCTGTCGAAATTGATTGAAAAATGTGTTTTGGGTCAATTTAATAAGTATCTTTGCGAATCTGGCCTTGATGCTTCACGTCAATCCGCTTACCGAGAGGGCCATAGTACTGAGACTGCGCATCTTCGTGTGCAAAACGATGTTTTGCGTGCTCTCGGTAAGCGGGTTGACGTCATCCTGGTTATGCTTGACTTGTCCTCTGCTTTCAACACCATCGATCACGACATACTCCTGAACCGCCTTAAACAGCGGTTTGGGGTTGAGGGTACTCCTCTCAGTTTCTTTGAGTCATTTCTCAGGAGGAGGACCCAAAAAGTGTGTGTCGGGTCGGTGGTGTCGAATGCACAGCCACTTGTGTGCGGTGTTCCGCAGGGCTCAGTCCTGGGCTTGTTGCAGTTGTCCTTGTATACAGCACCTCTTGAAGATGTCATTCTAAGTCATGAATTTGACTTTATGATGTACGCTGACGACACCCAGTTGTAAATTGCATGCGATGGCCCGAACGTTTTGGTTAATGTAAAGGATTGCGTTGAGGGTATTAGAAGATGGATGAGATGATGGTAAGACGGAGGTTGTGCATTTTACCTCGAAATTTCGGGGTAGGACAACCAGTGTTTTTCCTTGCAATGTGCAGGTGGGTGACGTCAGCGTACATTTATTTATTTATTTATTTATTTATTCCATTTATTTACCCAGGGTGTGCCAGAACAGTTTACAAAAACTGGCTTCCATTGGGGCCCTGCAAACACACATAGAACAAATATACTAAAACAACTTCACAATCACAAACAATCAAACTGGAATAAGATACATTTGTAGCTACAACATCAACAAACTAATGGTTATAGAAGAACAACATCACAAGTAATTATTATACATGCACGTGACACTAAAATTTACGCTAATTACGGGAAGGGCGAAAAACCCGCAAAAACCCTTTTTTAAGAGAAAAAAAACTGGGAAAATTTCCCTCCGGCTCCAAAATTAAAGTTTGATTTTATGGCAACCAAGTCATACGACTCCGGAAATTAGCATTTCTCACTTGAAGTTGATCATGTGAATATTATGTGTATGTTTGGCGAAGTGCCGATTTGAATGAGCTCAAAGAAGACATAGTTCTAAGGTGTGCACTAAGGCTGTTCCAAATTACGGCGCCAGTTACAGCAAAACTCAAGGCGTATTAAAGACCCCTTTCGTGCAAAGGGAATTTTCAGTGTCTTTTCGGCAGATTGACGAGTTTCTCGAGTTTGTACGTAAGGTGTAAATATACTTGCCATATACTGCGGGGCCAAGGGATTGATGCTTTTAAAGACAAATATAGCTTTCTTGTATTTAATTCTCTCTAGATAGGCAAGCCATGTCGAGCTTTTTAAACATGTCAGCTGATGGCGTTAGGAAATCGCAATTCAGTATTATTCTGGCTGCACGTTTGAGGCATTTGTTCAAGACAGTGTTATGAGATGCGTAACGGTCACCCCATACTGTGCAACAATAATCTAGACTAGGCATGACTAAACTTAACATAAGGGTGTTCATGTGCTTTTGAGTTAAACAGTCGCGAATTCTTTTTAACATAGCTAATTTCGAGAAAACTGTCTTCTTTACATATTCGACATGTTGGTTCCAACTTAAGGTTTCATCAATAATAACACCCAAGCATTTAAACGATTTAACGTTCTGCACTTGCGTCGGGGAAATCAACTTCTGACTAATTGCAATCCCCGTTGCGAAATGAGTCGAACCGGCCATTCAACACCGGCTACCTCGGTGGTCGAGTGGTTAAGACGTCTGCCTTGTATGCAGGAAGTCGTGGGTTCGAGTCCCACCCGAGCACGCTATGGAGTTTTTCATAGTTTCTCGAAAAAGCACTGAGTATATAGTGTTAATAATTACGTCGGGTAAGGGCAAAAACAACGTTACTTAACATTCAATTTCCCCGACGCAAGTCTAAATCAACTTCTGATCAAATGGTTCAAACCATACAAAACATGGCCGCTAGACTTATCAATTTTACAAGCAAGTTTGACCATATTACGCCAGTTTTGAAACATTTACATTGGCTGCCTCTTGAAAAATGAATTGAATACAAAATGTTATGTTTTGTGTTTAAAGTTATTCATAGGTGTGCCCCTGCCTATCTCACTCAGTTGCTCGGACTGCGCGAAGTGCATTGTGGTCGAAGTCTCCGCCAGAAGTCAATGGGGGAAATTAGGCTGCACCGTCCAAAGAAAACCACAACTGGGCAGATCCTTGCCCTGAGGCGAATACTGGAAGGAGTCAGGGACAAGAACATGTCGTGTGTCATAACCTTCATCGACTTCAAGAAAGCCTTTGACACTGTACACCGAGGCAAGCTCGTTGAGACCTTCGAGCATATGGTGTTCCAAGGAAGGTAGTCATGGCAATCATTGCAAGCTACAACAAGACGTGGGCTAAAGTGGTCACCCCAGATGGTACCACAGACCTCTTTGAAATCACAGTTCTGCAGGGGGACACACTAGCACCATTCTTGTTCTTGCTCGTCTTGGATTATGCTTTGAGGTGTGCTATCAATGGAAGGGAGGAGGAGCTAGGCTTCACGCTTGCAAGGCGCCGGAGTAGGAGAGTGCCAGCTGTAGTGATTACAGACCTTGACTGTGCTGACGACATCAGTCTCCTCTCAGACACAGTGGATCAGGCACAAAAACTGCTTGCAGCTGTTGAGCTCCAGTGTAGCCGAGTTGGCCTGCATGTCAACTCGAAGAAGACAAAGGTGATGGCAATTAACTCAGTAGACAGTACCATCAAGACCCGAGATGGCGCTCCCCTAGAGGTCATTGAAGAGTTTAAATACCTTGGCGTCCTCATAGGATCAACTGAGAGTGAAATAAGAGTGAGGAGAGCTTTGGCATGGAAGGCCCTTCATGGCATGAGGCGAGTTTGGAGGGCTGGTCTCAACGATGACATCAAGAGACGTCTGTTCGTTGCTACAGTTGAGTCTGTACTCTGTATGGAGCCGAGACATGGACTCTGACAGTCAATCAAGAAAGAGCACTAGACGGCGTCTATACAAGAATGCTACGGATGTCCCTTGATGTACACTGGGAAGACCATATGCCGAACTCCCAGCTCTACGATTCCGTACCAAGAGTATCTGTCAAGATCAGGAAACGAAGGATGAGGCTGGCTGGCCACTGTGTCCGCTATCCAGAGCTAGCTGTGAGCCCCCTAGTTCTTTTAGAACCTATCGATGGAAACAGGAGCAAGGGCAGGAGGAGACAAGGGCGTAGATCAGCTGAAGAGGGACGCAACACAACAAGAAACAACTGAGCTTAGGACGCTGATGCTGGACCGGGATGCGTGGAAGACGACCATCAGAGTTTCCCGAGAGGACGTCGGCTGAAGACAACCTCTCGCTCAACTCAGGCTGCACCAACCTATTGAGGGCAATGCGTATTATAGTGATCGGGCATTTTCAATTTGTGGTCCAAGAATATAGAATAATTTGCTCTTGACACTTAAGACTGCTCAGTCGTATGATTTATTTAAGCGAAGACTGAAGACTCATCTTTTTGACCAGTAATATAGCGTTTAAGTATATGTATCAGATTGTGTGGAGCGTAGTTGTGATTTTTGTGTAATACATTATCATTAGGTGATTGGGACTCATCCCGATCACCTATTACTATTGTACGATTTCTTTGTCTTTGTTTTTTTTTTTTACTTTTTCGCTAAGACGAAAAAGCCTTTGCTTTCGTTGTGATTTTTTTCCCGTCTTCTTCTTCTCACTTTTCCCCCCAAGACATAACGCACAGGCGTTGTCGGCACTTTTTCAGGTTGTTCCCAAACTTCGATCTTAACCAGACTTGGTCACATCAAAGACATAGTATAAGAGGTGTGCACCCAAGAATTACTTCAATGTGACGTCATCAGTTACGTCATTATAATAGTTTAAAAATGCCTAAAAACCCGAAATATGCACCTTTTAAAATGCTTCCGTTGCCAAAACCACGTGACCCAGGGTCGTCATATTTGGCAGACATATATATCTAATCATGGGGTACAATTTTGTTCATGCAGGCATTTTTATCTGACCCTTCCGTCCTGGGTCAATTGAAGGCCAAAGTTCAGCCAAGTCACAATTTGCGTAAAACCATGCATAAGCCACCAAATGTCGACTTCCAAAATGTGTCCCTCCTAGTCCCCGCCCCCAAGCCATGCACTCGCGTTTTGCTACCGTAAAAGTAATATAGCGCCCTCATAGTTATACATGTATAGCTATTTACATAATGTACATGTTATTTTGTTATTTTGTTTTCAACGAAAACGAAAATCTCAATTTTTACACTTACCGAGCAACAATGCCCATCAAACCACGCTGGATCTTTAGTAAATTAGATACAGACATAAGCCCTATGGCAGACTTTCACCAGCATGTATAGTATCATAATAGCATCAAGTGTGACGTAATCATGACGTCATCAGGTGTCAAATTACAAATATTCAAAGGTTATTAATATTATTTCTAAAATTCATATCTTAAGAACCGTAATAGATACTTGAACAACTCTTTCACAACATAATAAGTCTAAATGAACTGAACAAATCATACGATGTCATGATCCCTGTGTGACGCCTACTTCCGGTCCAAACCGGAAGTTGTTCGAAAATTTGCAATTTTTTTGCATTTTGAATGCAATGGTGACGTAATCATGGACGGTGGTTACGTAATGTGGTGTCAAATTACGCAAATTTGGAGCTGAATTTTAAAAAAAAATGCTGTATCTTGAGAACTACAGCAGATATTTGCATGATTCCTTCGCCACATTTAAGAACTTGATGTTTATCAAATTGTTGAACAATTTGTACACAACATTGTGACGTCATAATGTCGTCACAGGTGTCAAATTACAAAAGTTCAAAGGTTATTATTTCAAGCGTGGCCGGCGAGGTGGTCATTTGGTAAAGTCACGCCGTCGGGATTGCAAAAACCCTGTGCCAAGTATAATTCTGTCAAACGTCCAAAGACTGTATAACAAAATGGATGAACTGAAATGTCGTATTGCCAACCAAAGGGACTTCGGGAACTGTAATGTTTTCTGTTTAACAAAAACATGGTTGAAACCTTCGCATCCTGATTCATTGTTTCAACCCCCCGGGTTTAGCATCTTTCGACAGGACCGGGATTGTGCAGTAACGGAAAAAGGAAAAGGAGGCGGGGTGTGTTTCTTGATTAATAATAACTGGTGTACGGATGTTAGGGTAATCTCTAGTGGATGTACTCCTGATTTGGAACATTTAACTATCAAATGCAGACCATTTTATATGCCTCGAGAATTTTCATCAGTAACGCTGACATCTGTATATATCCACCCTCGGGCGGATATCAATATCGCTTTGAGAAAACTTACCGGCGTTATCTCAGAGTACGAAAATGCCGACCCACAGACTCTTTCAATTGTTGCGGGTGATTTCAATCAGGCGAAACTGAATTCCGTTCTTCCAAATTACAAGCAGTTTGTAACGTGCCCTACGCGAGGACCTGCATTACTGGACCATTGTTACTGTCCAGTAAAAAGAGTATACAAGTCAATTGCCCGTGCTAATCTTGGTAATTCAGACCATTCTGCTGTATTTCTCGTCCCAGCTTATAGACAAGAACTAAAACGCAGTAAACCTACTAAAAAGAGCGTGAGAGTGTGGTCTGTGGCGTCAACTGAACAACTAGAACTACGCGACTGCTTCGAACGAACAAATTGGGAAACATTTGAGAGCAATGGACTTGATGAGTGTGCTGACACTGTAACAAGTTACATTAAATTTTGCATGGATTCTTGCTTGCGAAAAAAAGTTGTTTTACAGTATCCAAACGCAAAGCCGTGGTTTAATAAGCAAATTAGGTCACTCCTTGTTGCTAAGGACGAGGCTTACAGATCAAAAGATATTGAACCTGAACAATTTCGAAGAGCTAAGCATGTATTGGAGAGGAGTATTAAGGTCGCTAAACGTTCTTTCAAGCAGCGTCTTCAGGATAAAATTGACCCCAAAAATCCTAAGGAACTTTGGGCGAACTTGAACCTGATTACACAGTATAAAGGCTCAAAGAAATCGGCAGACACCAACGACGCTACTTTACCTGATCGGTTGAATGATTTCTACGCTCGTCATGACAAAGCGTGTGGAAATGCAACGCAACCAGCGACAGTTTTAAGTAACGAGGCACCGTTTGTCATTAGTGAGTCTGACGTTTTACGCCATTTTTCTTGCCTCAGTGTGTACAAATCTGCTGGTCCGGATGGTATTAGTCCGCGTCTATACTGAAAACTTGTGCCTCGCAGTTGGCTGGTGTCTTTACAAGTATTTTTAATCAATCGCTCACCCACTGCAAAGTTCCTCGATGTTTTAAACAATCAACGATAATCCCGGTTCCTAAGAAGAACTCTGTATCGTGCCTGAACGATTATAGACCAATTGCTTTAACTTCTGTAGTCATGAAGGTTTTGAGAAGTTTGTTTCACAATTTATTAAATCATTGTTGCCACCGGACTTGGACTGTTATCAATTTGCATATAGGGCTAATCGGTGCGTTGAGGATGCTATATGTCTCTCTTTTCATGAGGTTTTGCATCATCTTGATCACGCTAAATCATATGCACGAGTTCTATTTATTGATTTTAGTTCTGCATTTAATACAATTATGCCATCTAAATTAGTTTTTAAATTTATAAATGATCTTGAGTTGCCGGTATCGATTTCGTATTGGATTTTAGATTTTCTTTCAGAACGTCAACAGGTTGTCAAAATTGGTGATCGTGTTTCTAGTCCTATAAATCTGAACATTGGAACACCTCAAGGATGTGTTCTTTCACCTTTACTTTTTTCATTGTATACATTTGACTTAAAGGCTTTGCATTCGGACTCACGACTTGTTAAGTTTGCGGACGACTCAACTGTAATTGGTCTTATTCAAAATAATGATGAATCCGAGTATCGTTCACAAATTAGTTATGTCGTCAACTGGTGTAAAGAACACAACCTTGTTTTAAATGTTGACAAAACCAAGGAAATTGTAGTGGATTTCCGTAAGAAGCACAAGAACTTAAAAGAACCTGTATATATTGATGGCAAGGCTGTGGATCAAGTTGAGACCTTTAAACTGCTTGGCACACACATTACGAATGATCTTAGTTGGGGTAAGAACTCAATAGAAATTTTAAAGAAGGCTCGTCAACGATTGTTTTTTTTGCGTAGTCTTAATTCATTTGGTGTTAGCCAAAACATTCTTGTAAATTTTTATCGGGCTATTATCGAAAGTATTCTCTGTTCATCCATTATTGTTTGGTTTGGTCGAAGTTCGGTTAATGATCTCTGTAAGTTGAACTCTGTTGTTTGTTCAGCAGAGAGGATTATCGGTGTCAATTTACCATCATTAGAGTCTATCTATAGGGACAGAATGAGCAACCGTACCAAAATTATCATGGACGACAAGTCCCATCCAGCACATGAATATTTTAATTTTTTACCGTCCGGCCGTCGTCTTCGGTCTTTTCGAGGTAGTAAACGTTTTTTAAGCAGTTTTTATCCATCGGCAGTTCGTGCGTTTAATGGGTTTTAATTGCCAGTAACTGTATTGAGTTCGTTTAAATGTTTTTAAATTGGTGTTGGTGGATAGTGTTGTGTATTCGTTATTGTCGTTCGTTGTATAGTTGTAAACTAAGTTATTTGCTTGTCAGTTTTATTGTTTTTAATATGTATAATGTTTGAGCTCGAGGAGGAACAATGTAATTACCGATGTAAGCCGTTTTTAACGTTTTTGCATTGGCTGAATAAAATAAATTCCAAAATTCCAAAAATGAATATCTTAAGAATCGTAATAGATACTTGAACAATTTTTTCACAGCATGATAGGTCTCAATGAAATGAACAAATCATACAATGACATGACTCCCGTGTGACCCAAACCTCGGGTCCAAACCGGAAGAGGTTCGAAAATGTACAATTTTTTAGCATTTTGAATCCAAATAGAGCCAAAGTAGTAGGGAAATTCACCATAGTTCTACGGAACGAAATGTTCCCTCACATGTGGACTTTATGACTACACATATTAAGGTTTCCCGGAGCTTGTGACCGGAAAACCCCTTTGGCACAGGGGGGAGAGACAGGCTGTTGGAACAGCCCGTTTTGGTCTAACACTCGCGTCAATTGGCCCAGGTCTTTGGCTTGCCCCAAAATGGCCAATCACAGCTGTCGTTCTTTGCAAGTCGGCCCAGCTTTTCCCGCGTCTTTCACAGTTTCTGCTTTGTTCGCCGAGCTCAAACCGCATGACTAAAACCCACCCACCCACCTCAGTTTTTCTTGTTACTGAGAGTTACTCGTGGATTTTTCAGTTTTGTCGTTTAGGAAACTTCCTTTGTCAGTTTTACGAATGAGGCCTCTCACACCACCACGATTGGTCAGCTAATTGGTTTTTGTAACGGGACAGGATTTTAACACCACAGTTTGTTCTGGGCGGCTTCGGCTGTCCTAATCAAGCCAACACTTTTGGATTGTAAAGAAGCAAGGGGATCAATGGTATAGAAAGGAGCTGGTGCACGCCATTGAAGGTCTAGAGTCGGGGGCCAAGGGGCTGGGGCCCAGTAGGCCCGAGGGTTTGAGGCCAGTTGGCCGGGGGTCAGGTGCCATGCGGCCCGGGGGACAGGGTCCAGGTGGCCCGGGGGCCAGGTGGCCTGGAGGGCCAGGTGGCCTGGAGGGCCAGGTGGCCTGGAGGGCCAGGTGGCCTGGAGGGCCAGGTGGCCCGGGGGACAGGGTCCAGGTGGCCCGGGGGACAGGGTCCAGGTGGCCCGGGGGACAGGGTCCAGGTGGCCCGGTGTGTGTGGTCAGGGTCCAGGTGGCCCGGGGGATGACCTGGCCTTGGGTTCTGGCAGTAACTTTGCCAGGGGACTCCTTTGGCAGACAGTGTCCTTGGGATGCATTAAGTGTAGCACCCTAGCCAAATGTCGGTTGTTTAAGGAGATGAATGTTTTGCAAAGGTTGGTTAACCATTAGTTTCAGTTTTGTCCTTTTTATCACCTGAAAATTTGCGCATGGGTAGGCGTAATTTTTGGGTTTGTTGCCACAAACCCCAGGGCGAAATCTCTCCCGGGCACTTCTCCCGGTCTCTTGGGAGGTTGCATTATGTGCTTAATAAAGGGGCGTGGCTTTAATGTGAAAAAGGGGGAGTACCCTTTGGGGGCAGGGGGTCAGTAAGTCACTTAAACAGTTGAAACTGAGTATAAGAATATCTGGTTTATTGTTCAAGTGGTCACTATTATATGTACCTTTAAGTTGCAATGTGTTAATTATAAATAAGCCGGTTGGGGGCATTCTTCCCCGAACCAAATGTATACATTACTCTTGTTTTACTTGGCTAAGGCAATCTGGCTCTATGGTTATTATCCTAAAGTGAAAGATAAGTTATTTATTTGAGCCATACAGGTACATGTTACATGGAGTTGCCATGAAGTCTGCGAATAAACGCTCGGCGAAGAAAGTCGTAGCATACCAAAACTCACGTTGTTTTTGTCTCTCAACCTCTAGGGCCAAATCACTGATGACGTCATCACGTGCACGGTGGTTACGTAATATGATCTCAAATGACAAAATCTTGAGAACTGTCATAGATATTGGAAAGATTCTTGCACCACATACACATGTAAAAACTTGTTCTTCAGTAGATCCTTGAACAATATGTGCACACAATAGTGACGTCATGATGAAATTGACTGCCAATAATGTCGTCATCAGATACACAATTTTAGCGTTGAATAGTCAGCGTCATGTCTTGAGAATTCCAATACTTTTTCAGCAATCTCAAAACTGTGTCGTCATCATCAGATCAATGTTTATGTCACCCGATCACCTTGCGTTTGTAAAAAACACAAACGCGAAGCTCTAGTTATTATTAATTATAGTTTCGCCTCGTGTGGTTTAGATTGAGGCCTTTTACACTAAACGTAGCAAACCAGAGACGAATCCCAAATTAACCAATTCGACACCGGTCTTCGCACTTCCAGATTTGATAACGAGGCTCTTCGTGTTAAGCAACTGAATTTAACTAATGTAAACACGTGAATGCACAATCACTCCTGAATGCCATACAGCACAGCACAGCACAGCACATACTCAGTAAATGTACGATACTATACTTTTAGCGCACGCGTACTGCCGCGACTTAACACGGAGAGCACAGGGCTGCGTCCCAAACACGCGAACGGTTTGTTAACGTTGGCGCCAACGTTTGCTCGTTGTGGAATGGATTGTTTGCCGGCATTGTCAAGATGGCGGCGCCCACAGTCCCAGCAGTCGTACGGACGTAGCAATGTGGCTCTCCGCTGCTTACCAAATTTGTGAGGAAATGTGACACGTTGCTATTGAATGTGTATCGCCAGCAGTAACGGAGAAAACCACGAAACGTAAATTATTTGTTATCTTCCAAACTGCAAACCATCGTCTGTCATTTTTCTTGTCGCGTGCACCATTTTGAAATAACTTGCGAACATCGTGAACAACCCGAAAGTTTGTTGGCCAACGTTGGCGAACGTTGGTGGGGCACAATTCGTTCCACTCGAAATTGTTGGCCAACGTTTGCAAACGTTCGCGTATGTGGAACGCAGCCCCGGTTTCAATGCGGAAGTGTGCAGAACGGGCTAATGTGAAATTCGTCAACAGTGCTTAATTTTTATAGCGTAACATTATTTGACGTATTTTCTGTTCTTCCCAAGTTTCTGCGGTCAAGAGGCTCCACCAGAAATGACTTCAGTTAGCAATCAGATGTTGGTCGTTCTAAAATCAGATGCAGTTACTTCCAGAAACAACAAAGGCTTCTCTGCACTGTACTATATCATGCCATCTCAAACGTCTACTGAAACAGTTGAATCAACTGGACAACCCCCGACGACTGTTACATCCACAACTAAAGGAGTTGAATCAACTACACAATTCTCGACGACTGTTGCATCCACAACCGAAAAAGTTGAATCAACTACACAACCCTCGACGACTGTTGCATCCACAACTAAAGCAATTGAATCAACTACACAACCGTCGACGACTGTTGCATCCACAACTAAAGCAATTGAATCAACTACAAAACCGTCGACAACTGTTGCGTCCACAACTGAAGCAGTTGAGTCAACTACACAACCCTCGACGACTGTTGCATCCACAACTAAAGCAATTGAATCAACTACACAACCGTCGACGACTGTTGCGTCCACAACTGAAGCAGTTGAGTCAACTACACAACCATCGACGACTGTTGCATCCACAACTGAAGCAGTTGAATCAACTACACAACCATCGACGACTGTTGCATCCACAACTGACGGAGTTGAATCAACTACACAACCCTCGACGACTGTTGCATCCACAACTAAAGCAATTGAATCAACTACACAACCGTCGACGACTGTTGCGTCCACAACTGAAGCAGTTGAGTCAACTACACAACCATCGACGACTGTTGCATCCACAACTGAAGCAGTTGAATCAACTACACAACCATCGACGACTGTTGCATCCACAACTGACGGAGTTGAATCAACTACACAACCCTCGACGACTGTTGCATCCACAACTAAAGCAATTGAATCAACTACACAACCGTCGACGACTGTTGCGTCCACAACTGAAGCAGTTGAGTCAACTACACAACCATCGACGACTGTTGCATCCACAACTGAAGCAGTTGAATCAACTACACAACCATCGACGACTGTTGCATCCACAACTGACGGAGTTGAATCAACTACACAACCCTCGACGACTGTTGCATCCACAACACTTGCTTCGACAACTCAGGCACGGAAAAATTGTGGTATGTGTTACATTTGATGGATTAAAATTAAAATCTGCATTAATATCAAGAACTTTTACAAGCCTCGGCGTGCATTTGAACTGTGTTGCCGCAGTGTATCGTTCATGAATGCTAGCTCGTCAGGACTAGTTCTCAATGTACAATTAAATGGTACCCATTCACTCAAGAAACCTGAAAGCCAATTCATTAGTAACAAAATATTAGTCCCTGAGCTGAGCTCGATATCTAAAAAACATTGGCATTTCAGAATCCTCAATATAAAATTGTATTGCGTGAAAACATTATTTTGCAAGATGCGGTTTAGCTTTCCTAAATGTACACCTTTACTTAGAATCTGCCCTAATTGTAATATATTTGTACAATTTTAAAAGTAATAGATACTGCCCTGTGTTTTGGGTTTGGTAATGTGTGTAGTTACAGAGGAAATTGTTGGGACATGCAGCACAAATCTCAAGGATTCTGGTTGCTTTGCTTCGCCTAATTACGAGGACAACGGCCACTACCCAAACTCACAAGAATGCGTCTATACGATCAAGGTGAATATACCTGGCCGTCGCCACACTAAGACGTCGTGGAACAGGGCAGAAATAGTATTTTCAAGGAAGTTGTTGAACTTTTTCACTCCTAAAATCACTTCCCTTCAAAATATTAGCACGTTTTGGTAGTTATTAAATCATTATAAGGAGAATAATTTACGATCAGTAAATGGAATTCTTTGAAATTCCTTATACCTGTTATACGCCACAACTACGCCAATTAAAACGGTCCCAACATAAGGCTTTAACAATAAATTAGGACTACCCCAGTAATATTTTGGCCAATTCTAACTTATTGTTAGGCAATCATTTAGGACTGTTGGCGTGTATAGTTGGGGTGTTAACATCCACTTTTGTTTAATTTTGACTTTTGACTGCCAGCAAAGACGTTTACAATAACTTAACAGTCTATACATACCAGCGTTATCTCGATGAAACTCGGCAGTTGTTTTATCACGAGAAAACCACACGTTCCATATTTCATCGCAAAACTTGTTTGTGAGCACGTGGTAAAGGGCAACACGTGTAAGTCGGAAATGTTTGACCATGTCTCTGTCAATTTACTTTGAACTTGAAGGTACCGCATGGCAAGCGAGTTGAACTGATGATCTTAGACATGGACATTGAAGCTCATAGAGATTGTGAGTACGATAAGCTGAAAATCTACCCAGAAGGAGGTGTAGACAGTTTTCTCACGTAAGCAAAACTATGTCATGTTTACACCTTTTATGTGATTTAACCCTTTCATGTCATATAAAAGCCTTACAGTAGCTTAGTGTAGTTTAGTGTATAAAGTAATTTGGGCATGAAAGGGTTAATATATCGTTTCGACTACCAACGTAACCTGGAGTTGACCATTGATTGGTTTTTATTATTGATCAAGTCTGTGCATGAATGTCTTTGAAACAGGGTGTGTGGCACTACCCTACCGCCCGGCAGTTTTGTGGCTTTGTCTAATACCATGACGATCAAGTTAAACGCCGACTCGGCTCTTTATGGAAGGGGATTCGCTGCTCAATTCCGGGCAATCACGATCGACTGAAACGAACCCGAATGACCCGGATCAAGAACATTAACCTTACGAAAATGTGGACTGGAAACGACATTAAAGATATTTATTTGCGCGCTCGTAGTAAAATAACGTGTGCTATACGTTAATCAAACGCAGACAAGCCTGAAAAGGACGTTGCCAATATATTGACCATAATAAATTATGACACATCTTTGGAATGCCACTGCATGGTTAGATTGCGCCTTTAGTATTCCTTTGCGATGTTTGCACTTGTTTTTGCTGAATTCAATCTTCACAATATGAACACCGATTTGTGGAAATAATAAATACAATCGTGTATTTATAATTGGATGGCTCTCGATTGAAGCAAGTTGTTTGAGAATATGTAAACATATGTTGAGAATATGTTAACATATGTTGAGAATATGTAAACATATGTTGAGAATATGTAAACATATGTTGAGAATATGTAAACATATGTTCTGTGTTATGCTTCATTAGAAATATTTTTAAAGAATGCTTAGCGGCTTTGAGATATCTTTGTTAGATGTTTGTGACGCAAATTAGCATGTAGCAATAAAATTATATCTGACTAAATTTACGGCCGTGATAAGATTATGAAATAACACAATGTCAACGTTAGCCTGTGATGCAACGCCCATGCATGTTAAGACGATGGTGGTTACAGAATAAAATATTCCAAGAAGCGAAAAATAGACCTTTAGGAATGACATCAGGGGGCTTTTCCAAATCTCGGCTTTGTCTCTGTCTCCGTATCCATGTGGTTTTACATGGAGTCGGAGCCTGAGCCCGAGTCGAGATTTGGAAAAAGGCCCATGTTTTGTTTACCTGCGCGTAACTCGATGGGAATCTCAGGCTACCAGACAGTTTGTATATATGGCCATAAAAAAAGCACCCATGTAAACGATCCGTGACATCATTATGATTCGTCTTATTTAACCCGTTGTTATTGAAAGAACAATGGGTATAATCTGTCGCTTACTTTGTAATAAAAGGCAGAAGCTCTTCAATGCGTGCGTGAGGCAAATTTCGTGTCACGAAATACGCAGCTCCATGCCTTTGCTATGGAGCTGCGTATTTCGTGGCAATAATTTGGCCTCACGCGCGCATTGACGAGCCTCTGCCTTTAAGTTTCAAATAGACTGAGTGTTGTCTGTTATAGAAGTAATAATTAAAGGCAATAAACGTAAGGTGCTGTTGTGTCAGTATAGTTCATTGTGATGTGTGGGCTGTGAGCTACATTCTGATTATTTAGATAATGTTTCACCTACTGATGTATCATGTCTGCTCACAATAAAATTGCGTACAGATTTGTCTTCTTTCCCCGAGCCCTACTGCTTGGACAATAGCGCGAATCTGCCTTGCTTTTAGCTTTTTCACTCAAATCCAGGCAATGGTCGCCCTGTGCGGTGATAAATCAACAACAATCGGAGGTGCTGTATATCTGGTAGGTAAGTTGACAGTTTGTATTTGAATTTATACTTTATCATACTTTATCATCTCTTATGCTACGTTTACACCATGTCCACGGCACGCCACGCTTTGGCCAAGCGGGGACATGGTGTAAACGTAGCATAAATTAAAAAGGTGAGCTTTGAGGCACAGTGGTAGGCCTATACTTCCTTGGGTTTTCCCTATTAAAGAAAACATCTTTTCTTTTGGTGTTGCATGGATGCGCAAATTACATATAGGTTAAGTGACTAACGCGATACTTGGTATGATGCCTAATCACCCAGTGGGAATGAAATAACCAAATGCTTGTGTAAGGTATAAATGCTAGGTGTTTGTCCATGTAATGTATTGGTCTAAAAAGAAATAAAGTTAAACTTGGTATATAAACAGTGTTTGGCGCTGTCAAAGCTGGAACTACAGTGCTAGGCACCCCGAGTCCACATTTACTAATTGTTAAGACTGAGGAATCAAATGGATCTCTATATGGGAATATTTATATTTAATAGATGTTGGTATATATACAAAATAAACATCTGTAATCTACCAGCATGCAAAAGTCATTCTATATATTGGAAGTCTATTAAGACCAATATATCATGTCCTGACATTTCTTGTTTTGTTAATGCGTAATTAATAGAGTTGATGCGTAATTAATAGAGTTAATGTGTAGTTAATATAGTTCTTGTTCGTATTATATTTTTCTGTATATAACGTCTCTTGAAGATTAGTAGCGTAATTAATTGTTACCCCATTCAAAATCTGGTAATCTGTTATTCACATGCGATGTTTATGTACGTGCTCTGAAATAAACCCTGGCTCAATTGATGCCTCAAGTAGTCTTGGCCCAAGACTACTCTAGTCGATATTGGTTTGTGTACGCGTTGGCCATTCCCAGTAGTGCGCCCTCTTACAGCACTAACTGGCCAGCCCTTTGCTCACTAGAGTAGTCTTGGGAATTTCTCCCGGAAGGTTTAACTCTTTCTTTGTTTTTGCCTAGGCTTTCCTTGGGAACCAATCAGCGAGTGACCCAAATACAGCAGAGCGTAGAAATGCAGCGAGCGACCCAAATACAGCGCGTCGACCGCAGAGCGTGATCCAAATACATCGCGTGCACGCGCTTCGAATGGTTTGAAAAATATAAGGCGGCTTACAAGAATCATCGAACATGACCGTTTTATCGTTGCTAATATTTTCGGTGGCATTAGTTTCTTGGGAAATGTTTGCGAATATATTTACAAACATGTTTGCAAAGGCGTATGACATCGCAAAATACATTTGTTTATGAAGATAATTGCGACATTTCAAATATTTGCAAATATATTTGTGGTATGCCATGTCCCTTGTGTGCCATCATAAAACCCTCTGCAGCTATTTACATAAAACGGTACCGCCCCCAATGCTGAACTTCCGGGAGAAATTCCCAAGACTACTCCAGTGAGCAAAGACTGGTCCGTTAGTGCTGCAAGAGGGCGCACTATATGGCCAACGCGTACACAAACCAATATCGACTAGAGTAGTCTTGGGCCAAGACTATGCCTCAAGTAGAATTATTGCGATGATAGGAAAGATTATTTATCATACACATTGGTAAGTTAATCGTCTACCTTTTCTTCATTGGTGGTTAATGGTGCTTTAACGCATGCCAAACGCCTGAACAAATCCATCAGCGGCATATGAGGGAATATGGCTGTAAATACATTTTGCTTAATCAGTAGAAATCTGTGGGCACTGACGAAGTTTTTTTTTGGTACTTTAGGGCTATACTATTTTTGCGTGGCGCCGGCTTCATTTTTCATCCCGAGTCAAACGATAACGGCGTTTATAAAGCCCAACCCGGCAGCGATATTTTTTCCGTACCACCGTTTAGAAAACATTGCTTCTGATTGGTTTAACCCCTATGCATATGTTGCATACTGATGTGTTTTGTCGATAACTACCTCAACATAACCCCACACCATACCACACTTTTTCCTCAATTAATAGTAAAAAAAAAATTAATACAAGACTAGGCTACCAAACGACTCGACAAACTCTTCAATTTTCTTTCTTATATCCTTTTATTTAATAACTCTTGGAGGCGCTATATAGAAAATATGAATATTCATCTGCAATGCACCAATCGATGAAGCCCCATAGCGAATATGTGGTACGGAAAAAAATATCGCAACCCGGGCTGCTTTCGAGCGCGGCACCAGGGGATCCCTAGTGTTCCCTGGTGCGCGTTCGAAAGGCACAAACTGCATGTGTGTGACATAACGTTACCAGCGCCTGGGAGCTGGTGGGAGCACCAGGGACGAGCGCTCGAAAGCAGCCCAAGTAACACCAACTTACACCGGAGCGTTTCTTTTAGCCATCACGTGCTACACACGTCTGCCCCTGTGGCAGCCACTACTGCCCGAGATCGCGAGCGGGTACGTCTGTGGTGTAACCCCCTGTTACCCGGTATAAGCATCTCGAACGCCCCTGATGTCAGGTAGCAAAAAAAGTGTGTAATTTGATGGTACTGGTGGTGCTTTAGACGGACTAGGGAAAAATAAGCCAATCACAAGAGGTATGATGAGTCACCTGACAACACATGACAAGTCAACATGACAAGACACGTGACAAGTCACGTGATAAGTCATGACAAGGCAGAATGTCATGTAGCAAAGGAAAAACTATAAAATCACACTGACAAAAATAAGAGAAACGGAAAGATTACATCACAAGTACAGTCAAACCAGTTAGCTCCATATGTTTTTCTGGAGAATTAAGACATTGCGCCTCCATTTTTGTGCTGGCATGGGCGCGCGAGCTCGTGTAGGGTTTCTGACGCACTTGCAGCTGCATGATGACGGCTTACAAGGGACATCATATAACATAGATATCTTTGCAAATATTTGCGGTGTCGCAAATATCTTTGCAAACAAATGTATTTGCGATGTCATACATAACTTTGCAAATGTGTTTGTAAATTTTCGCAAACATTTTTCAAAAGAATATGCGACACCGAAAATATTTGCAAAGATATATGTGATATGCAATGTTTCTTGTAAGCCACCTCATTGGCAGTGTACAAAACCCTAAACTCGCAACTGCATGCATTGCGACGCGCTGCTGTACAAACACATAGGGACCGTCCAGTCTGGTGCAAATCTAAGTCCGTGAGTAAAACCTTCTTAATAAGAGGTCCCCAGGACTTTGCAGATTGCTTCGTTATAACAGGACACTTTGTATTATCAGGAATAAAAACAATGAAGACCAAGGGATTGAGACCTCACCTTTTCCACCACAGCAGACAATGAACGGAATCATCTTATCAATTTGACATCGGCACTGCACGCATTTCTTCATGAGGCTCGCGCAACCTGCACATCAACGACAACAAAATTCCTATCAATCAACATAAAATAAGGCCGGGGCCGTCCAAAGTGGTAGCAGCGGTAGCAGTGAAAAGTTCTGAAATGAAAGTAAAATATAAACTTTTCTTCTGTAAAAAAGTTGTAAACTTTATTTCTTCAAAAGCGTATTTTGTACAATATCTACAAGTCTAATATACAAGACTTTTGCAATGTAGGAAACCCCAAATCTGCCGTTTGTAAAATAAAACCCTTTTCATGCCAGTGTTGTCATCAATATCTTTTTGGAACCTTTTAAATTAAAAGTCTTTTCAAAGTTGTCAACATTTTCACAATTCTCCTCCCCTCCCCTCCCATCCCCTCCCATCTTCCCCTCCCCTCTCCTCCCCTCCCCCCTCCCCTCTCCCCCTCTCCCCCACCCCCCGAATACTACTTACATGTACTTCCCAACATTTTGTCACTACCATGAAATGTCAATATTTTTTGTAAAGTCCTACATGGCCCTCGATCCCCCTTGTACGCTTTGTACAATCGTGAAAAAGTTCACAAGTTTGGACGGCCTCTAATTTAAATGCAGCTGGAAAGGTGGGGACTTGGGAAAAGAATTAAGTTTGATAGCAGGGAGCGTTATGGCAAAGGTGTCCATACAATTACATGAGCATCAAGAACACCAAAACATATCCGTTCACATTTTTAATACCTGGCATATCTTTTGCTGTCATTAAATAAACAGGGGCCAATTTCATTAAGCTGTTCAGCAGAAAAATGTGCTTAATCCGAAATTTGTTTGCTTTATAAATGGGTTATTAGTCTAATTTTATGTCAACTTGTGTTCTTAGCAAGAATAGCAGATATTCTTGTGAAAAAAACAAATTGGCATTTAATTTTGACTATTTACCCATTTTTATAAAGCAAACAAATTTTTCATCAAGCAAATGTTTCTGCCAAACAGCTTTATGAAATTGACCCCAGAACACTTAAACAAAACTTAGTATTTCTGAACAATCGTTTGTATACATGTATATCACTGATCAAACAAACCCAACCTACCATTGCACAACGACAAGGCGATCATCCCCTCTCCAACAAAATAAAATATCTTCAGCATGAATTATCCGAGTCCGTTCGAGGGCTGAACATGGTCGACCCTGCCAGTTTATTTCTTTGCATGGGATATTTTCATAGCTGCCTTGGGCGTACATTGTGTAATATTATAGCCTTGCAGCGCGTCCTTAGCGATTCCTGATTGTGTTCCGCTCTGAAACTCAACGAAGGCGATATCATGTCGACCTGGAACAAGACGGACCTCTTTGAAGCCTTGAAATCTGGGAAGCAGGAAAAAAAACAACTCATAGATTTAATTGATCGCTATCAGCAAGAATGATAGTCCTTGTGAGGTTCCAAAATGCAACGCTCTGCAAAAATCGGTCAAGTTTTCGTGGCCTGAAAAGAGCATGATCAGAAAAATGGTATCAAATTCTTAACACCCATGGGAAAAGCTATTAAAAAGGGGCGTTATTTCCACTCGTGATGGAAGCCCATGTTGATAAAACTGCCCTGTAGAAATTTCAGCCACATAGGTGCAGTAATACTTTTGAAAACTTGAAAAATCGATGCATGGTTTTTGCATTGAGTTGAATAGTAAAAAGTCTTTTGCAAAAGATTTTTTAGAAAACCACCTTCGGTTGTTAATTTATCACACATTTTGGACTGAGATATATTCATGTGGTGTTTGGTACCATTGTCATTAACACTTTTTGTAAGGTTTTTCTTGTCAACTCGTGACAAATCGGGGTCAGTGCACTACGGTACCTGAAAGGCACAGGCTAGTTAGCAATGCGCGGGCGCCAAATCCGTTCTACGCAATACGCAGCTTCATAGCAAAGGCATGGAGCTGCATATTTTGTGGCACGAAATTGGCGAGCGCGCATTGCTGGCGAGGCTGTGCCTTTAATAATGATAGCGCTGTTAATACATGCTTTAAAGCAAGGGTAAATTTAAGCCCAAAACTCGGAAGCAAGAATTGAAAGCAGTATACTCACTGTTGGAAGAGCATCTTGAGCATCAGTTCATTGGTTTCCTTTGAGAGATTGGTCAGGAATAAGTTGGGCTGGCATGGCTACAGAAACGAACAAAATACAAAACGTACCAGTTGGTTAGATTGGACAAAATAGTGGGGGAGGGGCTTGGTGAGGGGAGGGGTCAAAATTAACACTGGCCCTGTGGTTCGAGACCAGTAAAAAAGGACCACTAGATGGACCAGTGAAAACATTTACCGACTCATGGAAATATTCTCCGATGCCTAATCCACAGTAAACATTTCTTACTCAATGCAAAGAATTCCTGATCGTTTTAGACATTTTAGAACTACATTGTACATTTCTTTCTCCAACCTTTCTAGACATGCCCCAGTGTTGGATCAAAAAGCAATCCTATCCATCCTGCACTCAATGACCTCAAACCAAAAAGTGTTGCATTTTGAAAAGTACCAGTGGACCACCAAATTTTCAGCAGGACCAGTAAAGTTAATAGGGATGTCGGTTGGCGGTCAACATTTTTGCCTGAAATCTCAGGAACTTTTGCCTGAAATGTGAAAAAAATATATATACAGTTATGTACAGACGAACAAAATGAAAAAGCCTGACATCCATGAGTTAATTCTCTAATCTACCGGTACTGGTCTTTCAGATCAGCATGAAATTCAGGTTAATTTCAACCCCTGTAAGGTAGGAGAGGGGCTTGGTGGGGGTCGGGAAGGGCTTGGCTAGGGGGTTTGGGGAGGGGCTTGGTGCGGGGGTGGGACTTATTGGGGCAGGGCAACATGTGGTTGCTGCATGGCCTTTGGTGTGTATGCTGTCATTGAAACTGAATTCAACTCCTTTTGTGGCTCTATTCAGGAGCTTGACAAAGGTGGATTTAGACAATGAGGGTGGTTCGATCCAGAGTGCTGTGATACAACTCTTTTGTAGAGATCTATATAAAGCAGAGTAAAGACTGGTAATGTCAAAAGAGCATATTGTTACCCATCGGCAATCGAGATTGCACGCACGCATTTTTTCGGCAAATGTGAATAAATCATTTTAATGACATTGATCATCCCGATTGCTCAAAACAACACAGCGAACAACAGTTCACTGTACTGTCTAGCCTATAGACTGATAGACCTTTATCACGATGCAGCCATCTGTTCTCCTATTTATATAAATGTAACCAAAGTGAGGCTTGCAAAAAAAAGGTTGATCCCCGGCCCGTTTTTAAATTGTTCATTGTGTGCATCACAATAGACTACTAAAGTGTCACATCAGTTGCCATGGTAATTGGGTCTAAACATTCGCTGGTAATCTGAAACGTCCATTGGTATAGCGCAGGGAAACAGTTCACTGGTTTTAGTGTAGACCCAAAAACCATGGCAACACACAAAGGGTGACGTTTTTACTTTAGTAGTCTATGGCACAGGCGTTGCGCGATCAAGAAAGCGCGCTGCGTGGCAGTAATCCTCAATGGGAGATTTATATGCACTGATTGTACCCGACACGTACATGTACATGGGAACAAGACAAAGATGGACGCACCGTGATAAAGGTCATTGTCAAGGCCTCGTGAAATTGGGCGATTTGGTGACTTGATTGGAGTCTACACACGCCAAGTGACTCCTCCACTCGGCCTTTTGCAAACTGCGAAGAATTCTTATGTTTTTCTTTATAATCTGCTGCCAACTTTGGTAGCAAAAATCAGCCAGTAACAACTATACAATTCCATGATGTCATGCAGGTAACCTTATGCAAATTATGCTGTCGGCTCCACTATAAAAATACCTTTGTAGGAGGTACGCTTTTGAATTCACTGGGTAAATTACAGCAAATAAATATATCAAATCAAATGAAAATTTTGGTAATCCTGTACGACACTTACCGGTAGTAATAAACAGTAATAAACAATTGGTCAAATTTAAATGTATAAAAATACATGGGGCTCGGTGTCGTACCTATACATTGATAATGAACTCGTCCACAACCATGACAACGCCACAGGCGATGTGATTGGTCAGATTATCCTGTGGGAACACCATCACAGGTTCCTAGCGCTAATTGGCCTACAGTTAACCGATTGTTTTCAATCTGGTTTGAAATATTTACGTGCATAGTGGGGGCGTGGGTAATGTGATGACGTTGCACATATGGGTCAACTACATGTAGTTGCAATGAATAATGTAGCAGTACATGTACAATGTAGGTTAGCAAATCAGAAGGCATAACGTTCGCCCAGCCTTGGTATACTCAAGACGCCAAACTGTCCCACACTTTACCAAACAATAAAACCCCGAAGCCTTAAGGCCTTGCTACAAGGCTATGTACTGGCCAGAGCAGGCATGCAGTGTCATGCATCTGCGCATATGCTCAAGGCGGCATGTATTGATTGCTTTCTGTTGATGTCACGCCTTCTATCCACCATTTTGGGTGTCATTTTTCATGACCCACGTGGTCCGAACAATAACCAGCAAGAAAAGCGCATTGGTTGCACTTACATGTACATTGTGTACCTCTGTTGCTTCCTCGAATGAAAATACTCAGGCGAGTATATTTTACGCATGTCTATGTGCGTCTATTGGCGCGCGCATGTATGCGTGTGACCAGTGACAACCAAACATTCCCGGATGTTCTACGTCACGGAAACAATCAATACACTTCACTAAGACCATATTGTGTCGTCAAAGAATTTGCATGCGCTGTAGCGTCCTCCCTGTTGCTGACCAATTAGCGGTCAGCATTTTGCACATGTCATTCCGTCCTTAGCCTTATATTGTCGATAAAATCATAACACCATTCTTACATTCTGCTCTGATGACATCATGAATTATACATGTATAAAAGGCATTGCATTAAAAGTAATCATAAATTTCTGAAGTTGAAAAATGGGGCATCTAACACACCCTCTAGACTACGGTAGTGGCCTGTCAAATCTATTTTTTTCTGTCTCGGAAGACTATCCGATACATAAGAAACAAGAGTGAACAGGCCACCGGGATGGAGGGCGTGCTGTGTGCTGCAGACCAAACACGGGGCAGACTTGGGAAAAAGTTCATTACCATGCATACCATGAACTGTCCCAACGATAATTGGAACTGGTCCAACTTATTGTACCGAAGTCCCAACAATAAAGAGGCCATGTCACGGTTTTCGCATGCGCAGCAAAACTAAAGTTGGGCTAACATTTTCCATTTTTTTCGGGGGGTGGTGTCACTCTGTACATGTATGCCGGACGAACCCATACTGTGCCTTTATATTTGAAAATTATGAAAAATTAATGTGGCCCAGCTGTCTGCAAACCAATAAAATGATCGAGAAAAGCATATTGGTATTGCACTTATCTGTTCCTTTCTCTTCCTTTTTGGTTGGTGTACATGGCGATTGCGCCAAAGAAGATAAAATATCTCTTCAGGCTCTGATCTATTGTGAATCAACTGAAAAACACTCAAGCATGCTTGATACTAAATGTATCGCAATGCCCGCGGCCATGTCTAGCATTTTTGAACAAAAACATGCGAACTTTATTTACATACTGTACATGTATGTAAAAAAATGTGTCCGAGTGAATTGATTGATACAATTATGATGTACATGTAACAACCTACCCCGGTAATAAGTATTATGAAGAAAACATTGATACATTACAAATCAACTTGAAAGCATCAAATGTTCAAAGAAATGCAAAGCAAACCACGTTTTTTGCCTTAAACAAATTGTCACACATTATGTACTTGATCCATGCACATTTGTAGCACATTTAGGCCATGGGCCAATGGCCCCTAGGTATCGTGCAGTTTCGTCTTTACTTTTTAGGGGCAACTTCATTTTTCGGATATAAGTAGTTTGAGACATGCTAAATAATACTTCACTTGTTCACATTTAATAATAATAATAATGAAAATTTATAATGCGCCGGTATCCATAAAAAAAGATGCTCACAATTTGCACGTAACTTAGAAATAAAGGTCAGAAAAATTGACTCTTTAAGCCGCTTTCTCGCGCGGTTTTTCTCAACCTCGAGCTATCGCTGCCACTGCAAAATGCAGTGTCGTCGCGTTAATCTGGACACGAGTTAGGATTACAATAGACTGGATCCCGATCCACTCTGGCCCAGTCCGCGTCAGCGATTGGCTGCTATTTAAAGGATACTGGTGAATCCGTTCCATTACATTCGTCAGCATGCATCCCTGTTATTAATTTGAAAAACTGCGGAGTAAATTAAGATCGTCGTTTGAAACTTTGGTAGGAATGGGACAGTCATAAGGAACGGAACCCAATACAATTGATGAAAAGTATAGAAATCGTTTCTTTAAATTAAATCAAAATGAATCGGGCGTGAGTTGGCTCAAGACAACAGCCGGCTCACTCCACAGATTTGCGTGGATTTCCTCGGGGTATTGTTACGTCGTTTTGCAGAGTGGAAATTCCCTGAGATCTCAGGATGTCAATAGGTTGGTGCAGCCTGAGTTGAGCGAGAGGTTGTCTTCAGCCGACGCCCTCTCGGGAAACTCTGATGGTCGTCTTCCACGCATCCCGGTCCAGCATCAGCGTCCTAAGCTCAGTTGTTTCTTGTTGTGTTGCGTCCCTCTTCAGCTGATCTACGCCCTTGTCTCCTCCTGCCCTTGCTCCTGTTTCCATCGATAGGTTCTAAAAGAACTAGGGGGCTCACAGCTAGCTCTGGATAGCGGACACAGTGGCCAGCCAGCCTCATCCTTCGTTTCCTGATCTTGACAGATACTCTTAGTACGGAATCGTAGAGCTGGGAGTTCGGCATATGGTCTTCCCAGTGTACATCAAGGGCCATCCGTGGCATTCTTGTATAGACGCCGTCTAGTGCTCTTTCTTGATTGACTGTCAGAGTCCATGTCTCGGCTCCATACAGAGTACAGACTGAACTGTAGCAACGAACAGACGTCTCTTGGTGTCATCGTTGAGACCAGCCCTCCAAACTCGCCTCATGCCATGAAGGGCCTTCCATGCCAAAGCTCTCCTTACTCTTATTTCACTCTCAGTTGATCCTATGATGACGCCAAGGTATTTGTCCAAAATGGCCGAAACTGACCGTGTGTGGTATTTTCGGAATCAGCGTCGACAGGCGAGTTCAAAAATACCACTTTGGACACCGTCCGACCAAAACTGAAGAGTGGTCAGTTTTTGTCCAAAATGGCCGAAACTGACCGTGTGTTCTATTTTCGGAATCAGCGTCGAAAGGCGAGTTCAAAAATACCACTTTGGACACCGTCCGACCAAAACTGAAGAGTGGTCAGTTTTTGTCCAAAATGGCCGAAACTGACCGTGTGTGGTATTTTCGGAATCAGCGTCGAAAGGCGAGTTCAAAAATACCACTTTGGATACCGTCCGACCAAAACTGAAGAGTGGTCAGTTTTTGTCCAAAATGGCCGAAACTGACCATGTGTGGTATTTTGTGAATCAGCGTCGAAAGGCGAGTTCAAAAATACCACTTTGGACACCGTCCGACCAAAACTGAAGAGTGGTCATTTTTTGTCCAAAATGGCCGAAACTGACCGTGTGTGGTATTTTCGGAATCAGCGTCGAAAGGCGAGTTCAAAAATACCACTTTGGACACCGTCCGACCAAAACTGAAGAGTGGTCAGTTTTTGTCCAAAATGGCCGAAACTGACCGTGTGTGGTATTTTCGGAATCAGCGTCGACAGGCGAGTTCAAAAATACAACTTTGGACACCGTCCGACCAAAACTGAAGAGTGGTCAGTTTTTTTCCAAAATGGCCGAAACTGACCGTGTGTGGTATTTTCCGAATCAGCGTCGACAGGCGAGTTCAAAAATACCACTTTGGACACCGTCCGACCAAAACTGAAGAGTGGTCAGTTTTTGTCCAAAATGGCGGAAACTGACCGTGTGTGGTATTTTCGGAATCAGCGGCGAAAGGCGAGTTCAAAAATACCAATTACGACCAAAGTGTCAAAAAACAGACCAAAGTGTCAAAAATGACACTTTTTCCAAAATGGCCGAAACTGACCATGTGTGCTATTTTCGGAATCAGCATCGAAAGGCGAGTTCAAAAATACCAATTACGACCAAAGTGTCAAAAAACAGACCAAAGTGTCAAAAATAACACTTTTTCCAAAATGGCCGAAACTGACCATGTGTGGTATTTTGTGAATCAGCGTCGAAAGGCGAGTTCAAAAATACCACTTTGGACACCGTCCGACCAAAATTGAATAGTGGTCAGTTTTTTTTCCAAAATGGCCGAAACTGACCATGTGAGCTATTTTCGGAATCAGCATCGAAAGGCGAGTTGAAAAATACCACTTTGGACACCGTCCGACCCAAATTGAATAGTGGTCAGTTTTTTTCCAAAATGGCCGAAACTGACCGTGTGTGGTATTTTCTGAATCAGCGTCGAAAGGCGAGTTCAAAAATACCACTTTGGACACCGTCCGACCCAAATTGAATAGTGGTCATTTTTTTTTTCAAAAATGGCCGAAACTGACCGTGTGTGGTATTTTCGGAATCAGCATCGAAAGGCGAGTTCAAAAATACCAATTACGACCAAAGTGTCAAAAAACAGACCAAAGTGTCAAAAATAACACTTTTTCCAAAATGGCCGAAACTGACCGTGTGTGGTATTTTGTGAATCAGCGTCGAAAGGCGAGTTCAAAAATACCACATTGGACACCGTCCGACCAAAATTGAATAGTGGTCAGTTTTTTTTCCAAAATGGCTGAAACTGACCATGTGAGCTATTTTCGGAATCAGCATCGAAAGGCGAGTTCAAAAATACCAATTACGACCAAAGTGTCAAAAAACAGACCAAAGTGTCAAAAATAACACTTTTTCCAAAATGGCCAAAACTGACCATGTGTGGTATTTTGTGAATCAGCGTCGAAAGGCGAGTTCAAAAATACCACTTTGGACACCGTCCGACCAAAATTGAATAGTGGTCAGTTTTTTTTCCAAAATGGCCGAAACTGACCATGTGAGCTATTTTCGGAATCAGCATCGAAAGGCGAGTTGAAAAATACCACTTTGGACACCGTCCGACCCAAATTGAATAGTGGTCATTTTTTTTTTCAAAAATGGCCGAAACTGACCGTGTGTGGTATTTTCGGAATCAGCATCGAAAGGCGAGTTCAAAAATACCAATTACGACCAAAGTGTCAAAAAACAGACCAAAGTGTCAAAAATAACACTTTTTCCAAAATGGCCGAAACTGACCATGTGTGGTATTTTCTGAATCAGCGTCGAAAGGCGAGTTCAAAAATACCACTTTGGACACCGTCCGACCAAAATTGAATAGTGGTCATTTTTTTTTAAAAAATGGCCGAAACTGACCGTGTGTGGTATTTTCGGAATCAGCATCGAAAGGCGAGTTCAAAAATACCAATTACGACCAAAGTGTCAAAAAACAGACCAAAGTGTCAAAAATAACACTTTTTCCAAAATGGCCGAAAGTGACCATGTGTGGTATTTTGTGAATCAGCGTCGAAAGGCGAGTTCAAAAATACCACTTTGGACACCGTCCGACCAAAATTGAATAGTGGTCTTTTTTTTCCCAAAATGGCCGAAACTGACCGTGTGTGGTATTTTCTGAATCAGCGTCGAAAGGCGAGTTCAAAAATACCACTTTGGACACCGTCCGACCAAAATTGAATAGTGGTCAGTTTTTTTTCCAAAATGGCCGAAACTGACCATGTGTGGTATTTTCGGAATCAGTGTCGACAGGCGAGTTCAAAAATACCACTTTGGACACCGTCCGACCAAAATTGAATAGTGGTCAGTTTTTTTTCCAAAATGGCCGAAACTGACCATGTGTGCTATTTTCGGAATCAGCATCGAAAGGCGAGTTCAAAAATACCAATTACGACCAAAGTGTCAAAAAACAGACCAAAGTGTCAAAAATAACACTTTTTCCAAAATGGCCGAAACTGACCATGTGTGGTATTTTCTGAATCAGCGTCGAAAGGCGAGTTCAAAAATACCACTTTGGACACCGTCCGACCAAAATTGAATAGTGGTCATTTTTTTTTAAAAAATGGCCGAAACTGACCGTGTGTGGTATTTTCGGAATCAGCATCGAAAGGCGAGTTCAAAAATACCAATTACGACCAAAGTGTCAAAAAACAGACCAAAGTGTCAAAAATAACACTTTTTCCAAAATGGCCGAAAGTGACCATGTGTGGTATTTTGTGAATCAGCGTCGAAAGGCGAGTTCAAAAATACCACTTTGGACACCGTCCGACCAAAATTGAATAGTGGTCTTTTTTTTCCCAAAATGGCCGAAACTGACCGTGTGTGGTATTTTCTGAATCAGCGTCGAAAGGCGAGTTCAAAAATACCACTTTGGACACCGTCCGACCAAAATTGAATAGTGGTCAGTTTTTTTTCCAAAATGGCCGAAACTGACCATGTGTGGTATTTTCGGAATCAGTGTCGACAGGCGAGTTCAAAAATACCACTTTGGACACCGTCCGACCAAAATTGAATAGTGGTCAGTTTTTTTTCCAAAATGGCCGAAACTGACCATGTGTGCTATTTTCGGAATCAGCATCGAAAGGCGAGTTCAAAAATACCAATTACGACCAAAGTGTCAAAAAACAGACCAAAGTGTCAAAAATAACACTTTTTCCAAAATGGCCGAAACTGACCATGTGTGGTATTTTGTGAATCAGCGTCGAAAGGCGAGTTCAAAAATACCACTTTGGACATCGTCCGACCAAAACTGAATACTGGTCAGTTTTTGTCCAAAATGGCCGAAACTGACCATGTGTGGTATTTTCGGAATCAGTGTCGACAGGCGAGTTCAAAAATACCACTTTTGACCAAAGTGTCAATGTCGACACTTTTCCAAAATGGCCGAAACTGACTATGTGTGGGATTTTCGGAGTCAGCGTCGACAGGCGAGTTCGAAAATACCACTTTGGACCAAAGTGTCAATGTCGACACTTTTTCAAAATGGCCGAAACTGACCATGCGTGGTATTTTCGGAATCAGCGTCGACAGGCGAGTTCGAAAATACCACTTTGGACCAAAGTGTCAATGTCGACACTTTTTCAAAATGGCCGAAACTGACCATGCGTGGTATTTTCGGAGTCAGCGTCGACAGGCGAGTTCGAAAATACCACTTTGGACCAAAGTGTCAATGTCGACACTTTTTCAAAATGGCCGAAACTGACCATGCGTGGTATTTTCGGAATCAGCGTCGACAGGCGAGTTCGAAAATACCATGTGGACGCCTTCCGACCAAAACTGAAGGGTGGTCAGTTTTTTTTTCAAAATGGCCGAAACTGACCATGTGTGGTATTTGCGGAATCAGCATCGAAAGGCGAGTTCAAAAATACCAATTTCGACCAAAGTGTCAATGTCGACACTTTTCCAAAATGGCCGAAACTGACCATGTGTGGTATTTTCGGAGTCAGCGTCGACAGGCGAGTTCGAAAATACCACTTTGGTTGCCGTCCGACCAAAACTGAAGGGTGGTCAGTTTTTTTTCAAAATGGCCGAAACTGACCATGCGTGGTATTTTCGGAATCAGCGTCGACAGGCGAGTTCGAAAATACCACTTTGGACGCCGTCCGACCAAAACTGAAGGGTGGTCAGTTTTTTTCAAAAATGGCCGAAACTGACCATGTGTGGTATTTTCGGAATCAGCGTCGACAGGCGAGTTCGAAAATACCACTTTGGTTGCCGTCCGACCAAAACTGAAGGGTGGTCAGTTTTTTTTCAAAATGGCCGAAACTGACCATGCGTGGTATTTTCGGAATCAGCGTCGACAGGCGAGTTCGAAAATACCACTTTGGACGCCGTCCGACCAAAACTGAAGGGTGGTCAGTTTTTTTCAAAAATGGCCGAAACTGACCATGTGTGGTATTTTCGGAATCAGCGTCGACAGGCGAGTTCGAAAATACCACTTTGGTTGCCGTCCGACCAAAACTGAAGGGTGGTCAGTTTTTTTCCAAAATGGCCGAAACTGACCATGTGTGGTATTTTCGGGATCAGCGTCGACAGGCGAGTTCGAAAATACCACTTTGGACCAAAGTGTCAATGTCGACACTTTTTCAAAATGGTCGAAACTGACCATGCGTGGTATTTTCGGAGTCAGCGTCGACAGGCGAGTTCGAAAATACCACTTTGGTTGCCGTCCGACCAAAACTGAAGGGTGGTCAGTTTTTTTCCAAAAATGGCCGAAACTGACCATGTGTGGTATTTTCGGAATCAGCGTCGACAGGCGAGTTCGAAAATACCACTTTGGACGCCGTCCGACCAAAACTGAAGGGTGGTCAGTTTTTTTCAAAATGGCCGAAACTGACCATGTGTGGTATTTGCGGAATCAGCATCGAAAGGCGAGTTCAAAAATACCAATTTCGACCAAAGTGTCAATGTCGACAATTTTCCAAAATGGCCGAAACTGACCATATGTGGTATTTTCGGAGTAAGCGTCGACAGGCGAGTTCGAAAATACCATGTGGACGCCGTCCGACCAAAACTGTAGGGTGGTCAGTTTTTTTTCAAAATGGCCGAAACTGACCATGTGTGGTATTTGCGGAATCAGCATCGAAAGGCGAGTTCAAAAATACCAATTTCGACCAAAGTGTCAATGTCGACACTTTTCCAAAATGGCCGAAACTGACCATGTGTGGTATTTTCGGAGTCAGCGTCGACAGGCGAGTTCGAAAATACCACTTTGGACCAAAGTGTCAATGTCGACACTTTTTCAAAATGGCCGAAACTGACCATGCGTGGTATTTTCTGAATCAGCGTCGACAGGCGAGTTCGAAAATACCACTTTGGACCAAAGTGTCAATGTCGACACTTTTTCAAAATGGCCGAAATTGACCATGCGTGGTATTTTCGGAGTCAGCGTCGACAGGCGAGTTCGAAAATACCACTTTGGTTGCCGTCCGACCAAAACTGAAGGGTGGTCAGTTTTTTTTCAAAATGGCCGAAACTGACCATGCGTGGTATTTTCGGAATCAGCGTCGACAGGCGAGTTCGAAAATACCACTTTGGACGCCGTCCGACCAAAACTGAAGGGTGGTCAGTTTTTTCAAAAATGGCCGAAACTGACCATGTGTGGTATTTTCGGAGTCAGCGTCGACAGGCGAGTTCGAAAATACCACTTTGGACCAAAGTGTCAATGTCGACACTTTTTCAAAATGGCCGAAACTGACCATGCGTGGTATTTTCGGAATCAGCGTCGACAGGCGAGTTCGAAAATACCACTTTGGACCAAAGTGTCAATGTCGACACTTTTTCAAAATGGCCGAAACTGACCATGCGTGGTATTTTCGGAATCAGCGTCGACAGGCGAGTTCGAAAATACCATGTGGACGCCGTCCGACCAAAACTGAAGGGTGGTCAGTTTTTTTTCAAAATGGCCGAAACTGACCATGTGTGGTATTTGCGGAATCAGCATCGAAAGGCGAGTTCAAAAATACCAATTTCGACCAAAGTGTCAATGTCGACACTTTTCCAAAATGGCCGAAACTGACCATGTGTGGTATTTTCGGAGTCAGCGTCGACAGGCGAGTTCGAAAATACCACTTTGGACCAAAGTGTCAATGTCGACACTTTTTCAAAATGGCCGAAACTGACCATGCGTGGTATTTTCGGAATCAGCGTCGACAGGCGAGTTCGAAAATACCACTTTGGACCAAAGTGTCAATGTCGACACTTTTTCAAAATGGCCGAAACTGACCATGCGTGGTATTTTCGGAGTCAGCGTCGACAGGCGAGTTCGAAAATACCACTTTGGACCAAAGTGTCAATGTCGACACTTTTTCAAAATGGCCGAAACTGACCATGCGTGGTATTTTCGGAATCAGCGTCGACAGGCGAGTTCGAAAATACCATGTGGACGCCGTCCGACCAAAACTGAAGGGTGGTCAGTTTTTTTTCAAAATGGCCGAAACTGACCATGTGTGGTATTTGCGGAATCAGCATCGAAAGGCGAGTTCAAAAATACCAATTTCGACCAAAGTGTCAATGTCGACACTTTTCCAAAATGGCCGAAACTGACCATGTGTGGTATTTTCGGAGTCAGCGTCGACAGGCGAGTTCGAAAATACCACTTTGGACCAAAGTGTCAATGTCGACACTTTTTCAAAATGGCCGAAACTGACCATGCGTGGTATTTTCGGAGTCAGCGTCGACAGGCGAGTTCGAAAATACCACTTTGGACCAAAGTGTCAATGTCGACACTTTTTCAAAATGGCCGAAACTGACCATGCGTGGTATTTTCGGAATCAGCGTCGACAGGCGAGTTCGAAAATACCATGTGGACGCCTTCCGACCAAAACTGAAGGGTGGTCAGTTTTTTTTTCAAAATGGCCGAAACTGACCATGTGTGGTATTTGCGGAATCAGCATCGAAAGGCGAGTTCAAAAATACCAATTTCGACCAAAGTGTCAATGTCGACACTTTTCCAAAATGGCCGAAACTGACCATGTGTGGTATTTTCGGAGTCAGCGTCGACAGGCGAGTTCGAAAATACCACTTTGGTTGCCGTCCGACCAAAACTGAAGGGTGGTCAGTTTTTTTTCAAAATGGCCGAAACTGACCATGCGTGGTATTTTCGGAATCAGCGTCGACAGGCGAGTTCGAAAATACCACTTTGGACGCCGTCCGACCAAAACTGAAGGGTGGTCAGTTTTTTTCAAAAATGGCCGAAACTGACCATGTGTGGTATTTTCGGAATCAGCGTCGACAGGCGAGTTCGAAAATACCACTTTGGTTGCCGTCCGACCAAAACTGAAGGGTGGTCAGTTTTTTTCCAAAATGGCCGAAACTGACCATGTGTGGTATTTTCGGGATCAGCGTCGACAGGCGAGTTCGAAAATACCACTTTGGACCAAAGTGTCAATGTCGACACTTTTTCAAAATGGTCGAAACTGACCATGCGTGGTATTTTCGGAGTCAGCGTCGACAGGCGAGTTCGAAAATACCACTTTGGTTGCCGTCCGACCAAAACTGAAGGGTGGTCAGTTTTTTTCCAAAAATGGCCGAAACTGACCATGTGTGGTATTTTCGGAATCAGCGTCGACAGGCGAGTTCGAAAATACCACTTTGGACGCCGTCCGACCAAAACTGAAGGGTGGTCAGTTTTTTTCAAAATGGCCGAAACTGACCATGTGTGGTATTTGCGGAATCAGCATCGAAAGGCGAGTTCAAAAATACCAATTTCGACCAAAGTGTCAATGTCGACACTTTTCCAAAATGGCCGAAACTGACCATATGTGGTATTTTCGGAGTAAGCGTCGACAGGCGAGTTCGAAAATACCATGTGGACGCCGTCCGACCAAAACTGTAGGGTGGTCAGTTTTTTTTCAAAATGGCCGAAACTGACCATGTGTGGTATTTGCGGAATCAGCATCGAAAGGCGAGTTCAAAAATACCAATTTCGACCAAAGTGTCAATGTCGACACTTTTCCAAAATGGCCGAAACTGACCATGTGTGGTATTTTCGGAGTCAGCGTCGACAGGCGAGTTCGAAAATACCACTTTGGACCAAAGTGTCAATGTCGACACTTTTTCAAAATGGCCGAAACTGACCATGCGTGGTATTTTCTGAATCAGCGTCGACAGGCGAGTTCGAAAATACCACTTTGGACCAAAGTGTCAATGTCGACACTTTTTCAAAATGGTCGAAATTGACCATGCGTGGTATTTTCGGAGTCAGCGTCGACAGGCGAGTTCGAAAATACCATGTGGACGCCTTCCGACCAAAACTGAAGGGTGGTCAGTTTTTTTTTCAAAATGGCCGAAACTGACCATGTGTGGTATTTGCGGAATCAGCATCGAAAGGCGAGTTCAAAAATACCAATTTCGACCAAAGTGTCAATGTCGACACTTTTCCAAAATGGCCGAAACTGACCATGTGTGGTATTTTCGGAGTCAGCGTCGACAGGCGAGTTCGAAAATACCACTTTGGTTGCCGTCCGACCAAAACTGAAGGGTGGTCAGTTTTTTTTCAAAATGGCCGAAACTGACCATGCGTGGTATTTTCGGAATCAGCGTCGACAGGCGAGTTCGAAAATACCACTTTGGACGCCGTCCGACCAAAACTGAAGGGTGGTCAGTTTTTTTCAAAAATGGCCGAAACTGACCATGTGTGGTATTTTCGGAATCAGCGTCGACAGGCGAGTTCGAAAATACCACTTTGGTTGCCGTCCGACCAAAACTGAAGGGTGGTCAGTTTTTTTTCAAAATGGCCGAAACTGACCATGCGTGGTATTTTCGGAATCAGCGTCGACAGGCGAGTTCGAAAATACCACTTTGGACGCCGTCCGACCAAAACTGAAGGGTGGTCAGTTTTTTTCAAAAATGGCCGAAACTGACCATGTGTGGTATTTTCGGAATCAGCGTCGACAGGCGAGTTCGAAAATACCACTTTGGTTGCCGTCCGACCAAAACTGAAGGGTGGTCAGTTTTTTTCCAAAATGGCCGAAACTGACCATGTGTGGTATTTTCGGGATCAGCGTCGACAGGCGAGTTCGAAAATACCACTTTGGACCAAAGTGTCAATGTCGACACTTTTTCAAAATGGTCGAAACTGACCATGCGTGGTATTTTCGGAGTCAGCGTCGACAGGCGAGTTCGAAAATACCACTTTGGTTGCCGTCCGACCAAAACTGAAGGGTGGTCAGTTTTTTTCCAAAAATGGCCGAAACTGACCATGTGTGGTATTTTCGGAATCAGCGTCGACAGGCGAGTTCGAAAATACCACTTTGGACGCCGTCCGACCAAAACTGAAGGGTGGTCAGTTTTTTTCAAAATGGCCGAAACTGACCATGTGTGGTATTTGCGGAATCAGCATCGAAAGGCGAGTTCAAAAATACCAATTTCGACCAAAGTGTCAATGTCGACAATTTTCCAAAATGGCCGAAACTGACCATATGTGGTATTTTCGGAGTAAGCGTCGACAGGCGAGTTCGAAAATACCATGTGGACGCCGTCCGACCAAAACTGTAGGGTGGTCAGTTTTTTTTCAAAATGGCCGAAACTGACCATGTGTGGTATTTGCGGAATCAGCATCGAAAGGCGAGTTCAAAAATACCAATTTCGACCAAAGTGTCAATGTCGACACTTTTCCAAAATGGCCGAAACTGACCATGTGTGGTATTTTCGGAGTCAGCGTCGACAGGCGAGTTCGAAAATACCACTTTGGACCAAAGTGTCAATGTCGACACTTTTTCAAAATGGCCGAAACTGACCATGCGTGGTATTTTCTGAATCAGCGTCGACAGGCGAGTTCGAAAATACCACTTTGGACCAAAGTGTCAATGTCGACACTTTTTCAAAATGGCCGAAATTGACCATGCGTGGTATTTTCGGAGTCAGCGTCGACAGGCGAGTTCGAAAATACCACTTTGGTTGCCGTCCGACCAAAACTGAAGGGTGGTCAGTTTTTTTTCAAAATGGCCGAAACTGACCATGCGTGGTATTTTCGGAATCAGCGTCGACAGGCGAGTTCGAAAATACCACTTTGGACGCCGTCCGACCAAAACTGAAGGGTGGTCAGTTTTTTCAAAAATGGCCGAAACTGACCATGTGTGGTATTTTCGGAGTCAGCGTCGACAGGCGAGTTCGAAAATACCACTTTGGACCAAAGTGTCAATGTCGACACTTTTTCAAAATGGCCGAAACTGACCATGCGTGGTATTTTCGGAATCAGCGTCGACAGGCGAGTTCGAAAATACCACTTTGGACCAAAGTGTCAATGTCGACACTTTTTCAAAATGGCCGAAACTGACCATGCGTGGTATTTTCGGAATCAGCGTCGACAGGCGAGTTCGAAAATACCATGTGGACGCCGTCCGACCAAAACTGAAGGGTGGTCAGTTTTTTTTCAAAATGGCCGAAACTGACCATGTGTGGTATTTGCGGAATCAGCATCGAAAGGCGAGTTCAAAAATACCAATTTCGACCAAAGTGTCAATGTCGACACTTTTCCAAAATGGCCGAAACTGACCATGTGTGGTATTTTCGGAGTCAGCGTCGACAGGCGAGTTCGAAAATACCACTTTGGACCAAAGTGTCAATGTCGACACTTTTTCAAAATGGCCGAAACTGACCATGCGTGGTATTTTCGGAGTCAGCGTCGACAGGCGAGTTCGAAAATACCACTTTGGACCAAAGTGTCAATGTCGACACTTTTTCAAAATGGCCGAAACTGACCATGCGTGGTATTTTCGGAATCAGCGTCGACAGGCGAGTTCGAAAATACCATGTGGACGCCGTCCGACCAAAACTGAAGGGTGGTCAGTTTTTTTTCAAAATGGCCGAAACTGACCATGTGTGGTATTTGCGGAATCAGCATCGAAAGGCGAGTTCAAAAATACCAATTTCGACCAAAGTGTCAATGTCGACACTTTTCCAAAATGGCCGAAACTGACCATGTGTGGTATTTTCGGAGTCAGCGTCGACAGGCGAGTTCGAAAATACCACTTTGGACCAAAGTGTCAATGTCGACACTTTTTCAAAATGGCCGAAACTGACCATGCGTGGTATTTTCGGAATCAGCGTCGACAGGCGAGTTCGAAAATACCATGTGGACGCCTTCCGACCAAAACTGAAGGGTGGTCAGTTTTTTTTTCAAAATGGCCGAAACTGACCATGTGTGGTATTTGCGGAATCAGCATCGAAAGGCGAGTTCAAAAATACCAATTTCGACCAAAGTGTCAATGTCGACACTTTTCCAAAATGGCCGAAACTGACCATGTGTGGTATTTTCGGAGTCAGCGTCGACAGGCGAGTTCGAAAATACCACTTTGGACCAAAGTGTCAATGTCGACACTTTTTCAAAATGGCCGAAACTGACCATGCGTGGTATTTTCGGAATCAGCGTCGACAGGCGAGTTCGAAAATACCACTTTGGACCAAAGTGTCAATGTCGACACTTTTTCAAAATGGCCGAAACTAACCATGCGTGGTATTTTCGGAGTCAGCGTCGACAGGCGAGTTCGAAAATACCACTTTGGTTGCCGTCCGACCAAAACTGAAGGGTGGTCAGTTTTTTTTCAAAATGGCCGAAACTGACCATGCGTGGTATTTTCGGAATCAGCGTCGACAGGCGAGTTCGAAAATACCACTTTGGACGCCGTCCGACCAAAACTGAAGGGTGGTCAGTTTTTTTCAAAAATGGCCGAAACTGACCATGTGTGGTATTTTCGGAATCAGCGTCGACAGGCGAGTTCGAAAATACCACTTTGGTTGCCGTCCGACCAAAACTGAAGGGTGGTCAGTTTTTTTCCAAAATGGCCGAAACTGACCATGTGTGGTATTTTCGGGATCAGCGTCGACAGGCGAGTTCGAAAATACCACTTTGGACCAAAGTGTCAATGTCGACACTTTTTCAAAATGGTCGAAACTGACCATGCGTGGTATTTTCGGAGTCAGCGTCGACAGGCGAGTTCGAAAATACCACTTTGGTTGCCGTCCGACCAAAACTGAAGGGTGGTCAGTTTTTTTCCAAAAATGGCCGAAACTGACCATGTGTGGTATTTTCGGAATCAGCGTCGACAGGCGAGTTCGAAAATACCACTTTGGACGCCGTCCGACCAAAACTGAAGGGTGGTCAGTTTTTTTCAAAATGGCCGAAACTGACCATGTGTGGTATTTGCGGAATCAGCATCGAAAGGCGAGTTCAAAAATACCAATTTCGACCAAAGTGTCAATGTCGACACTTTTCCAAAATGGCCGAAACTGACCATATGTGGTATTTTCGGAGTAAGCGTCGACAGGCGAGTTCGAAAATACCATGTGGACGCCGTCCGACCAAAACTGTAGGGTGGTCAGTTTTTTTTCAAAATGGCCGAAACTGACCATGTGTGGTATTTGCGGAATCAGCATCGAAAGGCGAGTTCAAAAATACCAATTTCGACCAAAGTGTCAATGTCGACACTTTTCCAAAATGGCCGAAACTGACCATGTGTGGTATTTTCGGAGTCAGCGTCGACAGGCGAGTTCGAAAATACCACTTTGGACCAAAGTGTCAATGTCGACACTTTTTCAAAATGGCCGAAACTGACCATGCGTGGTATTTTCTGAATCAGCGTCGACAGGCGAGTTCGAAAATACCACTTTGGACCAAAGTGTCAATGTCGACACTTTTTCAAAATGGCCGAAATTGACCATGCGTGGTATTTTCGGAGTCAGCGTCGACAGGCGAGTTCGAAAATACCACTTTGGTTGCCGTCCGACCAAAACTGAAGGGTGGTCAGTTTTTTTTCAAAATGGCCGAAACTGACCATGCGTGGTATTTTCGGAATCAGCGTCGACAGGCGAGTTCGAAAATACCACTTTGGACGCCGTCCGACCAAAACTGAAGGGTGGTCAGTTTTTTCAAAAATGGCCGAAACTGACCATGTGTGGTATTTTCGGAATCAGCGTCGACAGGCGAGTTCGAAAATACCACTTTGGTTGCCGTCCGACCAAAACTGAAGGGTGGTCAGTTTTTTTCCAAAATGGCCGAAACTGACCATGTGTGGTATTTTCGGGATCAGCGTCGACAGGCGAGTTCGAAAATACCACTTTGGACCAAAGTGTCAATGTCGACACTTTTTCAAAATGGTCGAAACTGACCATGCGTGGTATTTTCGGAGTCAGCGTCGACAGGCGAGTTCGAAAATACCACTTTGGTTGCCGTCCGACCAAAACTGAAGGGTGGTCAGTTTTTTTCCAAAAATGGCCGAAACTGACCATGTGTGGTATTTTCGGAATCAGCGTCGACAGGCGAGTTCGAAAATACCACTTTGGACGCCGTCCGACCAAAACTGAAGGGTGGTCAGTTTTTTTCAAAATGGCCGAAACTGACCATGTGTGGTATTTGCGGAATCAGCATCGAAAGGCGAGTTCAAAAATACCAATTTCGACCAAAGTGTCAATGTCGACACTTTTCCAAAATGGCCGAAACTGACCATATGTGGTATTTTCGGAGTAAGCGTCGACAGGCGAGTTCGAAAATACCATGTGGACGCCGTCCGACCAAAACTGTAGGGTGGTCAGTTTTTTTTCAAAATGGCCGAAACTGACCATGTGTGGTATTTGCGGAATCAGCATCGAAAGGCGAGTTCAAAAATACCAATTTCGACCAAAGTGTCAATGTCGACACTTTTCCAAAATGGCCGAAACTGACCATGTGTGGTATTTTCGGAGTCAGCGTCGACAGGCGAGTTCGAAAATACCACTTTGGACCAAAGTGTCGATGTCGACACTTTTTCAAAATGGCCGAAACTGACCATGCGTGGTATTTTCTGAATCAGCGTCGACAGGCGAGTTCGAAAATACCACTTTGGACCAAAGTGTCAATGTCGACACTTTTTCAAAATGGCCGAAATTGACCATGCGTGGTATTTTCGGAGTCAGCGTCGACAGGCGAGTTCGAAAATACCACTTTGGTTGCCGTCCGACCAAAACTGAAGGGTGGTCAGTTTTTTTTCAAAATGGCCGAAACTGACCATGCGTGGTATTTTCGGAATCAGCGTCGACAGGCGAGTTCGAAAATACCACTTTGGACGCCGTCCGACCAAAACTGAAGGGTGGTCAGTTTTTTCAAAAATGGCCGAAACTGACCATGTGTGGTATTTTCGGAATCAGCGTCGACAGGCGAGTTCGAAAATACCACTTTGGACGCCGTCCGACCAAAACTGAAGGGTGGTCAGTTTTTTTCAAAATGGCCGAAACTGACCATGTGTGGTATTTGCGGAATCAGCATCGAAAGGCGAGTTCAAAAATACCAATTTCGACCAAAGTGTCAATGTCGACACTTTTCCAAAATGGCCGAAACTGACCATATGTGGTATTTTCGGAGTCAGCGTCGACAGGCGAGTTCGAAAATACCACTTTGGACGCCGTCCGACCAAAACTGAAGGGTGGTCAGTTTTTTTTCAAAAATGGCCGAAACTGACCATGCGTGGTATTTTCGGAATCAGCGTCGACAGGCGAGTTCGAAAATACCATGTGGACGCCGTCCGACCAAAACTGAAGGGTGGTCAGTTTTTTTTGAAAATGGCCGAAACTGACCATGTGTGGTATTTGCGGAATCAGCATCGAAAGGCGAGTTCAAAAATACCAATTTCGACCAAAGTGTCAATGTCGACACTTTTCCAAAATGGCCGAAACTAACCATGTGTGGTATTTTCGGAATCAGCGTCGACAGGCGAGTTCGAAAATACCACTTTGGTTGCCGTCCGACCAAAACTGAAGGGTGGTCAGTTTTTTTCCAAAATGGCCGAAACTGACCATGTGTGGTATTTTCGGGATCAGCGTCGACAGGCGAGTTCGAAAATACCACTTTGGACGCCGTCCGACCAAAACTGAAGGGTGGTCAGTTTTTTTCAAAATGGCCGAAACTGACCATGTGTGGTATTTGCGGAATCAGCATCGAAAGGCGAGTTCAAAAATACCAATTTCGACCAAAGTGTCAATGTCGACACTTTTCCAAAATGGCCGAAACTGACCATATGTGGTATTTTCGGAGTCAGCGTCGACAGGCGAGTTCGAAAATACCACTTTGGTTGCCGTCCGACCAAAACTGAAGGGTGGTCAGTTTTTTTCCAAAATGGCCGAAACTGACCATGTGTGGTATTTTCGGGATCAGCGTCGACAGGCGAGTTCGAAAATACCACTTTGGACGCCGTCCGACCAAAACTGAAGGGTGGTCAGTTTTTTTCAAAATGGCCGAAACTGACCATGTGTGGTATTTGCGGAATCAGCATCGAAAGGCGAGTTCAAAAATACCAATTTCGACCAAAGTGTCAATGTCGACACTTTTCCAAAATGGCCGAAACTAACCATGTGTGGTATTTTCGGAATCAGCGTCGACAGGCGAGTTCGAAAATACCACTTTGGTTGCCGTCCGACCAAAACTGAAGGGTGGTCAGTTTTTTTCCAAAATGGCCGAAACTGACCGTGTGTGGTATCTTCGGAATCAGCGTCGAAAGGCAAGTTCAAAAATACCACTTTGGACACCTTCCGACCAAAACTGAATAGTGGTCATTTTTTGTCCAAAATGGCCGAAATTGACCGTATGTGGCATTTTCGGAATCAGCGTCGAAAGGCGAGTTCAAAAATACCACTTTGGACACCGTCCGACCAAAACTGAAGAGTGGTCAGTTTTTGTCTAAAATGGCCGAAACTGACCAGTTGTGGTATTTTCGGAATCAGCATCGAAAGGCGAGTTCAAAAATACCAAATACGACCAAAGTGTCAAAAAACAGACCAAAGTGTCAAAAATAACACTTTTTCCAAAATGGCCGAAACTGACCATGTGTGGTATTTTCGGAATCAGCGTCGAAAGGCGAGTTAAAAATGCATCGATTATTCCAGTTGCATCGATTATTCCAGTTGCATCAATTATTCCAGGTGAATCAATTTTTCCAGTTGCATCAATTATTCCAGTTGCATCAATTATTCCAGTTGCATCTATTATTCCAGTTGCATCCATTATTCCAGTTGCATCGATTATTCCAGTTGCATCAATTATTCCAGTTGCATCGATTATTCCAGTTGCATCGATTATTCCAGTTGCTCGATTATTCCAGTTGCATCGATTATTCCAGTTGCATCGATTATTCCACTTTGGACGCCGTCCGACCAAAACTGAATAGTGGTCATTTTTTGTCCAAAATGGCCGAAATTGACCAGTTGTGGTATTTTCGGAATCAGCGTCGAAAGGCAAGTTCAAAAATACCACTTTGGACACCTTCCGACCAAAACTGAAGAGTGGTCAGTTTTTGTCTAAAATGGCCAAAACTGACCGTGTGTGGTATTTTCGGAATCAGCGTCGACAGGCGAGTTCAAAAATACCACTTTGGACACCGTCCGACCAAAACTGAAGAGTGGTCAGTTTTTGTCCAAAATGGCCGAAACTGACCGTATGTGGCATTTTCGGAATCAGCGTCGACAGGCGAGTTCAAAAATACCACTTTGGACACCGTCCGACCAAAACTGAAGAGTGGTCAGTTTTTGTCCAAAATGGCCGAAACTGACCGTGTGTGGTATTTTCGGAATCAGCGTCGACAGGCGAGTTCAAAAATACCAAATACGACCAAAGTGTCAAAAAACAGACCAAAGTGTCAAAAATAACACTTTTTCCAAAATGGCCGAAACTGACCATGTGTGGTATTTTCGGAATCAGCGTCGAAAGGCGAGTTAAAAATGCATCGATTATTCCAGTTGCATCGATTATTCCAGTTGCATCAATTATTCCAGGTGAATCAATTATTCCAGTTGCATCAATTATTCCAGTTGCATCAATTATTCCAGTTGCATCGATTATTCCAGTTGCATCAATTATTCCAGTTGCATCAATTATTCCAGTTGCATCTATTATTCCAGTTGCATCCATTATTCCAGTTGCATCGATTATTCCAGTTGCATCAATTATTCCAGTTGCATCGATTATTCCAGTTGCATCGATTATTCCAGTTGCTCGATTATTCCAGTTGCATCGATTATTCCAGTTGCATCGATTATTCCACTTTGGACGCCGTCCGACCAAAACTGAATAGTGGTCATTTTTTGTCCAAAATGGCCGAAATTGACCAGTTGTGGTATTTTCGGAATCAGCATCGAAAGGCGAGTTCAAAAATACCACTTTGGACACCGTCCGACCAAAACTGAAGAGTGGTCAGTTTTTGTCCAAAATGGCCGAAACTGACCGTGTGTGGTATTTTCAGAATCAGCGTCGAAAGGCAAGTTCAAAAATACCACTTTGGACACCTTCCGACCAAAACTGAATAGTGGTCATTTTTTGTCCAAAATGGCCGAAATTGACCAGTTGTGGTATTTTCGGAATCAGCATCGAAAGGCGAGTTCAAAAATACCACTTTGGACACCGTCCGACCAAAACTGAAGAGTGGTCAGTTTTTGTCCAAAATGGCCGAAACTGACTGTATGTGGTATTTTCGGAATCAGCGTCGACAGGCGAGTTCAAAAATACCACTTTGGACACTGTCCGACCAAAACTGAAGAGTGGTCAGTTTTTGTCCAAAATGGCCGAAATTGACCAGTTGTGGTATTTTCGGAATCAGCGTCGACAGGCGAGTTCAAAAATACCACTTTGGACACCGTCCGACCAAAACTGAAGAGTGGTCAGTTTTTGTCCAAAATGGCCGAAACTGACCAGTTGTGGTATTTTCGGAATCAGCATCGAAAGGCGAGTTCAAAAATACCAAATACGACCAAAGTGTCAAAAAACAGACCAAAGTGTCAAAAATAACACTTTTTCCAAAAAGGCCGAAACTGACCATGTGTGGTATTTTCGGAATCAGCGTCGAAAGGCGAGTTAAAAATGCATCGATTATTCCAGTTGCATCGATTATTCCAGTTGCATCAATTATTCCAGGTGAATCAATTATTCCAGTTGCATCAATTATTCCAGTTGCATCAATTATTCCAGTTGCATCTATTATTCCAGTTGCATCCATTATTCCAGTTGCATCGATTATTCCAGTTGCATCAATTATTCCAGTTGCATCGATTATTCCAGTTGCATCGATTATTCCAGTTGCTCGATTATTCCAGTTGCATCGATTATTCCAGTTGCATCGATTATTCCACTTTGGACGCCGTCCGACCAAAACTGAATAGTGGTCATTTTTTGTCCAAAATGGCCGAAATTGACCAGTTGTGGTATTTTCGGAATCAGCGTCGAAAGGCAAGTTCAAAAATACCACTTTGGACACCTTCCGACCAAAACTGAAGAGTGGTCAGTTTTTGTCTAAAATGGCCAAAACTGACCGTGTGTGGTATTTTCGGAATCAGCGTCGACAGGCGAGTTCAAAAATACCACTTTGGACACCGTCCGACCAAAACTGAAGGGTGGTCAGTTTTTTTCAAAATGGCCGAAACTGACCATGTGTGGTATTTGCGGAATCAGCATCGAAAGGCGAGTTCAAAAATACCAATTTCGACCAAAGTGTCAATGTCGACACTTTTCCAAAATGGCCGAAACTAACCATGTGTGGTATTTTCGGAATCAGCGTCGACAGGCGAGTTCGAAAATACCACTTTGGTTGCCGTCCGACCAAAACTGAAGGGTGGTCAGTTTTTTTCCAAAATGGCCGAAACTGACCGTGTGTGGTATCTTCGGAATCAGCGTCGAAAGGCAAGTTCAAAAATACCACTTTGGACACCTTCCGACCAAAACTGAATAGTGGTCATTTTTTGTCCAAAATGGCCGAAATTGACCGTATGTGGCATTTTCGGAATCAGCGTCGAAAGGCGAGTTCAAAAATACCACTTTGGACACCGTCCGACCAAAACTGAAGAGTGGTCAGTTTTTGTCTAAAATGGCCGAAACTGACCAGTTGTGGTATTTTCGGAATCAGCATCGAAAGGCGAGTTCAAAAATACCAAATACGACCAAAGTGTCAAAAAACAGACCAAAGTGTCAAAAATAACACTTTTTCCAAAATGGCCGAAACTGACCATGTGTGGTATTTTCGGAATCAGCGTCGAAAGGCGAGTTAAAAATGCATCGATTATTCCAGTTGCATCGATTATTCCAGTTGCATCAATTATTCCAGGTGAATCAATTTTTCCAGTTGCATCAATTATTCCAGTTGCATCAATTATTCCAGTTGCATCTATTATTCCAGTTGCATCCATTATTCCAGTTGCATCGATTATTCCAGTTGCATCAATTATTCCAGTTGCATCGATTATTCCAGTTGCATCGATTATTCCAGTTGCTCGATTATTCCAGTTGCATCGATTATTCCAGTTGCATCGATTATTCCACTTTGGACGCCGTCCGACCAAAACTGAATAGTGGTCATTTTTTGTCCAAAATGGCCGAAATTGACCAGTTGTGGTATTTTCGGAATCAGCGTCGAAAGGCAAGTTCAAAAATACCACTTTGGACACCTTCCGACCAAAACTGAAGAGTGGTCAGTTTTTGTCTAAAATGGCCAAAACTGACCGTGTGTGGTATTTTCGGAATCAGCGTCGACAGGCGAGTTCAAAAATACCACTTTGGACACCGTCCGACCAAAACTGAAGAGTGGTCAGTTTTTGTCCAAAATGGCCGAAACTGACCGTATGTGGCATTTTCGGAATCAGCGTCGACAGGCGAGTTCAAAAATACCACTTTGGACACCGTCCGACCAAAACTGAAGAGTGGTCAGTTTTTGTCCAAAATGGCCGAAACTGACCGTGTGTGGTATTTTCGGAATCAGCGTCGACAGGCGAGTTCAAAAATACCAAATACGACCAAAGTGTCAAAAAACAGACCAAAGTGTCAAAAATAACACTTTTTCCAAAATGGCCGAAACTGACCATGTGTGGTATTTTCGGAATCAGCGTCGAAAGGCGAGTTAAAAATGCATCGATTATTCCAGTTGCATCGATTATTCCAGTTGCATCAATTATTCCAGGTGAATCAATTATTCCAGTTGCATCAATTATTCCAGTTGCATCAATTATTCCAGTTGCATCGATTATTCCAGTTGCATCAATTATTCCAGTTGCATCAATTATTCCAGTTGCATCTATTATTCCAGTTGCATCCATTATTCCAGTTGCATCGATTATTCCAGTTGCATCAATTATTCCAGTTGCATCGATTATTCCAGTTGCATCGATTATTCCAGTTGCTCGATTATTCCAGTTGCATCGATTATTCCAGTTGCATCGATTATTCCACTTTGGACGCCGTCCGACCAAAACTGAATAGTGGTCATTTTTTGTCCAAAATGGCCGAAATTGACCAGTTGTGGTATTTTCGGAATCAGCATCGAAAGGCGAGTTCAAAAATACCACTTTGGACACCGTCCGACCAAAACTGAAGAGTGGTCAGTTTTTGTCCAAAATGGCCGAAACTGACCGTGTGTGGTATTTTCAGAATCAGCGTCGAAAGGCAAGTTCAAAAATACCACTTTGGACACCTTCCGACCAAAACTGAATAGTGGTCATTTTTTGTCCAAAATGGCCGAAATTGACCAGTTGTGGTATTTTCGGAATCAGCATCGAAAGGCGAGTTCAAAAATACCACTTTGGACACCGTCCGACCAAAACTGAAGAGTGGTCAGTTTTTGTCCAAAATGGCCGAAACTGACTGTATGTGGTATTTTCGGAATCAGCGTCGACAGGCGAGTTCAAAAATACCACTTTGGACACTGTCCGACCAAAACTGAAGAGTGGTCAGTTTTTGTCCAAAATGGCCGAAATTGACCAGTTGTGGTATTTTCGGAATCAGCGTCGACAGGCGAGTTCAAAAATACCACTTTGGACACCGTCCGACCAAAACTGAAGAGTGGTCAGTTTTTGTCCAAAATGGCCGAAACTGACCAGTTGTGGTATTTTCGGAATCAGCATCGAAAGGCGAGTTCAAAAATACCAAATACGACCAAAGTGTCAAAAAACAGACCAAAGTGTCAAAAATAACACTTTTTCCAAAAAGGCCGAAACTGACCATGTGTGGTATTTTCGGAATCAGCGTCGAAAGGCGAGTTAAAAATGCATCGATTATTCCAGTTGCATCGATTATTCCAGTTGCATCAATTATTCCAGGTGAATCAATTATTCCAGTTGCATCAATTATTCCAGTTGCATCAATTATTCCAGTTGCATCTATTATTCCAGTTGCATCCATTATTCCAGTTGCATCGATTATTCCAGTTGCATCAATTATTCCAGTTGCATCGATTATTCCAGTTGCATCGATTATTCCAGTTGCTCGATTATTCCAGTTGCATCGATTATTCCAGTTGCATCGATTATTCCACTTTGGACGCCGTCCGACCAAAACTGAATAGTGGTCATTTTTTGTCCAAAATGGCCGAAATTGACCAGTTGTGGTATTTTCGGAATCAGCGTCGAAAGGCAAGTTCAAAAATACCACTTTGGACACCTTCCGACCAAAACTGAAGAGTGGTCAGTTTTTGTCTAAAATGGCCAAAACTGACCGTGTGTGGTATTTTCGGAATCAGCGTCGACAGGCGAGTTCAAAAATACCACTTTGGACACCGTCCGACCAAAACTGAAGAGTGGTCAGTTTTTGTCCAAAATGGCCGAAACTGACCGTATGTGGCATTTTCGGAATCAGCGTCGACAGGCGAGTTCAAAAATACCACTTTGGACACCGTCCGACCAAAACTGAAGAGTGGTCAGTTTTTGTCCAAAATGGCCGAAACTGACCGTGTGTGGTATTTTCGGAATCAGCGTCGACAGGCGAGTTCAAAAATACCAAATACGACCAAAGTGTCAAAAAACAGACCAAAGTGTCAAAAATAACACTTTTTCCAAAATGGCCGAAACTGACCATGTGTGGTATTTTCGGAATCAGCGTCGAAAGGCGAGTTAAAAATGCATCGATTATTCCAGTTGCATCGATTATTCCAGTTGCATCAATTATTCCAGGTGAATCAATTATTCCAGTTGCATCAATTATTCCAGTTGCATCAATTATTCCAGTTGCATCGATTATTCCAGTTGCATCAATTATTCCAGTTGCATCAATTATTCCAGTTGCATCTATTATTCCAGTTGCATCCATTATTCCAGTTGCATCGATTATTCCAGTTGCATCAATTATTCCAGTTGCATCGATTATTCCAGTTGCATCGATTATTCCAGTTGCTCGATTATTCCAGTTGCATCGATTATTCCAGTTGCATCGATTATTCCACTTTGGACGCCGTCCGACCAAAACTGAATAGTGGTCATTTTTTGTCCAAAATGGCCGAAATTGACCAGTTGTGGTATTTTCGGAATCAGCATCGAAAGGCGAGTTCAAAAATACCACTTTGGACACCGTCCGACCAAAACTGAAGAGTGGTCAGTTTTTGTCCAAAATGGCCGAAACTGACCGTGTGTGGTATTTTCGGAATCAGCGTCGAAAGGCAAGTTCAAAAATACCACTTTGGACACCTTCCGACCAAAACTGAATAGTGGTCATTTTTTGTCCAAAATGGCCGAAATTGACCAGTTGTGGTATTTTCGGAATCAGCATCGACAGGCGAGTTCAAAAATACCACTTTGGACACCGTCCGACCAAAACTGAAGAGTGGTCAGTTTTTGTCCAAAATGGCCGAAATTGACCGTGTGTGGTATTTTCGGAATCAGCGTCGACAGGCGAGTTCAAAAATACCACTTTGGACACCGTCCGACCAAAACTGAAGAGTGGTCAGTTTTTGTCCAACATGGCCGAAATTGACCGTGTGTGGTATTTTCGGAATCAGCGTCGACAGGCGAGTTCAAAAATACAACTTTGGACACCGTCCGACCAAAACTGAAGAGTGGTCAGTTTTTGTCCAAAATGGCCGAAATTGACCAGTTGTGGTATTTTCGCAATCAGCATCGAAAGGCGAGTTCAAAAATACCACTTTGGACACCGTCCGACCAAAACTGAAGAGTGGTCAGTTTTTGTCCAAAATGGCCGAAATTGACCAGTTGTGGTATTTTCGGAATCAGCGTCGAAAGGCGAGTTCAAAAATACCACTTTGGACACTGTCCGACCAAAACTGAAGAGTGGTCAGTTTTTGTCCAAAATGGCCGAAATTGACCAGTTGTGGTATTTTCGGAATCAGCGTCGAAAGGCGAGTTCAAAAATACCACTTTGGACACCTTCCGACCAAAACTGAAGAGTGGTCAATTTTTGTCCAAAATGGCCGAAATTGACCAGTTGTGGTATTTTCGGAATCAGCGTCGACAGGCGAGTTCAAAAATACCACTTTGGACACCGTCCGACCAAAACTGAAGAGTGGTCAGTTTTTGTCCAAAATGGCCGAAATTGACCAGTTGTGGTATTTTCGGAATCAGCGTCGAAAGGCGAGTTCAAAAATACCACTTTGGACACTGTCCGACCAAAACTGAAGAGTGGTCAGTTTTTGTCCAAAATGGCCGAAATTGACCAGTTGTGGTATTTTCGGAATCAGCATCGAAAGGCGAGTTCAAAAATACCACTTTGGACACCGTCCGACCAAAACTGAAGAGTGGTCAGTTTTTGTCCAAAATGGCCGAAACTGACTGTATGTGGTATTTTCGGAATCAGCGTCGACAGGCGAGTTCAAAAATACCACTTTGGACACTGTCCGACCAAAACTGAAGAGTGGTCAGTTTTTGTCCAAAATGGCCGAAATTGACCAGTTGTGGTATTTTCGGAATCAGCGTCGACAGGCGAGTTCAAAAATACCACTTTGGACACCGTCCGACCAAAACTGAAGAGTGGTCAGTTTTTGTCCAAAATGGCCGAAACTGACCAGTTGTGGTATTTTCGGAATCAGCATCGAAAGGCGAGTTCAAAAATACCAAATACGACCAAAGTGTCAAAAAACAGACCAAAGTGTCAAAAATAACACTTTTTCCAAAATGGCCGAAACTGACCATGTGTGGTATTTTCGGAATCAGCGTCGAAAGGCGAGTTAAAAATGCATCGATTATTCCAGTTGCATCGATTATTCCAGTTGCATCAATTATTCCAGGTGAATCAATTATTCCAGTTGCATCAATTATTCCAGTTGCATCAATTATTCCAGTTGCATCTATTATTCCAGTTGCATCCATTATTCCAGTTGCATCGATTATTCCAGTTGCATCAATTATTCCAGTTGCATCGATTATTCCAGTTGCATCGATTATTCCAGTTGCTCGATTATTCCAGTTGCATCGATTATTCCAGTTGCATCGATTATTCCACTTTGGACGCCGTCCGACCAAAACTGAATAGTGGTCATTTTTTGTCCAAAATGGCCGAAATTGACCAGTTGTGGTATTTTCGGAATCAGCGTCGAAAGGCAAGTTCAAAAATACCACTTTGGACACCTTCCGACCAAAACTGAAGAGTGGTCAGTTTTTGTCTAAAATGGCCAAAACTGACCGTGTGTGGTATTTTCGGAATCAGCGTCGACAGGCGAGTTCAAAAATACCACTTTGGACACCGTCCGACCAAAACTGAAGAGTGGTCAGTTTTTGTCCAAAATGGCCGAAACTGACCGTATGTGGCATTTTCGGAATCAGCGTCGACAGGCGAGTTCAAAAATACCACTTTGGACACCGTCCGACCAAAACTGAAGAGTGGTCAGTTTTTGTCCAAAATGGCCGAAACTGACCGTGTGTGGTATTTTCGGAATCAGCGTCGACAGGCGAGTTCAAAAATACCAAATACGACCAAAGTGTCAAAAAACAGACCAAAGTGTCAAAAATAACACTTTTTCCAAAATGGCCGAAACTGACCATGTGTGGTATTTTCGGAATCAGCGTCGAAAGGCGAGTTAAAAATGCATCGATTATTCCAGTTGCATCGATTATTCCAGTTGCATCAATTATTCCAGGTGAATCAATTATTCCAGTTGCATCAATTATTCCAGTTGCATCAATTATTCCAGTTGCATCGATTATTCCAGTTGCATCAATTATTCCAGTTGCATCAATTATTCCAGTTGCATCTATTATTCCAGTTGCATCCATTATTCCAGTTGCATCGATTATTCCAGTTGCATCAATTATTCCAGTTGCATCGATTATTCCAGTTGCATCGATTATTCCAGTTGCTCGATTATTCCAGTTGCATCGATTATTCCAGTTGCATCGATTATTCCACTTTGGACGCCGTCCGACCAAAACTGAATAGTGGTCATTTTTTGTCCAAAATGGCCGAAATTGACCAGTTGTGGTATTTTCGGAATCAGCATCGAAAGGCGAGTTCAAAAATACCACTTTGGACACCGTCCGACCAAAACTGAAGAGTGGTCAGTTTTTGTCCAAAATGGCCGAAATTGACCGTGTGTGGTATTTTCGGAATCAGCGTCGACAGGCGAGTTCAAAAATACCACTTTGGACACCGTCCGACCAAAACTGAAGAGTGGTCAGTTTTTGTCCAACATGGCCGAAATTGACCGTGTGTGGTATTTTCGGAATCAGCGTCGACAGGCGAGTTCAAAAATACAACTTTGGACACCGTCCGACCAAAACTGAAGAGTGGTCAGTTTTTGTCCAAAATGGCCGAAATTGACCGTGTGTGGTATTTTCGGAATCAGCGTCGACAGGCGAGTTCAAAAATACCACTTTGGACACCGTCCGACCAAAACTGAAGAGTGGTCAGTTTTTGTCCAAAATGGCCGAAATTGACCAGTTGTGGTATTTTCGCAATCAGCATCGAAAGGCGAGTTCAAAAATACCACTTTGGACACCGTCCGACCAAAACTGAAGAGTGGTCAGTTTTTGTCCAAAATGGCCGAAATTGACCAGTTGTGGTATTTTCGGAATCAGCGTCGAAAGGCGAGTTCAAAAATACCACTTTGGACACTGTCCGACCAAAACTGAAGAGTGGTCAATTTTTGTCCAAAATGGCCGAAATTGACCAGTTGTGGTATTTTCGGAATCAGCGTCGACAGGCGAGTTCAAAAATACCACTTTGGACACCGTCCGACCAAAACTGAAGAGTGGTCAGTTTTTGTCCAAAATGGCCGAAATTGACCAGTTGTGGTATTTTCGGAATCAGCGTCGAAAGGCGAGTTCAAAAATACCACTTTGGACACTGTCCGACCAAAACTGAAGAGTGGTCAGTTTTTGTCCAAAATGGCCGAAATTGACCAGTTGTGGTATTTTCGGAATCAGCGTCGAAAGGCGAGTTCAAAAATACCACTTTGGACACCTTCCGACCAAAACTGAAGAGTGGTCAATTTTTGTCCAAAATGGCCGAAATTGACCGTGTGTGGTATTTTCGGAATCAGCGTCGAAAGGCGAGTTCAAAAATACCACTTTGGACACCGTCCGACCAAAACTGAAGAGTGGTCAGTTTTTGTCCAAAATGGCCGAAACTGACCGTATGTGGCATTTTCGGAATCAGCGTCGACAGGCGAGTTCAAAAATACCACTTTGGACACCGTCCGACCAAAACTGAAGAGTGGTCAGTTTTTGTCCAAAATAGCCGAAATTGTCCAGTTGTGTTATTTTCGGAATCAGCGTCGAAAGGCGAGTTCAAAAATACCACTTTGGACACTGTCCGACCAAAACTGAAGAGTGGTCAGTTTTTGTCCAAAATGGCCGAAATTGACCAGTTGTGGTATTTTCGGAATCAGCATCAAAAGGCGAGTTCAAAAATACCACTTTGGATACCGTCCGACCAAAACTGAAGAGTGGTCAGTTTTTGTCCAAAATGGCCGAAACTGACCGTATGTGGCATTTTCGGAATCAGCGTCGACAGGCGAGTTCAAAAATACCACTTTGGACACCGTCCGACCAAAACTGAAGAGTGGTCAGTTTTTGTCCAAAATGGCCGAAATTGACCAGTTGTGGTATTTTCGGAATCAGCGTCGAAAGGCGAGTTCAAAAATACCACTTTGGACACTGTCCGACCAAAACTGAAGAGTGGTCAGTTTTTGTCCAAAATGGCCGAAATTGACCAGTTGTGGTATTTTCGGAATCAGCGTCGACAGGCGAGTTCAAAAATACCAAATACGACCAAAGTGTCAAAAAACAGACCAAAGTGTCAAAAATAACACTTTTTCCAAAATGGCCGAAACTGACCATGTGTGGTATTTTCGGAATCAGCGTCGAAAGGCGAGTTAAAAATGCATCGATTATTCCAGTTGCATCGATTATTCCAGTTGCATCAATTATTCCAGGTGAATCAATTATTCCAGTTGCATCAATTATTCCAGTTGCATCAATTATTCCAGTTGCATCGATTATTCCAGTTGCATCAATTATTCCAGTTGCATCAATTATTCCAGTTGCATCTATTATTCCAGTTGCATCCATTATTCCAGTTGCATCGATTATTCCAGTTGCATCAATTATTCCAGTTGCATCGATTATTCCAGTTGCATCGATTATTCCAGTTGCTCGATTATTCCAGTTGCATCGATTATTCCAGTTGCATCGATTATTCCACTTTGGACGCCGTCCGACCAAAACTGAATAGTGGTCATTTTTTGTCCAAAATGGCCGAAATTGACCAGTTGTGGTATTTTCGGAATCAGCATCGACAGGCGAGTTCAAAAATACCACTTTGGACACCGTCCGACCAAAACTGAAGAGTGGTCAGTTTTTGTCCAAAATGGCCGAAACTGACCGTATGTGGCATTTTCGGAATCAGCGTCGACAGGCGAGTTCAAAAATACCACTTTGGACACCGTCCGACCAAAACTGAAGAGTGGTCAGTTTTTGTCCAAAATGGCCGAAATTGACCAGTTGTGGTATTTTCGGAATCAGCGTCGAAAGGCGAGTTCAAAAATACCACTTTGGACACTGTCCGACCAAAACTGAAGAGTGGTCAGTTTTTGTCCAAAATGGCCGAAATTGACCAGTTGTGGTATTTTCGGAATCAGCGTCGAAAGGCGAGTTCAAAAATACCACTTTGGACACCTTCCGACCAAAACTGAAGAGTGGTCAATTTTTGTCCAAAATGGCCGAAATTGACCGTGTGTGGTATTTTCGGAATCAGCGTCGAAAGGCGAGTTCAAAAATACCACTTTGGACACCGTCCGACCAAAACTGAAGAGTGGTCAGTTTTTGTCCAAAATGGCCGAAATTGACCAGTTGTGGTATTTTCGGAATCAGCGTCGAAAGGCGAGTTCAAAAATACCACTTTGGACACTGTCCGACCAAAACTGAAGAGTGGTCAGTTTTTGTCCAAAATGGCCGAAATTGACCAGTTGTGGTATTTTCGGAATCAGCGTCGAAAGGCGAGTTCAAAAATACCACTTTGGACACCTTCCGACCAAAACTGAAGAGTGGTCAATTTTTGTCCAAAATGGCCGAAATTGACCAGTTGTGGTATTTTCGGAATCAGCGTCAAAAGGCGAGTTCAAAAATACCACTTTGGATACCGTCCGACCAAAACTGAAGAGTGGTCAGTTGTTGTCCAAAATGGCCGAAACTGACCGTATATGGCATTTTCGGAATCAGCGTCGACAGGCGAGTTCAAAAATACCACTTTGGACACCGTCCGACCAAAACTGAAGAGTGGTCAGTTTTTGTCCAAAATGGCCGAAATTGACCAGTTGTGGTATTTTCGGAATCAGCGTCGAAAGGCGAGTTCAAAAATACCACTTTGGACACTGTCCGACCAAAACTGAAGAGTGGTCAGTTTTTGTCCAAAATGGCCGAAATTGACCAGTTGTGGTATTTTCGGAATCAGCGTCGAAAGGCGAGTTCAAAAATACCACTTTGGACACCTTCCGACCAAAACTGAAGAGTGGTCAATTTTTGTCCAAAATGGCCGAAATTGACCGTGTGTGGTATTTTCGGAATCAGCGTCGAAAGGCGAGTTCAAAAATACCACTTTGGACACCGTCCGACCAAAACTGAAGAGTGGTCAGTTTTTGTCCAAAATGGCCGAAATTGACCAGTTGTGGTATTTTCGGAATCAGCGTCGAAAGGCGAGTTCAAAAATACCACTTTGGACACTGTCCGACCAAAACTGAAGAGTGGTCAGTTTTTGTCCAAAATGGCCGAAATTGACCAGTTGTGGTATTTTCGGAATCAGCGTCGAAAGGCGAGTTCAAAAATACCACTTTGGACACTGTCCGACCAAAACTGAAGAGTGGTCAGTTTTTGTCCAAAATGGCCGAAATTGACCAGTTGTGGTATTTTCGGAATCAGCGTCGAAAGGCGAGTTCAAAAATACCACTTTGGACACTGTCCGACCAAAACTGAAGAGTGGTCAGTTTTTGTCCAAAATGGCCGAAATTGACCAGTTGTGGTATTTTCGGAATCAGCGTCGAAAGGCGAGTTCAAAAATACCACTTTGGACACCTTCCGACCAAAACTGAAGAGTGGTCAATTTTTGTCCAAAATGGCCGAAATTGACCGTGTGTGGTATTTTCGGAATCAGCGTCGAAAGGCGAGTTCAAAAATACCACTTTGGACACCGTCCGACCAAAACTGAAGAGTGGTCAGTTTTTGTCCAAAATGGCCGAAATTGACCAGTTGTGGTATTTTCGGAATCAGCGTCGAAAGGCGAGTTCAAAAATACCACTTTGGACACTGTCCGACCAAAACTGAAGAGTGGTCAGTTTTTGTCCAAAATGGCCGAAATTGACCAGTTGTGGTATTTTCGGAATCAGCGTCGAAAGGCGAGTTCAAAAATACCACTTTGGACACCTTCCGACCAAAACTGAAGAGTGGTCAATTTTTGTCCAAAATGGCCGAAATTGACCGTGTGTGGTATTTTCGGAATCAGCGTCGAAAGGCGAGTTCAAAAATACCACTTTGGACACCGTCCGACCAAAACTGAAGAGTGGTCAGTTTTTGTCCAAAATGGCCGAAACTGACCGTATGTGGCATTTTCGGAATCAGCGTCGACAGGCGAGTTCAAAAATACCACTTTGGACACCGTCCGACCAAAACTGAAGAGTGGTCAGTTTTTGTCCAAAATGGCCGAAATTGACCAGTTGTGGTATTTTCGGAATCAGCGTCGAAAGGCGAGTTCAAAAATACCACTTTGGACACTGTCCGACCAAAACTGATGAGTGGTCAGTTTTTGTCCAAAATGGCCGAAATTGACCAGTTGTGGTATTTTCGGAATCAGCGTCGAAAGGCAAGTTCAAAAATACCACTTTGGACACCTTCCGACCAAAACTGAATAGTGGTCATTTTTTGTCCAAAATGGCCGAAATTGACCAGTTGTGGTATTTTCGGAATCAGCATCGAAAGGCGAGTTCAAAAATACCACTTTGGACACCGTCCGACCAAAACTGAAGAGTGGTCAGTTTTTGTCCAAAATGGCCGAAACTGACCGTATGTGGCATTTTCGGAATCAGCGTCGACAGGCGAGTTCAAAAATACCACTTTGGACACCTTCCGACCAAAACTGAATAGTGGTCATTTTTTGTCCAAAATGGCCGAAATTGACCAGTTGTGGTATTTTCGGAATCAGCGTCGAAAGGCAAGTTCAAAAATACCACTTTGGACACCTTCCGACCAAAACTGAATAGTGGTCATTTTTTGTCCAAAATGGCCGAAATTGACAAGTTGTGGTATTTTCGGAATCAGCATCGAAAGGCGAGTTCAAAAATACCACTTTGGACACCGTCCGACCAAAACTGAAGAGTGGTCAGTTTTTGTCCAAAATGGCCGAAACTGACCGTGTGTGGTATTTTCGGAATCAGCGTCGACAGGCGAGTTCAAAAATACCACTTTGGACACCGTCCGACCAAAACTGAAGAGTGGTCAGTTTTTGTCCAAAATGGCCGAAACTGACCGTGTGTGGTATTTTCGGAATCAGCGTCGACAGGCGAGTTCAAAAATACCAATTACGACCAAAGTGTCAAAAATGACACTTTTTCCAAAATGGCCGAAACTGACCATGTGTGCTATTTGCGGAATCAGCATCGAAAGGCGAGTTCAAAAATACCAATTACGACCAAAGTGTCAAAAAACAGACCAAAGTGTCCCTGATAACACCACGACGTCGGGCCAACGTTGGCTGTTGGTCGGGAACGTCGGCACACGTCGCAGTTGGCCATTGGTTGATATTTGATGTTGGGCCAACGTGTGTTTCATGTCGGCACCGTGCTCAACTTTTCGTGTTGGCACATCCATGTTGGCACAACGTCCATGGTCGGCATTTCTGTTTGATTTATAATGTTGGCAGATCATCGGCCCAACGTCATTGTAACGTAGAAAAAAGTAATGTAGAAAAAATAACGGCCCATGGCGGCAATCATATCGCGGTCGATGTACAAACAAATTTACTGTTGCAGTTCATAAAATTTGGCCAAAGAAAAGGTAAATGTTTATTATTTTTACTAAAAATGAAGATTCAAGGAGACTGCAAACAGAAAAAGACAGAACAGTACATGAAAAAAATAATATATGGAAGGGATTGAACCTCCGATTGACCCGATACGATGTATATCATTTTACCCGATCACCCGATTACGCCATAAGAAAACCCGTAAGATGTTAAGCACGTCTGGGTACAAGTCCAGGAGACTGGGTACCATCACACACTATTTGTTTTATGCACGCGCGCCCCGATCCTATTGCTATTGTCCTATGTGGAATATGTGGACGGGAACCAGTCTAATTCTTTGTTCGACAACAGGCGGGAAACCGGCCCAGATCGAGCGAGTGTGATGAGTTTTCGACATGACTGCCTGCACGTCTTCCAACATTGCCCAATAATTCTCTGTAAGTTTGTCAAAATTTGATTTCATTATTTCGGCTGATGTATCGACAGTGAACCTGCGTTCATTGATCATGACTTTTTTATTTTTAGTGGGAACGAATTGAGTAGGCCGGCCTAGCATGATCATTCATTGTCAACTTAATCCTTGTGACAACTCGACCGTTTGCCAACTCGACCGTATGCCAAATCGAGTTGGTAGGCCTACAACGGTCGAGTTGGTTTTAGAGAAATAGATAATCTAATTCCAATACATATACTTCCCACTTACACTTTTGTCGCAAATGTTGCTTTTCTATCACATCTTTCTCCTTCAAAAATTGCCTTCAGTTAGTGCACAAGATAACAATTCACGCGCGCGCAGCGCCCTCTGTTGTTACACTTACGCACAGACCGCTCGCTGCGTCATTTTGTGCATTACTTTACGCAGTAATTTATTATTTATTTATCTCAGAAATGCAACATTTGCGACAGAAATCTTAGAATTTGATGATCTGTTGATTCCAGGAGGTAATT